>VXBO01008607.1:106971-178730 GCA_013400135.1 Rhinoptilus africanus | reverse complement strand
GGCGGGCGTGTGTGTGCGGTGGTGCCGGGGGATAAGCGGATGGGATCGCTAATCTGGACTGCTCCTAATTGTCCTCGTGGCGGGGGGCCCCGCAGTCCGAATTGTTTTGGGGTTTTGGTTTGTGTGGTGGTGTGGGTTTTGTTTTTTTTTTTATCTTGGCGCTATCTCCACAATAAAGCTGATCTCTGTTCCCGCTGGCGGCTGCGTTTCCATTGTGTTGGGTGGCCTGGGGAGGCGGCGGAGGTGCCTGTTCGGGGCCGGGTCTCCCCGCGGGAGGCACCGCCGCTCCTCACACCCCCCCTTCCCCCCGCGTCATGTCGCGACCGGCGACAGCGGCGATCCGGGTGGGTCGGCCTGTCGCCTCCCGCTGCGCGGCGGGGCTGGCCGGCGCTCGCAGCCCGAAGAGCGCAAACCGCCAGAAAACCCGGTTCCTGCCACCCCCCCAAAACCAGAGGAAAGATGCTCAGTTATTTTCCGTGTGCTGTTCAGACGAGTTTAACGGCGGCCCCCCTCTGCTGCGCTTTGTCAGCCGGGCCCCCGAGCAGTCCCCTCCCTGCTCCCCGGAGCCGCGGCGGTGGGAGCGGTTTGGTGGCGAACGTCAACAGTGAAATTGAGCCATTGTCGGCGGTCCCGAACCTGGCTCCGCCAGAGGAGCAGTACCAAAGCAGAAACTTGCAGTTTGCAAGACGGTTTTTAAAGCTGAGCATATGAAAAGTTAAACTTGATACTACATGTTTTCAGTGAGGTATAACACAGATCTACTTAATTAACATTTTGCTTTATTCTGTGGTTTTTGTAGTTTGTTTGTGGGGTGGTTTTTCCTCCCTCTTCATGTCCCTCTATCAGGTGGAAACTGAGACACTGATCTCTTCTGCTAAGCTTGTAGATGATGGATAAGGACTAAGTGTCTTCTGTTGCCCTGATGGGTAATGCAAAAGAGCTGCAAAAACGAGTGAGGTTGTTTTAACACAGAGTGAATATCCCTCAAGCTTAAGGTCATATAGTAAAAATTCTTTCTCTCTTTTTTTTTTTTTGTAAATGCTGGGGCCCATGAGTAAGACAGTTTCTTCTTTTCCAGCATGCACAAGCTGAAAGTTCCTATACTGCTTCAGTGCGTTTGAAGGAAACTTCTGGCTTCCCTTTCTTTATTAGCCTAAATAGTGAGTCCCCAAACGCTGTCAGAGACAGCGGCTTGGAAGTATTCCCAGTAGCTGTCAATGGAGGTAGATGCGTTTTGTGGACAGGGTGTTAGCTGTGGGCATCAATTATACTCTGAGGCTTTTATGGGAGATTCTTGCCAGTAAGTCCTTATCATAAGGATCAGGACACCCACACCGAGTGTTGCTACAGCACCACTGTCCTAAAGTGTCAGTAAGCTGAGAATGGAAGGAAGAACAATGATTTTGAAGTACAGGACTGTACGGCACAAATAGAAAATGTTCAGCTTGTCTGTTCCTGGAGGAAACCCACGAAATCTTCAGTGTGATTAAGATCAGTTGATCATGAATAGTTCTTTCCCTTCTTGGTCCCATGACTTTGTTTTAGCATCTTCCTCAGGCTTAAAGGGGGAAGAAAACAAAACAAAAGAAACGGAAAACTCCAAATATAATATTAAGGCTGCTGCATGGAGGTTGAAGTTGTACCAAGTTATTCTTGAATTTAGATTCTTTGCTTTTAAGTTCCAGCCCCGGGATATGGGTCTTTCCAAGTCGGTGCGAAACACCATCTGAGGGCATAGTTAAATGATAAGTAGCTGTGGTCTGTTGCCAGGAACACCCACAAGCGTATCTGGCACAACTATTTCTGCCCTGTGCCGCAATCTGCTACTTTTGTGTCTGCTAGAAGTGTTCTGTGGACCTCTCTGTAAAAAGCATCACCAAAATGACCTGAACTTCTAAAAGAGTTAAAACTAACCTGTGGGAGGGAGGGTATGATAAATATGAGGCCAGGATTTTTTGACTGCAGAAAACAAATTGCACAATACTTTTCTTAGCTCTGAAACAGTCTGCCATTATGAAGCAAGCTTCATGACTGGCAGTATTTTCTCTTTAGGTAATGCTGAAGCGGGATCATGGAGGTGGGATGAAACTCAGGCTTTGGATAAGGATTTGGGTGGCACTGGAACAGATAATGTCCTTGGATTTCAGTTAGCTCATCAGTCTTCTGCCCTCTTGGAGTAGCAGCCCTACAGGAAAAAAGTATGGGAAGAAACTATAATAATCTTACTTCTGGAAAAATAAAATAACAAGTAGACAGGGATTTCAAGCACAAGACTTCTTTTTTTCTTTTTTCCTAAAACAAAAAGTATTTAAAAAAGAGTTCTCAAAGGGCAAAATGGAAAGAAAATGTTTCAGGAGCGTGATAGCTTTTATAAGAAAGAAAAAATACTGTGCTTTGTCTACGCAGCTAATGATATTCTTGCAAGCTTCATGCTGGAAATGGGAAAATTAAATCATAACTCACAAGATGTTCAGAAATGTAATGCTTTTGTGAGGGAATGGGAATATAGTTGTACTTCTGAGTTATAGCCACAACTTGTAAGAAGAATTTGCGGAAGGGCACTTCTCGCTGTCTGCCAGAACAGTTTCATTTTGAATGATGATCAGAAAAGCCCAGCACTTCCATTAATGTTATTGTTTATTTAAAAGATCTGAAACTGTACAATGACTTTAATACTCTTAATTTCACTTTTATGAAGCTCTTTTTGGGGGGGGGAAACAAAGGAAGAAAACCTTTCTGAAGACAGAAACACTACTGCAAGTTGAAGCCCTCCTTGTCCTAAGGGTCTTCTGGTGCAAAAGAAGTGGGACAGGATACTGTCTGATGCTTTTTTAGATGCATGTAGCTGCTGCTTTTATCTAAACCTGTTTAAAAAATTTTATAGTAAAGCACGGGTATCTTGTGTATGCCTAAAAATGCAGACAGACGGGTTAGACAGCATAATAGTTCTTGGGTGTCTTGCACCTTGTTGTGTGTCTCATTTAAATTGGTGGTTCTGATGGTCACTGGTAGCTGAGAAAGTGTGTTGTTTGGTGGTTTTTTTTTTAGATATTCATTGCAAGCTATATGTAGTCACTAAAGATCAGAGGTTCAAGGGGAAAGGAAAATGAGCTTGTTTTTTTCCCGTAATCCTGGAAGATTTTGCTGCATGTGAAAATAGGACGCTTTAAAATATGTGTGAGAAATTTGTAATCTTTCTATGCTGGCACAAGGCTGTCCATGCTGCTTCTCTTCTGTGTGTGGTAAGGCTGGCAGGAGATGCTTGCTCCGCAATTATTTCAGAGTGGAGTGTGGTGGGAAGAATATCTTGGAATGATCTCTGCTTTACCTTGCCTGGTTTGGTTTTTTAAGGCTTTTCCCATTCACAAACCAAATGCTCTGACACTCCTCTCAGCGAGCTGATAAAGCTGGCAAGCCATTGCAGGTGCTGGGAGTGCAAATGGGAGCCTTGGAAAGAGCATCAATGGAGCGTCAGCCTTTCAAAGGGAAGTTCAGAGCATCCAAATATGACTTGGGGCGAGGAAGCTATCGTGTGAGGAAATCTTGCACGTAGGTTTTATTTTTTTAAATCTAACCATTTCCTGCCATTCTTAATCATCTCCAACTGTAATCAGAAATAACTGTCGTGATTAGCTGGTTTGCTCACTGGCGTCTGCCTGCAGTACGTGTGCCTTCCAGCACCATGCTCCTCTCGGGTCTAATCGCCTCCTTTTGCCCCCACCATGGTCCTGGGGAGTCCTTGATGTGGACCCCGCCTGCCTCCCCCCTGCCGTGGTGGCTGGGCATGTCTGCCCAGTAGCTGCATTTGAGGATCTTGCCGTTGGCAGCTGTGTAGGTGGGTGACAGAAATGGCAGATCTGCCCGTGTTTTTCTTTCACCTTCTTCCTCCTTCGTATTAAACAAGTCTGTCACTGGTGGAGCGGGTGGGTGATAAAGGGCAGGTCTGTCTCACTGTTTTTCTTGCCCTTTCTTCCTCCTCTGTACTAAGCCGTGCTGTTTCACTGGTGAAGCAGCTTCTGGAAGAGGATCCTTCTCCTTTATGGGACCAGGCTTTCCGATAGGGATGTCACTTAGGGCAGCTGTCTGGAAAGCCCAAACCAGCACTTGGCAGCCAGCATATGTGTGTTCCCGGTGGATCTTCCCGCTCGCTTCTGTACTGTGGCCCGAAATGACTCGAGGGTAGATGGAGGGGTAAGAACACTTGCCGGTGGGAGTTTGAGTGCAAGTGCACAACAGGGGACTAAAGGGGACTAAAGAAAAAAGGTGCAGAGCCGAAGGAGCACGGCTGTCGCGGCAGCGGGGGAGTGGCTGGACTGACACTGCGGGAGGGTTGGGAGGGCAGGCAGGCACATTTGGCACTTGTTTCCCCCCCAAAACTAAGGGAGTTAATTTTACTTTTCTCTACCCTACTGCAGGGAATTTAGGTTAAAGGAAACTGGTATTCCAGTTGTAGAACAGAAGTAAAATTTTTTCATGGCTAATGAATCCTCTGGAGATGGGTCCTGCCATGTACTTAGTGGCTGTCACAGGAAACAGTCCTCTCGTTGAGCTGAACTTAACTCGAGACAGTTTCTCATGTGTTCAAAGGTAAAAAAATATCATGTAGAATAGCTAGGAGTTAAAGGCAGACTTAGAAATACAATACTTGCATGTATTAAATATTTCCAAGTGGAATTGCTAAACAGCTTAGGGTTTTTATCCCTATATAGGTACCTGCTTCTCGTATTTAACTTCGACAAATGAACATTAACCACGAAAGGAGGTGAATACATCTGCACTGTTAATCATGCTTTTTGTCAAGACGGTAGATCAGCGCTTTCATAAAAGATCAAAAATGTAGGACACCGGGGTTCTCCAAAAAGTTGTATACAAAGCTAGGCTAGTTATGTATTAACATACTAGGACTTGGAAACCAAGGTGACTAGCCCCAGATAATCTTGTAAGGAAAAGACCAGGCCAGATGGGGCTTTGGGAAACCTGGTCTAGTGAGACATGTCCCTGCCCATGGCAGGGGCTTGTAACGAGGTGACTTTTAAGGTGCCTTCCAACCCAAACCCTTCTATGGTTCTATGAAAAAGGGCCCTAATGCTTTTCCAGGTGGCAGTTGCAGGAGAAGGACGTGGAAGGATGGTTTCTGGCTCGCAGGTGTGCAGTGGCAGGAAGCCACGAGGGTGCTGCTGTACAGAAGCGCTGCAGATAATTCTGTCTGCAGGTGGTGTGGGTATATCCTGTGACATCTAAGGTGTGACAGTTAACTGTAGCGAGGTAGCTATCTGGGCAGCCTTTCTGCTACTCTGGTTTGGTCTGGTGTTTGCATACATGTATCTTCTCTATAGAAACAGTAGAAATATACTTAAACAATTCTGGGTTGTGTTTGCGTTGCTGTTGCAAGGGCAGGGGTTGAGCAGAGATGCACAGGAAGCAACTGAAGCTCGTTAGGAACACTGCTGCATTGAAGTGGAGGAAATGAGGTAAACGAGCATGTGTTTTGAAGCGCACTGAAAACACAAGATGCTAGTCTTAAGCACGGTTTGGAGCCCTTTGAATTATGTGGAGGGCTAAGTCGTCAATTTCTATGCAATAAAATCTGTCCTGGAAGAGCATTTGGGGTGATAGCTTTTTTTTTTTTTTTTGGCTGATGACTTGTGGTAGCACTTTCTCTTGAAGGTTTCCCCAAGCAGTGGTGTCAAAAATCATAAGAGACTTGTCAGCGCTGTTGATAGGACTCACAGCCCGGGGGGCAGCAGATGGCTTGCATGGCTTCCTGGTGCTCTGGCAGAATGGAGATTAAGACTGCTGAGTAATCGGAGTTTAGTCCATCTTTCATGTGATCTGGGAGCTCCTGATACGGGTAAAGGTCTTCTGAAGAAGAAATGTATAGTTTGCAAAGTAGGAGGACGTGTGCATTTTGCGGCTGGTGCCAGCTGGGCAAACTCTGCCCCAGTGCTTCTAGGTTTTGGAACAGGACTGAGTTTTAACACCCAAAATGCTGTATTAGATTCAGCTATTAAGTGCTACTAAGCGTGTTTCTTTAAGATGGCTTTTTTTTTTTTTCAGATTTCAGACATAACCCAGTGGCTTTGAAATTATTTTTTTTGTTTAACCCTTGGGAGTTGCTCCTTAGTTGTGCTAGGTCCTGAGCTTCTATTAGAGTTTCACCTACCGAGATGGAGAGGTAGAAGTGTGTTGGGGTTTTAAGTTGACTGTCTAAAGGGACAAGATGGGAAGATAACAAACAAAACTTTAAGTCAGCGTTCAAATAGCGTAATAGAAGTTGCTGCCAGTAGGAACGTGTGTCAAATGTGGCACTTTGAACAGTTTGTGACAAGTGTCTGTGGCAACAACCGGTATGTCCCTGCTAGGAAGCAAAACCAGAAAAAATCAAATAAATTTGTGCAATATGAGGACAACGGAAGAATGGCACAAGGAACCTGTAAAAACTCAGCAGAGGATTACAGAAACTCCTGGCTTGGCGACACGCCCCCCCCCAAATCATGATCATCTCTTCCTGAAGAGAAGAGGAAGGATGGTCCAAGTGCTCTGAAGACTGACTTCAGGGACTTAAAAAACAAACCAAAGAGAGATGGAGCAAGGTAGTGCGAAGTATTGAGTGCTTGATGTTTGTAGTTTTCATACTGGTGTAGCTTTCAATGCCAGGCAACTCTAGGAAAAAAAAAGAATATAAAGATAGATAGTTCTGACAAGCTGCTAGCTTCTTTGCTTTCAGTGAAGCCTAGTATTGCTAGTCCTTTAAGAGTAAGTTAATGCTTAGTTATAATGTCAAATTGAAAAATTACAGATGACATAAGTACATCTAGCTTTGCTTCTGGAATACACCAGATGTTTCTCAATCGTTTGGCATCCAGCTTTCACTTCTGGTGACATTCATGGCTGATTTGTTGTGCTGAAAGCAGAACCTAAACTACTACGCTGATTTTTAGCCATTTTAGAGATATCTGTAGGTTCTGTTCTTCCTTTCATCTTAGATTCGTGGGCTGAGGAATAGCAAAGTGAGCCCAGTTTTGAATACCACATGTGCACTTAATCTAACTGATTCAGTTTATTTAAGAAAAATTTTAGGATGATTGATTTTCAAGGCAGCATTTTTCTCAGGATTTCTGTATCAAATTGTAGTTTAAACTTGTTTTAGGTATTTTAAAACTCTCAAGCCAAACTACCAGTTGGACAAAATACACAGAAAGGTCTTCCAGTGGTCACTTCCAGGAGGTTTATTGCTCTTCAAACTTGCAATGAAGAGATTTCTATGCAAATATTACGTGGTCCAGGGTACCCTCCCCAAAATTTGGCCATAAGTCATAACTTCTAAGTAAAACATTGCTGTGGTAGCACTTGGTGCATGGTTTTCCAATTAAATTTTTTTATGAAATTTAAATCAATTGCCTTTGTATGTTTCTGCTTTTAAGGCAGATACTAATAGAAGTCTGAGTCTTTTTAGGAAAGTCGGGTGCACTTCAGAATTTAACTTCTCGCTATTTTCACTTCAGCTGCTACAGCTTCATCATAACCTGGATTTTTACCTCCTTGAAGACAGTATAGCTCTTACCATAGAAAAATTACAGAAAAGGAAAAAAAAATGTCTAACTCCTCCACAACATTAAGTCTCCAACTGTTTTTAAAATGCTGACTAATTAGCTGTACAACAGTTAGAAAGAGCACCCTGGCTAAGAACTGTCCTCTTCCATCTCATCTTTTTCTAGGGTAAAATAAGAAAGCTGTATGTGACAACCTGTTAGTACCTTTGAGAGCCTCAGAGGGAATCTGGTTTGCTCTACAGCATTTCCAGATTTGCTTCACAAAAGTAAGGAAGCTGATGTGTGGCTTCTCTCCTTACCTCCCACAGCAGGAAATCTTCCACTGGCTCTCTGTATGAACTTGGGTGATGACTGTCCTTTAAAAATAGCACAAGAGTTTACAGATATTGGCATATATGTGTGCCTCACTATGCTCAGGTACAGTAACTATGTTGTTTCCATCTCCATGCGTAGAGAACTAGATGATAATTGGAGAGATGAGAAAACAGAAGACAACTTGATTCTGCGAACGTAGTGAGATGTGGTACTTAGGTGAAGGAATTCCAGGAAAGCTGCATCATTTTCAGCTCTTTGTTTTTGCCTGTTGCCCTTCCCACGACGGACAATTTCAGTTATTCTCAGTGTTTGGTTTCTTTGATGAATAGCAAATGGCATCAGTGAAACTGTAGGTATGCTGTGCAAAAGCTGAGCTAGGATCACTAGTTACATGAAAAATGACTTATTGTTCATGAGATGTTAGGAATACTAGTAGAAAGTGCTTCCCTGATAACTGAACTAAGGTAGCTACTTGTGCTCGTTCCCATCTCTAGGCTGAACTTAAAGAACATATAGGGTAGGCAAAATAAGCATAGTCATATAATACTGCTGTTCCTTTAATTACTTTACAATAAGGGGAAGAAGACTTACTTCTCTAAGTTTGGAGTTTGTGGGGCTTTTGCCAAATTTAAAAAGGGGAATAGTACCTACAGCAAGCTAAATAGCATAAACTATAGGGAAAAAAAATGTGTAAAATAGAGAAGTTATTTATCTTACAGAAGCTGAAGGTAGTGTCTTTCAGGGTAGTTACTCAATAATAATAGTTTAAAACCAAACAAGTAAATAAACAAAACTCCTTCAGCTAGTCTTACCTGGGACATTTCACCTAGCCTCTTTCTTGCCAAGCAGATGTCTCTTCATAAAAACAGTAAAGTAACTGTGAGTTGACTTTTATTTCCTGGCCTTATCTGAAATAGCACAATACTGACCAGATTAGTTAAGGTGTAGTTGATTGGGTTTCAAATTCCAGTTTCAATTCAGCAGTTTCCAGACCAGTGGGCTTGCTCTGGCTTCACTGGAGCCAAAGCAGGGCTCCTATTCATAAGCTCATTGCTTACTTTGGATTAGTTATAAAGTAAATATTGTGAATAACGTTGTTCTTCCATTTGTCCACTTAACTATTTAATGGATTTGGTTTTGTGTAGGAAGAGCAAGTGCTGGGACAGACAATAATTTGCTTGCTTCTCTAACTTACGGGAGATAAAACCACTTCAGCAAATGCCATTTTCTTGCTTGTCATTTCACAGTAGATTACGTAAGGATTGCGTTTAAGCCGTTTCAGTACAGTTAACGTTTCCATTATTTGAGGATGACAGCATGATTGCTTTCTCCAGGGCTGTCTGTGGCAAAGCCATCACCATTTCTAGGTCGTTGGATCTCGCCTGCTGTCTCTGCTACCTTAGCTGTAGCGCTGAGAACAGAGACAACAAAACCCATATTATTTCCTGTGCTGTCGGCTTGGCAATCTGATTTATCTTTTGGTCATGTACTCCGGGTAGGGAAGGGGTATGTGGTGCGGGGCAGGACAGGTCCTTCGTGCTGTCTGCGTTGCCATTGTAAACACACACGGCAGTGAACTTGCTGAAACTGAGGATGAAGTTTCCAGAGATAGTTTGGGAAGGCTGCAAAGAGCAAGACGTGCTCGATTGACCTTCGTCAGCTAAACAAAGGTAAACTTGATCTTACGACGATTGAACTCTACTATTAAAATGAAACCCAAATCTTTTCGATCTTCTTAAAGAAGGTTGGTATAAAGTGTGCTGCTTCGGTCGCATCTCCTGAAAAGATGCAATTAGTAAACAGGAGCAGAGCCTGCAAAAATGCAGAACTTCTTATCGTTAAAGTCTCTAGCGTTGAGAGTGGTTTGATCTATTGCATGAAACAAGGGAGATAAGAAACCCTGTATCTTCCCCGTGTACTGGAATCTTTAATACAACAGTGGAAACTTGTGGAGGGGTAGTCTTAATTTTATTTTGGAGCACAGCATTTCTGTTGGCAAAAACATACTGTTACTTTTGTAAAATAAACCATTAGTGTAAAGAATATTATTTTTTGGGTAGTAAATCCTGTGATTGTTGTTACCCATCACTGAAGTAGCTTTTTCCTGTAGGTTCCTATGCCTGAAATCCTAGTCCCTGGTATACTCTGAGTGCTACTATGATCCTTGTGCCCAAGGCATGAATTTTTTTCCTTCCCCTTCAGGAACTAAATAAATGTCTGAAGTTACCTATTGCAGATATGCTCAAGCATTTGACAATTCAGCACATGCTGTTCATAACCATAGAATTATTTAGATTGGAAAAGACCTTTAAGATCATCAAGTCCAACCATAAACCTAGCACTGCCAAGTCCATCACTAAACCATGTCCCTCAGCACTACATCTACATGTCTTTTAAATATCTCCAGGGATGGTGACTCAACCACTTCCTTGGGCAGCCTGTTCCAATGCTTGATAACCCTTTTGGTGAAGAATTTTTTCCTGTTATCCAATCCAAACCTCCCCTGCTGTAACTTGAGGCCATTTCCTGTTGTCCTGTCACTTGTTATCTCGGAGGAGAGACCAACTCCTACCTTGCTACAACCTTATTTTGGGTAGTTGTAGAGAGCGTATAATGCAGGCAGTAGTTCTTGTGTTGGCTGTGTGGTGGGTTGTGGGTTTTTTTTCCCTGTGTCTTTAACTAAAAATAAGCAAAGATGCTCAGTGATCTGTGTGCAGTCCTCGTTGTCCCCCTGCCCCTCCCCGTGGGACTCTGGCTTTGGCAGTGTTTACCAATGTGAGTTTATAACAAAGAAAGCAGAGGGAGACAAAAAATCCCCAACCTGAGAATGAATAGGAGCAGTGCTAAACCAATAGCTCAGTGTTTTCCCGGGCTGTTAGCTGATGAGCAGCCAGGTGAGGCTGGCTGCAGAAACACGGACGACTGCATATCTGATACTGCTTGGAGTCTGCTGCGTGACAGAGGGACACGAGCTGAATCCCACTGGTTTTCATATTTATCAGCCAGGTTGAGCTGGTAAATTTATAAGAATTAAAGATCACAGTTTTTTGTGCAGTTAGATCTGATGAAGAGCTGATTCTGTCACTTAGTCTCCCAAGGCAGAGGTCATCTTTTGTGGTTTTGGGCTTTTTTGATTATTTTTTTTTAAGATCTTGGACTTCAAGTTTGTATCTGCAATGTGTGGAAAAAGAACTTTTTGTAGGAATTGCTCTGTCCTGTTTGAGGAGTGCTGGTGTGTGCTCTTGCAGGTATTACCCTGTACAGGTTGGTCCATGTGAGCACACCAAGGTAGTATGCCATGCGATGGGCATGCTGTGAAGGTACAGGGGGGGACATGTGGAAATTTTGGTGAAAATTGTAAAGCGTAGCTGGAAGAAAAATTCACTTTAGTGTCAGTCAGCTAAGGTGAGTAGCAAAGCTGCAGTTCTGTGCTTACAAACTAAACTTGCATGTCGTGATGAACTAGAAGCGTATTATTCTCTAAACATGTGAAAGTTGAAAATAAGCTGCTGCTTGTGCCTGACGTGATTGATTTACCGTGGCTAGTGGTTACAATGTGTGTAAGCACAACTTTCAAATTCTTCAGGATTTATTATTAAACCAGTAAGGTCTAAAAATATCTTGTGATTACTTTTACTTTTTTGCTCATTTTATTGAAAGAGGTTTTGTTTCCATAAATTGATAGTGGCTTTCAACTTCTTTCCCATCCAGCAGTGCGTGTGCCTGTGTGCTCGGGAGGCTGTAGCTGAAAGCAAATCAGATGGTGGAACTGGGATAGAAAAATGTTATTTACAGTCAGTCCAATGAGGGTGGGATACTAGACTAAAGACTAGTTTTCTGTGGAAAGTGAGAACTATGGCCTCTAACTCTTCTCTTGGTTATTTTTTCTCTTTGCTTTTCCCTTAACCTTCACAACAGCAGAAAAATCTGACTTGGATACGCATTTGACTTGACCTGTATAAAAAGCCCTGACCAAATGTATTTGTCTTCTCTGAAGCTATATCTCAGCACACTGTCTAAGCCAAGATGATGTGTTTCTGTGCACTTAAAATATGGTTTGAGGTTTCTCACTCTAGGGTTTATGCAAAGATTGTCCGCGACAGCAGCAATGGCCAACTTTGTGTTGGTTTCAGCAAGTGAGAAAATAACTGTGCAGTCTTTCTTTGGCGTTCATAAGCAGTTCTGTTTTCAGTGATGCTTTTCTTCAGAGTAAGATGGAATAACGAAGGGATGGTATTGGACTGTATGTTTTCATTGTATAACTTGCCAAGGAGAGAAGAGTGTGTGTGGAGGGGGTTTGAGACAGTGAATATCTGTGGCATCTGGGTGAAATTATGAACAATAAAATAGCTATGAAAATCAGCTGGAATTTCATAAGCAGCTAAACTGACCGTCTAGGGCATGCTGAACGAAGAGGACATGTCTGAAGTAGAACATGCAAAAATGGGGAATGTCCGTGCAGTCTGGCATGAAGCAAGTGCATACTCAATTAGGTCACTGCTGTAAGCGTGAATGTTTCCCCTCTTCAGAAAGACATACTCATCCTTTGCAACAAGGAACCAAAACAGAATGCTAATATAATAAAAACAAACGTAAAAGCTTTTTCAATTAGCATGCTGGTCTATTCCCTTGTGCTTAGAGAATCAATGAGCTCTTTTGTAAGGAACAGAAACATTTCCATAGTTGAATATACATAAGGCCCTGGAAATGCAGAAAGAATAACAGCCAGTTGCTTCTGGAAAACTTGCATCTTTAAGCGTTGTATAAGTTGTCTTGTTCTTTGGAGATCATGGTGAGTATTGTAAAGAGACTTGTTTTGAAGAATTGAAATGAAGTGAAATATCAGCATGTGGACTTTAAAGATTTGGAACTTAAACACTGAAATGCTGATCCTAAAGACATCTGAGCGATTACTTGTTTCCAGGTAATCTTACTGTTCTTTCTTATAAACTTCAGAATGTATTGTGTGACACTGAATTAATTTTCCTATTGTGATTCTTGGGATCCTGTGTGCTTTTGCTAATTCTGAGGTTTCACAGCCTGCTTTCTCTTGTAATCACATCTTCTACAGCCTGTGAGTAGTTAGTGGATTTCCTAAAATAGTGCTGTGCCAGGCCTAATTCATATCAAATTTGGGTTGTAAATACGTGAAACTAGTACTTTTATGAAAAGAGGGGGCGGTGAAATAAAGGGCTCATAAACCTTCCTTTTCTGATGGGATGAGAATTAAAATTCTAAGTGGCTTCCCTCACTCCGTGAAGGATGCAAGTTGAAATCTGCGTCCGACTCCTTTATTATGACTGTTCTCATCGGAAGTGGGAAAAAGGGAGGGGATTTAAAAAAGCAGAGGGAAGAGATGTCCAAATTGGCTCAGTCCCTACTGCTTTAGTAAACTAACTTTCCTCTTCGGCTCTCCAGGTGCAATTTAAAATTTTGATGTTGTTTAACATAACTGCTTGCACAAACATTCCTTGCCTTTAAAGGCCACAGGGAAACTAGTGTGGAAAATGCCTGTTCTTTATGGTGTCGCACAAAAACTGTCAAAGATAAATAAGCAAGGCCTATCTCTGTTCAAAAAGGCTGTCTTGTTAATAGGATTGTCACTGGTTCGCTAGAAAAGGGTTTGGACTAATGAGGGAATAATTAGAGCCTAGGAGGAAAAGGACCAGCAGGCGCTCTGCAGCCCACCACCTGTGGTTTCCATTGCTTCGGAAAATGGCCTGTTGTTTCTCATCCCTATGCACCGCTTAAGGCAGCACTCCAGAAAACAGCCATCTAGTGTAAATAGGTAAGGTGCCAGTAGGAAGGCTCGGAAATCTGCAGTTATTCATAATCTTTTGTTCTTGCGTTGGTGATGCAATGCGAGCGGCGAGGTCCCGTGGGGGTGTGCTGACTTTCTTAATCCATGCCTACCATACTGGTGTACGTTTGGCCACAGTTAAGGAAGTTATTAAGAACTGAGTTGTTCTTTCATTGCCCCCTGCTATTGTCTGAGGGAACTTTAATCTCCCGGGTACATTGTGTCCTCCTGACACCACATCGGGAAATCTGTTGTCACTTGCTTCTAAGGCATGAATGAGACCTAAAGAAACTTAGTGACTCATCAAAGTTGAATACAAGGCAACTTACTGGTAGAGCAAGAATTGAATAAAGGCCTACTAGGCTAATGCCCCAGCTTCAGGGTGTCTATCGCTTAAGGACAGTTACTGATTGTTTAAAGCCCATGGTGGTAGGAGGTTGTGTGACTTAGGTGGCTTTAAGCCTAGGGGTTCAGTGATGAACCAAATCTGGCAGTGGTTTGCAGCTGCTTGTGCAAACCATCATCGAGCTGTACCTTGGTAGCCCAAATAATCTCTTAAGACAGTCTTAACTAAAAATATTAGCCCCTGCCTTCTAGTACATGCTTCCATTTTCTTTATTTATCCTGTAAAAGTGAGGAGAAAGGTGAAGGAAAAACACAAAGCTTGTTTCATCGTGTCCTGCTGAGCTGCGAGATTTAGGCTTGTTTCCTACCCTGTCCCCAGTACCAAAAGCAACTCTTCATAACTTGAAAACCTGATTTCTGCAGTGATACGGTGGCTGTGTTTGTGCATAAAGCTATGCAAAACTGCTGCTGTTCTTGACAGCAGTAATACGTCTGTGCAGTGAAAAATACTTGGGACTGGATTTGCCAATATTTTATGTAAGTCAGACAGATTGGTCTTTCTTCAACATGCCTTGACTGATCTAAGATGTCTCAGCTTCTGCATGGGGTGGCTTTCGGACAGTCTAGCATTTATCTAGGTTTAAAGAAACATATGGTTCTTTATGTTATTAATCGTGGCTTCACCTCTTGCCTTCTAACAGAACAAGAATTCAGCAAGAAATGTGCAAAAACATCATATGGGCAACTTTGTACTAAAGAAAGCTTGGGATGATATTACGTCATTTCTGTGAAATGGTTTTATCCTGTCGATTGTTTTTTCTTCTGTCTCCCTTGATTCACCACATCTGGACCCTGGTCAACAGTCTGAGGATACATCTGGTGTTAATCACTCTTTATAGGCATTTAACTTGCATTTATATAATGTTGTGTTTGTGCGGTGAGGAGTGACTAACTTATGTCTTATTTGGAATTAAAAGGATGTCATCTAGAATCCAGTTGATAAAACTGTTACTCACTTTGTTCCAAAGTGTCCAGTAGGTTTACGTGAGTTCAAAAAGCTTAAGTTTTGGATATCTACTGCCTTTAAGCTGCTGTGTTAAGGATTTCTACATAATGGATCTAGTTTATTCGTGAACAGGGTCACAGGCAGGGACTTCAGCACTAGAAATACTAATAACTGCTTCAAGCAGTCCTGTAGCCTTCAGCTGGACACTGCAGAAGTGGGCAGCTCTGGCAAGACTTCGTGTGCGTGGCACGCACACAGATTAGGATCAGCTATCGCAGGCACTGATGTTGGTGGTATGAATAAATTACTTAATCTTTCAGCCCTTGTTATTGGAGCTTTCTTGCAAATGAGGATGCTGAGTATCATGATACCCCTGATACCTGGTTCTCACTAAAGCAATATCCTGGTGCTGGAAGCCAAATGGGAAGGGAGAAGTGTTGCAGGGATGTAACGAGGGAGAAATGTTGCAAAGTGGTGTAAGCAGGCGCAGTGCATCATGGCGCCATGACTTATTTGCAAAGACGGGGTTTGTGGCTGCTGGTGGTGTTAGACAACAACCTGTCCAACCCACATACAAGGAGTATTGGAGGGGGCATTTTTTCTAATCACATAAGCATACACAAACTAAACTGAAGTTACTCAAGTCCCAGAACTTCTCCCAAATAATAATTGCACAACACAACCCAAATGGATGTAGAGCTAATAGATCTCTGGATAAATTTTAAAGAGCCTCACATATTTTCTACAACCAAGTTTTAAATGAAAGTATTTTATTAACGTTAGAAAGTAGGCTAACACACATGGAGCCTCCTGCTTAGCTCTTTATGCTGTCATTGAAGAGACCCGTAAACTGTTCAGCTGACTGTTGTTGTAGAGTAGGGTTTTTGGTGTCACCCTGTTGTGTAACTGTCTTCTTTCTCCCTGGTCTTCTCCTCTGAGCCAGTTTGGTCAGTGGTGTGAGAGGGTGACCCATGCAAGCAGTCAGTGTCTCTTCACAGTCACCAAACCAAATCAAAAGGTGTAAATGTTAGTGAATGGATAGTCTGAGGCGAGGCTCCCTTTCATCAGTTGAGAATTGAGTTTCAATTTCTATTGAATTTGACTCTATGAACTTTGATATTTAGATTTTTCGTACTTTATTTATGAGTGAATAACTACTCCCTAAAAGATACTTACTTAAAGTAAAAACAAATGGAAATGCAAGCTGCTGCTGCTTCAAAATAGTTATTGGATTTTTTTTTAGTGTAGAGGAGTAGGAAGGCATGGGTTTTGTTGGTGGTTTTTTCCTCCCACAGAGGAAAACAAAACAAAAAACCCAAGAAGGAATGGGAGAGTTAAAGCAAATGAGACTTGATGAGACTAGAAGAACCCTTACTGCTTTAGCTAGCTATGTGAAAAATGTATTTCATTAGACTGTCCACATTGCTATTTTCCAGACACTATGTCAAAGGGAATCGCTAATGGGTAATGCAATGGAAAGAAATAATGTTTTCTTTCTCCTTTTCCCACCCCTTCCCCCAGCAATCCTTTGCATCCATGTGTTACAGCTCTGTTCTTCTGTTTTTCAAATGACTGGTTGCTTTGTAGGTCTAATATGCACCTTTCTTTTAATTTTAGGTTCTGTCGTCTTTTTGCTGACTCAAACTGCAGATCCCAAGGAAAGGAGGGAGAACTGGAATAAAATACTCAAGTGCCAGAGGAAAAGCCAGACTAGTCTATGAAAATTTCTGTTACTAAATTGTAGACTGCTCTCACTTACACGTAGTGGGGGGAAAAAAATTGCTGTCGATTCAAAGTTTATAAATGACTTTTGCAGACTTTGCTCACTGAACTTAGGCTAAAACCCTTCAACTAGGGTTGAATCAGGAAATGGAAATATGACTCCTTGCTGGTGTCTTTCATCTTCTTCCCCTTCTGCAGGTTTTTTTTGGCGGGCTAGGAAAACCTGAAAAAATTGTATGGCGTCAGCCAAACTTACAGTTGATGGTTATGGATGACATTGGAACTTCAGATTTGTCTCTCTGCAATGACACCCAATTAAGGCAAAGGTTGAAAACTGCTCAACAGCTACTTTGTCAAAACTTGTAGTAACGATTATGGTCATGCTTTCTCTTTCGTTCTAAGATTTGAACTCTGGGGTGATGTTCCCTGGAAGGCATGAGCAGATAGGTCATCTTTTTGGATTGGAAACGGAAGTAATATGAGAATGCCCAGAAGAAGCTTAGTAATTCAAGCCAGGACTCGTTGGCTATTAGTGGGCCTTGCTTTACTATTCAGTTTAGTCTTGCTCATGTATTTGCTCGAGTGTGCTCCACAAACAGATGGGAATGGATCTCTACCTGGTGTCGTGGGTGAAAACATGGGTAAAGAATACTATCAAGCTCTCTTGCAGGAACAAGAGGAGCATTATCAAAATAGAGCTACCAGTCTGAAACGTCAGATTGCCCAGTTAAAGCAAGAGCTTCAGGAAATGAGTGATAAATTGAAATCCCTGCAGGAAAAAAAGACCCCCAAGGTCAATGGTATGAACTACCAGAGCACCAAAGAGCAAGCATCCAATGATCTCCTAGAGTTTCTTCATTCCCAGATTGACAAAGCTGAGGTGAGCGTGGGGGCCAAACTGCCTAGTGAATATGGCGTCATTCCTTTTGAAAGCTTTACGTCCATGAAAGTGTTCCAGTTGGAGATGGGGCTTACTCGGCATCCGGAAGAGAAACCTGTGAGAAAGGATAAACGAGATGAATTGGTGGAAGTTATTGAGGCTGGCCTAGAAGTAATCAATAATCCAGATGAAGAAGATGGACAAGATGAAGATGATGGAGTGGGAGAGAGGCAGCTGTATAGTGAAAATGATTTCATAGAAGGTATGTTTATTACATGCTTTCCATCCTGTTAACAAAATGTCACAACAGACGTTTAATGGTGTTTGTATTTTTAGGGGGCTTACTCACTGGAATGTAGTCTTGAACAGTAATTACAAAGTAAGAACCTTTATTTCTAATGATGAGAATATTACTGCTTCATTATCTTGTGTTTTGCATAGGGAGCAAGAAATTCATTTCAGAAGAAGGGCTTACCACAAGAAGTGTACAGGGGAAGTTGTAACCGCTTAAAATACCGAGGCATTCATAATTGATTGTAGCTGAAGTCAGTGTGACACAACTGCTTATGATACTAAATAACTGAAAGGCTTCCAGTGAAACTGGTGGCAGTGGGAGGGAGAAATTGATTCACCTCTTGTTCCAGCGTAGTTAAGCAATTCAGTGTGAAGCTACAGGCTTTTTCTTCGCTCATCTCTGTGCTGCTTTTAGTTGATATTCAGGCTTTTGACTTGTGGTAGAGCTGGCATACTCCTACTGGAGGGAGGGCATTGGTAGTCCTGACGTGTTCTGGTCATGTCAGGCTGAAGAAGTTGATGTCCTCAATAGACCCTTTATGGTATACTAGTTATGGGGTTTGCTAAGCTGTGCAACCTTGAACTGTTCTCTTGTTCTCTATTCAGTGCTTGTAAATTTAATTACGCAACACATTATTATTAAGAGCAAATATAGCAGTTATGCTTTCAACATTTAGTGGCACCCTTAAAAGATGCGTTGGTGATGATTCCTATAGAAGTTGGATTTCAAGGTTCAGTGTAATGCTGATGGAGGTAAGTATTATCAAAAACTGCCCTAGTACCTCTTTTTTGTATTTAGACTATTAAATACAGTTCACGCTGCCATAAAAAAAAACCTGAAAACCAACCAAAAGTTGGACCATGTTATAAGAGCATTACTGTAAAAGGGATTCTGGATCTCAGCAGTATTCCGCACTATTAAGCAAATGCATGCTGGAGAAAGGTACTGTTGGCCTTGAAATAATCAGTTCTTTCAATCCAAGATGATGTAATCGGTCTATAGCGCAAAAAGTCTCTGCTTTTAACAGCTACTGTGCTTAAAGTTTAATGCAAGTACTCTTCTTCGTTCCAGAAGGTGGGGCAGGGCGTAGAACCCATTCAACTCTCTGAGTGTAACACAGCCAGCACAGCATTAGGCTCTTGGTACGGTTTTCACTTAAACCCGTATTATTTTGTCTGAAAGTAGTCATTGTTGCAGTCTTTTAATTGTTTTCTTTTTGTATTAAGTGTGCAGCTGCTTTTCCTTTACTGTTTCAGATACTGCTATACTCTACCATATTTTTTTTTACCAGCCCTGAAATAGTTGTCTGTTTTTCTTAGTGTACTGCCTTTAATGACTGCAGACCTCCAAGAAAACAAGATGTGGGACCTTAGATCTGTACTTACACCTCTGCCTCTGTTTACACCAGGATATTGGTAATTGGTTTTGGAAGTGGAACTAGTTTCCTGTTGTTGTAAAGGCAGCTTCTTCAAGCATAAGTAGAAACTGTAGGAAAAATGCTCAGCACTTAAAATAAAGTATTTTTATGCTGTAGCTCATATGGGTGTGTTAGCAACTAGCCATAGTGATCTGCAGCAGTGTCTGCTTTCGGACAGCAGCTGTGGGTTGTGTGGGTATTATATTTACGTGTATGTGAGAATACTACTGGCTAATTTAGACACTGGGCCAGCAAAAAAGCTGCTTCTGAATAATAACACCTTTTCTCTTTTTCCTCCTTTTGTTCTAAAAGTTAGAGGTGAGAGATGGAACCAGCCGGTTCCAGTGGTACCTGCAGGTCCCTCGCCCAGCGGCCCCGTGATGGGGTTCAAGGACCCTGCCTCGGCTGGCAGCTTGTGCATCATCCTTGTTTGGTGCAAGCACAGTTGGAAAGTTGATGTCTTTCCATTTAGGAAATAGTTAAGCTGTCATAAACTGGCGGGTTCAAGTTTCATAGCAGACTTGGTGTATCTACTGAGTCACAATGGTCCCTATAAATGTCCTAAGAGCGCAACTAAATTGTTGCTGGATTAGGGTTGCTTGTTTAGAGAAACAGTTTAAGTCAGCTTGAGTTAGAACAAATAGTTTGTCAGAAGTTCTGTACCCTCTTCAGTTGCTAAAGATTATTTTCTAATACATGATTTAGGACTAAGACTAGTGTTTTATGCTAGTTGAAATGAGGCTGAGAAACTTGGTGCATGGATTACTGAGGGAAGGAGAAGAGAAAACTGATTCTGTGTTAGTTAATACATAGCCATCATATTTTATGCTTGCTATAGAGGAACTGATTTTGCTGACTTCCAGGAATTTTTTCTCACAACTAATGCATATCTGTCTACAGAAACTTACCCCCAGAACTGTGCCACAAGGACGAGCATTTTTATTTTTAGAAACAGGCATTTTTATTCTGGAAGTGTTCTAGCTTCCTATCTCATAGGTTAACTTTTCATGTAGGCAAATGTTTGGTTCTGGGAATTATTTCAGCTTTTTGTCCTAGACTTGTGAAATACCAGACTAAACTTTGAGCTATGTAATCTTTTGTGATACGTACTTTAAGTTGTATTAGTAAATCTGTAGAGAATCAGGTGGCTCTTTAAATAAGGTTAGAATCTTTTGTCTTATAGACAATTTTACCTTACCTAATGGTTATCTCTTCATCACCACTGAATGCCTGAAGTTCTTCCCCAGCATTTACCCCACATGTCTTTGCCCACTCAGTGGATTATCAGTGTCTTGATCCATAAAAGCACCAAGAATTTTTTTCTTACCTGGTAGTCTGAATCAACGGATTTCTATTACTGTAATTACTACCGTGTGGGCCAAAAAAAGTCAAAATACGTGTTGATGGATGTTAACTTTATTGTTGCTGCTCTGTTTTTTGCTCTCTGCCCTTGATCTAACTGTTCATGCAGCTCCTTTGCTGTATGCTTAGCCTCAGTGGTCTCTACAGGAAGATATTCTGCCTTCTGCCAGTGGTGCAAGGATGCTGGAGCTATGATAGGGAGCAATCTGGTCAAGTGTTATCCAAACCGATGCTCTTTTTTTTTTTTTTTTTGGTGTTGCAAAACAAAGTAATGACCCAAATGTGTTTTGGAGTTGTGATTAGGCGGAGCTGCTACAGCTACATCATGGCTATTGACAGGCTTCGAACGATAACACCAAATTAAAAAAAAAAAATGCAAATATGCATTGCAACTATGAAGATACTTTCTGAAAGCTCCAAATTATTTTTCTCAAGGCTCAATTGACTTGCTCTGCTGATGAAGAGAAAACCAGCAAGTTTCTCAGCTCTGTAGGGCACTGTTTGCTCTATTGTTACCTTTTTTTGCTCTGCTGCAACCCAAAATGAAACTTACAGGATTCTAAAATTAACAGAACAAAAACCTGACCTTAAAAAGAAGTCTTGTTCTGTAGTTGCTGTTTGAGAAACACTTTGAAGTTTTTTTCCTTAAGATTTCCATTAGATCTTCTAACTCTCAAGGGTATGAGAAAAATAGGTGAAGAGCACCCATGGAGAGGATAAAAGTTGCAATATTACATATATTCACAAATGAGGGGGTCTGGGACTACAAACGATGAGCCTAACTGCTGAATTGGGCATTCTAAAATAGTCCCTAATGAAAAATGGGTTACTTTGAGATCCACGTTTGATAATATTCAGTTACAGGATAAGTAAGATGGGAAGAGCACAACAGTATTACCTCTATCTGTCCCCTTTCTTCAGAAGCCTGAGACATTAAGTCTTGAATAGTGATGCAAAATGTACTGAGGAGCCTTCGTTGACATCTGTGCTTTACTATCAGTGTAACTGGTTTATTTAGGTTACTTTTATCAGTGAAACTGGTTTATTTTATCAAGAAATTGAAAGCTCATCCCTTGGGCAGACACTTAAAATTAACCTTTGGAAAATAGAAGTATTAGCATATTTTCAGAAGCTAATTAGCAATTAGTTAATCTCCAATAAAGGTCTTGTGTCTGAATGTCTACCAGAATTCGAGTGCTGCTGTTTGGGTCCACTTCTTTTGCTTCTGTGTTTCCAGTTGAAACTGGGCAAACTCCAGAAACTATCTTTAGATCTGACTGTCAAGGGAAGACTCCCCACCCAAAATATGTTCTTGGCATGTAAAAGTTGTTTATCCCAATGCTGCAAAGCTTAAAGTCAAAACTCTTCCAGAGTCCTTTCCATCTGTAGAACAGCATGGACTGTTTGACATGCAAACACCCCTTTTAGTATGTCCTGCATAGGACCACAAACTGGCCGGTGCCCTGGGAACTTCAATGGTGAATTTTAATACACACAAAAAAATGGGACCTATGTCTTAAATTCCATAGACCCAAATACTTTCTCGGTAGTTGGAAAACAAGTAGTAGTATTTGAGGCAATAGAAGAACAACTTTTTGGCTTTGATAGTAATTGATCCTCAGAATTCCTAAGACTTGATTTGTTTGGTGAGAAGCAGAACTTCTGCAAAGCAGTAAAGCTTCATGGACCAGGAATAACAGCTGTTAAATTATTCCTGCTGCTTTTTACCTCTTTGCTTAGAGAGCTCTATTTTGGATGGCAGCCAGTGAAACTAGTTGGAAGGTGAGATAGCAGTTTTTACTACATTAGTCAGTCCCAAGTGTTAAAAACCTGAATACACGAAGTAGTAAAACAGATGTGTGCTCTTTTTCTGGTTGTTCTCAATTCTGGCTTCTGTGCATAGAAGCTTTAATCCCATAAAAGTATTCTAATTAGTAGATTTCCTGTGGAGGTTAGCTCATAGCACAGAGAATAACTGAAGGAGCACATCATATTTAGAAGTGTGGTGCTGGTAGGATCATAGAATATCTTGATTTGGAAGGGGCCTGTAAGGATCATTGAGTCCAACTCCCACACATGTTGAGATTCAGAAGTTTGGAATCTTATATTCCAGCAACTGAAAACTGATAAGGCACTACTCAAATTTGGACTTGCATATTAAGGTATTTATGAAGTTACAGCAGAGGGGTTTGTTTTGAAGTTACTTTAATCTGTAAGTTTTCTTTCTGTCCTATGCCCACCTTCTGTTGTAGACTAACATCTAAGCTTAACCTTTGATTAAAGATAGGCCAGTGGCAACTGTGACGTGTTTTTTTAGAAACTTCATTGAAATTGTAAACGGTCTTTTCATCTATAAACAGCTATTAGATACTAGAGAAAGCAATATAGTATACAATACTGAATGTTACTTTATGCAAGAGTACAAGTACAAAGTATTTGCATATGGTATGAGAGCATGGTATGCAAACACTGTGATACACCAGCTGCTGCCATAACTAAGAAGCTGTGTTCAAGCTACAGCGCTGGGCTACTTGGTGGAAAGGGTTGGACTGGAAAAGGATCAAGAGGGATTTAAGATCTTTTTTTTGCTCCTAACAGTCAGCACTGTGGACTTCCATTGTTTGATTTAAACATCCTTGTCAGTACTTGTAAATAATACTGATTTGAAACTGTCATGTTTTTTGTGAGCATTAAAATGTGGTGCATATTTTATGCAGCTCTGTATTCACAAAGGAATAAATGTGGATTTCTATCTCTTGAAGGAGTGTATTGCGAAACTTTGAACAGGAGGTGAAAAGCATTCAAGGTGAAAGGTTGGATTCAGTCACTGTTAACTTGCAGTAATGGCACCAGCTTGTCTCCCACAGACCCTGTGTGGGGCTGGCTGTCCACCCTTGCTGTCGGGTCTTGCCAGTGCATGTGCCTGCAAGAAAGAGCGTGTTAGCGCTGAATGCTGGAGGGGAATGGGGAGCTTGCTGTAAAAGAGAGGCTGTTGGGCAGATACAAGACAGGGAAAAGAGGGGACATCAGTGAATGAAACTAGATTTGGTTTGGGGAGGGAACCTGGAGCAAAGGAACATGGAGGGAGTTAAGTAGATTTAGGGAAAGGACTCTTTTGTAAGCCTGGGATATAGAGAAAAAAATCTGGGTCCCGGTGGTGTACCCACCTGTAAGCTGTAAGATCACTTCTTTCTTATTACCGAGATAAACAAAACCAAGCTGCTCTTTGAGGGCTGCTCCCTTCACATACCTTGAGCCCTCCTGATTTCAGCTGCAAAACCGACAGTAACAGAAAGGACAGTATCAGTGCTGAGCATGAGACAACCCTCTGTGTCACCAGACCAGGTCATCTGTCTCATCCCTTGCCATCTTCTTTCTGGGTGGGAGGCTGGGAGAGGATTTCAGAAGAGGGGCTGCAGTAGCTGCTCTGGAGCTGGCTTGCAGGAGAAGAGGCAGTTCAGGCCATCCAGGTGAAGGGAAAGTACACTGCTTGCATGGTGTAAAGGCAGGTGTGGGTATGCAGCTGTTGGTATTTTTCTCAATGGTTTTTGTGGCCAGCTTAACGGAAAGTTATTTGGTTCATAGTGTAGAATATGTTTCTTCACTGTAATATACCTTTTCCTTGGGCAGGAGAAAGGAGAGCTGAGATAGGATGAACACAGGGCAGTTCTGTTGGAGGATCTTTCCTGTCATCATTTCATACTCTCAGGTTGGTATAGATACAGGGCTACCAACACAGAGCTCAGTTCAGTCAAAGCCACAGACGAGTCTTGGGCTTTTCCTTTCTGGTGTAAAATTAGAGAAGCTGTTGACTTGACTTGCTTCCTTGATGGTCCTTAGATGAAAGCTATCAGCTAACCTAAATACTTGTTCTGAAAGGGATAGATTTCCTTACCTATTAGGAGTAAAATGTCTCTAAATAGGTAATCCTATTTATGGAGAACTGGTGTTGTTTTCTCGAAGTGTTACAACCATGCAGAAAACTTCTGCTTATGTCTTTAGAGGACCATAGTTTCAGTAAAATACCACTGTCCTTATTTATGGGGTAAAGCACTGTAGCTAGTGGTCAGCAGTGAAAACAGTTTTAAAGCATTCCAGCGTTTATCTCACAGATTATTTTTTTTTTAGATATCGAATTTCAGATTTTACAGGCTTTGTCAAGCAAGTTATTGTTGTTTGTTCTGCCCACAGCTTGTGTTGTGTTGATCGCTGGCCAGATGATCTCAGCCTTTACTGTGGACTAGCTTAAGGCAAGATCCTTACTGAAGGGCTTAAGAACAGGCAGTATTAGATTTCAGCCACCCTTTTCCATAGCGAATAGTTGAATTCCCTTTTTGTTGGGAAGACTCAACTCTAATTCCACCTGAGAAGTTGATCTAGGACCATAAAACCTATCTAAGACTCAGGGGAAGCGGGAGTTTGAGATTTGTTTTTCAGATCTGTTCGAAGAGGGTAGGAGGGTGATTGTCATTGGTGGTGGTGGTTTGTGGATGTTTTTGTTTTTAGGAAAAACCCAGAATCTTCCCCCCCAAAGCTTTATTTTTCAATTCTTTATAGTTCTCAGGAAAAACAGTGTTTCTGAAATACAATTGCTGGGATCTTTGACTTTACAAATTACTTGTGTGACTTATTCTTCAGGTTACTATCGTACAGAAAGAGATAAAGGGACACAGTATGAGCTGTTTTATAAGAAGATGGATGGCATGGAATACAGGCATGTCACCTTGTTCCGACCTTTTGGACCCCTCATGAAAGTGAAGAGTGAAACGGTCGATATTTCTAGATCAATCATTAACATTATTGTTCCTCTTGCTGGAAGAACTGAGGCATTTGCACAATTTATGCAAAACTTTAGGTAGGTGCATGAAGTTATGTAGTGAGCTCTATTGCCGATTTTCAGTATTTTGTTTCCTTTTCAAAATTAATTTCTGCTCTGGTGGATTTGCAACAGAAATAATGATTCCAACATTGTGTGCAACTGCCTTGGGATGTTGGTAATCGAACCAATTGTATGAAGAAAATATTGTTTCTAAAAGGATTTAAGAGATTCTCAAACTGCAGGCTGAATTCTCAAACTTTTAGACCAAATGCCAGGGCCACTGTGGAGCTCCAGTTTATAAAATAACTGTGGAGCTCCAGTTTATAAAATAACATGTTGGAATGAGACACACAATATTGGAACCTTCTGATTCAAATGGGAAAGATGGGGAAAGAAGAGATGAAAACCATTTTTCTTTGTTTTCTTTAGAAGCTAACTGGAATACTTAGATCTGCTAATACTTTTAAACGCAATAGCTTTTAAGTACCTGAAGCTTCTGTTGTGTTGCAAGTGATTATTGATATGAGCTTATCTTTGTGCTTATAGGGATGTGTGTATTCATCAGGATAAACGTGTCCATCTCACAGTGGTGTATTTTGGACAAGATGGGCTATCAGAAGTAAAAAGCATCTTAGAATCTGTAGCAAGGTAAGTGTGTCGATCCAACGTCAGTCAATACGAACAATGTTGATAGGCATTTAAAATGGCTTTTAGAAAGGATGACATAATAAAAAGAATAGTTTTATAGTCCATTACAAGTTAATAGGGGAAGTAAGCTTGGTTTACAGTGCACTATTTTTTTATTGGCATTTTACAGCTTAACTTGCAAAAGTTTCCTGAAGACTACTAAAAATCAAGTTATAGGCCAGAAAAGATTAAGAGCAGTGGCTTTGAGGTTTCTTTTCTGACAGTCCAAAAAACAAGAGGGGTGAGTTTTGCCGTGAACATTCAGTCATGCTAACAGATTGATCAGAATTTAAGTCCTTTGGAGCTGGGATGTACATTTCAGTAGTTCTTTTGCTGGAGAATCAATTTTATTTAATGATAAGGAAGAGAAATGTAGTCAAAGTAGGCTGGTGGGCTGCTGAGTCTGTGAAGTTAAGCTTTGCCCTCTGTCCTGTGGGTACTAGGTAATTGGGCCCGTACTTGCCCTCTGCTATAAAACACCTTTAAACACTGTTTAATCGTGGCTGTCTCAGCAAATAACATTACAGTAGTATGGATATAAAATGTGACAGCGGGTTGGCCTGGTGTGCACAGACATCTTCTAGGAAGGGAGGAGGAGTGATTCTGCCTTCCTCCCGCAGAGCCTCCCTGGCACCCAGCTTGCCCAGTGCCAGCCACCTCTCTGCCTCTGGGGCCCCTCTGCCGCCTGCCTTGCTCCCTGTGAGATGTTCTCCTCCTCTCACAGCATGGAGCCAGATTCAGTGCTGCAAACTCACTGGGTGTTTACCTGGTTCTTTATCTTCTCAGTGGGGCTACGATTAAGTATCTTTACCCTGTTCTTTGCGAGCATTGCCCTCTGAAGCATCTCTGAAGTAGACACTTAGCTTTGCCTGAAGGTATTCCCCAGATGTATTTCCATTCTCCATTTGCTGCTCCTTCCCTCTCCTGGGAAGAGTCTAGGCATGTGTGCTACTGGTACGAAGTAGCGAGGAGAAGCAAACTGACCAGGTTATGGTGGCATCACCACACAGGTGGTTCTTTGCCTCGTGAGTTTGGTGGTGCTAGGACTCTGACTTTCCATTTGCCCTCCTCTCTGACGCAGAGATGTTGCCCTATTAGTCGGGACTTCTTAGTTCGTGGAGACAAATTTTAGATGACATTGTAATTGCGGAGAATACTTTAATTCACATCAGTTGCCAAAAGGCCTTTTTAGTCTGTCTGAATGCTTGAAGGCAAAGTGAAGTTATGAAGTAAGGGTGAGGTCCATCTTTTTACAATGTCTAAACTCTCACACTTAAAATAGAAACTAAGTGGAAAAGATTATTTTTTTTTCCTCATCCTGATGATATAACTGTTTTTTTTAAAAATTTCTGGAATGAAATTACTGTAAAATGCTGAAAAAGTATAAATGGTCCCTTTTGCCCCCCGTACAGATTTATTTTGGGTTTGGCTGTGTTTTTCTTCTAGGGAAACAGACTTCCACAATTACACGCTCGTCTCTCTCAATGAGGAATTTAACCGAGGCCGGGGACTTGACATGGGTGCCAGAGCCTGGGAAAAGGGCGAGGTCCTGATGTTCTTCTGTGATGTTGATGTTTATTTCACAGCTGAGTTCCTCAACAGTTGTCGCTTAAATGCTGAGCCTGGTATGTTCTTTTACAGTTGCTGTAACTGAGTCTTGTCATCTTTTTCGGTTTAAACTGACCTGTGTTGAGTATATAGAAAACTAACTTGAATGGTGGAGCTTATTCCATGCCATGCACCTAGGAAAATGGAGAATACTCTGTGCACAAAAGACAATAGTATTTAGAAATAACTTTTGCCTTAGTGTAGCTTGTTTGAAGAACACATCATTCTAGTACAGTAAGTACAGTTTTCACATTTGCTTAAGATTTGGCTGCCTGAAAGAAAGCTGGACAGTTTAATTGCTTTAACAGTTAGGCTGCACGTAAATTTGTGTAACAAAACTCAGTGTAGCACTTACAGTGGAAGATGATTTTTTGCTGAAATCTCTAACAAGTTCGGTTTATGTCTTCTCACGCTTGTATGGCCAAGACAGCACATACAAATGGCTTTCAGTAGAGCTACACAATGTGCTCCTTACAGAGACTGAGCTAATGTTGCACATTTACGTCCCAAGATCTGAAATTTTCTGACCATTTTTCTCAAGTTTGTATGAAGCTTGCTTGTTCTACAAGCTTCTGCCAAGAAGGATAAAACTTCCTTGAATTAACAAGCATGCTAGTTAAGACCTTCTCCTGTCAAACATTTGTTTGGGTTCCTTTTTAATGCTTACTCTTATTCCAGATTTGTTGCAGCCAGAAACCATTTTCTCCAAACGTCAATTTGGAATGAATAGATGCTTTTTCTTCACATAATAAACAGGCAAGAAAATCTGCTATAAGCCAGATATTTGGATTCTATTTCTTGCCTTTTCTTTCATTTCTGTCTGTCTTGGCACTTCATGAAACAAGTTTTATAAATAACTGGAAAATCTTTGGAGAGAAGCGTCTCGTGAGCTTTCACAAGGAAGGGAGTTTGAGAGACTGCTTGACAATTCATACTGACAGTTTGTCACCTTTTGCTTCAAGTGAGATCTGAAAACGCTTCTCACACGTTCAGAGTTCATGCCCAAATCAGGGTACTCGCTGTTCTGCTATTCTCTTGGGCAGTTATCAATACCTTGCAGCACTGGCCATGTAAGAGATCCTTGGAAAATAGTTATCTGGCTTCTGTAATAGGCATAGAATTGGTGTCACAGCATAATCAGGATACTCATGATGCTTAATGCCCTTGCAGGACATCCTGGATGCATGCGCTTTTAAATTTAAGCTTACAGAGAGAGGCAAGCTCCTAAAACTCAAGCTATGCAAGGTGTTACTCGGACTTGGTTATTTTTTAACTTTACTGCTTACCATTATTGCAGGGATTTTTCATTGTCATCTAATGTGATATTGTGATATCTATCTATATATAGACATATATATTAAAAATATTTTATATGTATATAAGCATGTATTACTATATATAAATGTATACCTGTAGAGTATATATAAATATGTGTACATATATTTTTTTTTTAATCCTGTGGGCTCTGCCCCACGAGATGTTATGGGCTACCTTAAATGGGAAATCTTAGCAGTTATATTTGTTTGTTTTCACGAGATGGCTAATAGCTAGTATTTTACATAAAGGGAATATTTCTAGTTTCCTTTTGCCTTCAGAAAGTATGCCCTCACTGAGTAACAATTACCTTTTGATTTCCAGGGAAAAAGGTTTTTTATCCTGTGGTATTCAGCCTTTATAATCCTGCTATTGTCTATGCCAACCAAGATATACCACCCCCCGTGGAGCAACAATTGGTAAGCAGTGTGATTTATTCTGGATAGAATTAATTATGCTTTGTATTAAAACAAAAGTAAGTGTAACTTTATAGTGTGTTTGGGATATCTTATGACCTTTGGCAGTGCGTATCTAAACGCTTTCTCTCCATTATGGGCAAAAGCACTTGGAAGAAAAGCTTATCAAACAATATAAGAGTTGTTCTTAGGGAAACTCGGAGTTCTACCTAGATTTTTTTTTTTAAATGTGCTATTAATCAAGTGAGATTTTTTTTAAAAAAATAATAACGTAATCAAATTATCTATTGCTTAATTCTGGCTTGGAAAGCCATTATTTTAGGAGGATAGTGTAATAGCATAGCAGCAACTTCTGTCTTATGTCCAAGCAAACAAAGAAGTGGGGAAAGGGAAAAAAAACTATGAATGATGCTTGATAAGCTTCCCTCAGTATTGAGACTCTTTGCTGACTACCAAATGGTAGTTGCAGCAAGTGTGCCATGTAACTCGAGGTGGGCTAAGAGGTTCATCAGTTGCTTTTTCCATGCTGTGGACAGCTGTGCTCTCTGCAAATTGTTTCTTTATCTTGGCCATCCAACATCTGCCAGAACCATTGGCTGTTACTCAGCTAACTTCATCTTGCTTTTGGAATGAGAAACACTGCTTCCAGGGAAGCTTATAGTCAAAATAATAAACAAATAAGCCCTGCAAACGTTCAAGAGAATGGGTTTAAGGATAATTTGGGGCTCAGCAGAAAGAAGTACTGTATTTCTGGGTCTTTTCCTGAAGATGGAATGGCCACGGTTAATGACCAGCCTGACTCTTTCAAGAGATTGCATAAATGAAATTGAGTTTTGCAGCTGGGACTTCTGAGGTAAACAGGCTTGGAGGAGAGGAAGGAGAGTGCAACACAGCCTTACTAAAATAAAAGAAAAACGTAAAAGCCCTCACCCCCTACGTTGTTTGCAAGGATCCTACTCAAAGTAGGAGGGAAGCTTTAGCATGTGGCCTCAGGTAGGCACAGATGAGAGAGGAGCAAGCTCCTGCCTGACAGCTCTGCTGTTTACTTTTTTGACTCCCAAAAACTTCATGTTTGTTGACTTCAGTCACAAAACTTACTTTTCTTGTCCTATCAGGACAAGAGGTGGCAAAAGTGGTCTCAGAAACTGGGTAGCAATTGGAGTATCAGGAACAGATGATCTGGCAGTCGACTACCAAAAATTACAGCTTGGCCTGAGCAGATAAATAGAAAATAGAGGTGGTGTGGCAGAAAGTAAACATGGAAACTGCTATGAGAGTGAGTGTTTGGAATCAGACGACAAAGGGTGGATTGAACAGCAGGTAGTTAGGAAGCCCACATCTGTGCATGTCACAGACATACTAGAAGCATTATATGCTGTATCCTGCACTGAGCAAATGGTTGAAAGCACTTAGCTTTCTACAAAACGGAGTACAATGCACCTGCCTTGGTGTATTTTGCACTTCAGAATGATACTGGTTTTTAAATTGCAGGTACACAAGAAGGATTCTGGTTTCTGGCGGGATTTTGGCTTTGGAATGACTTGTCAATATCGGACAGACTTTCTGACTGTTGGTAAGTGTAAATTTTAAAAAAAAAGGATTGTGTTTAAAAATAGATTCTCTGTTCTGATCTCACAACAGGAAAGTAATGCATTTGTTTCTTTTTTGTTATTTTCTCAAGCCCAGCAGTCAGGCTTGCTTGATGAATTTGACCAATGAGATAAATTAGTTTTTCTGGGTTTTGATGTCCCATCTGATGAGTGTGTGTTGAAAGTCACAGTATTTTTAGTAGCAACACTAGAACTTCTAAAAATCTTTCATTTTGTTGTACTTTATGACTGTCTGAAGCAAATTAAGAAACACATCCCTCAAGCAAACCGCTGACATAGACAAGAAGCATTCAAATTCTTTCTTTAAAATAACTTTTGAGTAGTTGAATGCAAGTTGTTGGAGGCTTTAGAAATGCGCTTTGGCACCCCCTTGTGTCACGCTGTTAAACTGAGCGCAGCTTGGTGTGCTTCAATTTGGAAGACCGTCTGGAAGGTGGTCTGCCCGAAGGTGTAAGGCTGTAGCCCTGGGTGCTGTGTAATGGCTTGAGCGCAGGCTGGTTTCTAATAGTAGTCACATTGCCATGTGTACGGTATATGCTAAATAAAGACTTCATAATTCTAGAGTTGTGAAATTGTGCGTGAGTCTGGGTTGATTTTCACGATGGTCCTGGAAAGGCAAGAGGACTTAAAATGGTGGAACTGGGTTCCTTTCCTTAATCCAGCTGAGCTGTGACCTATGGAGCAACTGCTGGCATTTTTAGAGAGGGCTTTTCATATGGTGCATGACTGCTTCATTTACCAGCTGCTAAGATCCATTACGATTGCTAAAAATAACCGAAAAAAGCATAGCCAGTGAGGTTTGCCTACAGTTTTCTGCAGCTGTCAGGCGGGATGTCATGCATAATGCGATTTGGAGACACTCTTCTAAGAGGCTCTCTGAAGCCAGTAGTGCATGATCTGTGTCCTGGGTGGTTTCTACCGCAAAGGATGTGCTATGCTTGAAGCTCCTCTCCCTCAATTAGGCATGCTTTGGCATGGAGAACCTAGTCAATTGCTTCAGAATTTCTGGTATGTTGTACCTGATTTGGTAATACGTTACAGAAGGAGTGTTGCTTTTTTTGCCTTGTATTTAGCCTGTGTGCCAAAATAACGTTTCCTGCTATTGTTTTTATAGGGGGGTTTGACTTGGAAGTGAAAGGCTGGGGCGGTGAGGACGTTCACCTTTATAGAAAGTACTTGCACGGTGACCTTATTGTCATCAGGACACCGGTCCCTGGTCTCTTTCACCTCTGGCATGAGAAACATTGTGCGGACGAACTCACTCCAGAGCAGTATCGCATGTGTATCCAGTCCAAAGCCATGAACGAGGCCTCGCACTCGCACCTTGGGATGCTGGTCTTCAGGGAGGAGATCGAGACTCACCTCCGTAAGCAGGCTTACAGGACTAACAGCGAAGCAGTGGGTTAAATGTCACCCCCGTGACATTTGATGACTTCGAATTCACAATGAACCAGCATCATTTTACAGCCTTAATTCAGCTTAAAAATGCAGTGCCTCTCTTTTTCAGTGAAGAAGAGTTTAGGGGGGTTTTCGGTTCTTGTATTTGTTTTCTGAGTAATTCTTTGACTAATATGCTATTACCTACATATCTTGCAAGTTTAAGCACCTCAAATAAATGGGAAAGCATATGTAGTTCAAGGAAAGGGTCTTCAGTATCGACTGGAAGAATCAGTGGAATGTACAACTCGACACTCTTCCACATGGGTACATTTCAATTTGTATATTTGCATTACTTTAAGAATTAAATTAAATAATCTTTTGTGTTGTCTTGAGTACTCTCAGTCTGTATGGCTCACTGCGCTGTGACTTTAGAAGGATGCTATACCTACACTGCATTGCAGAAACAAGAGAAAGGTCTGAAAAAGAATCTCACCGCGAAAGGTATATGGGACGTGGTGACTGGTACGCCAACTGTTCAGGTCGCTGATTTCACAGCAAGGGCTTGGTGCCGCATTTGCTGTATTAACAGACATTCACATGGTTGAATGTAGAATAATTCATGTGAAGCAAGGGGAACGAAAATCTTTTAAAGTGGAATTTTAGAGCATATAATGTAATTTCACACTGCAAAAGAGGCACCACCTTCTTATCTCGGTGATGGATCAGACAAGTTGGGAACGTTCCAGTTGGGCATTTCTGAGTCTGGTCTTTTCCCACAGTAGATGCCACATCACAGAATTCCTTCTATAAACTCAGCTGTGCTATTAAACTCGTTTGTTTAAAGGTTTTGTCCCCACTCCTCCTTATTCAAAGGCCCTGTCTGTACATCTCGTCTGTTAACTTGAGGAACCATCTTTTCATTTCCACATGAATTTATTATAGGCCCATTTGCTGTTATGGCAGTATTGCCCTTTTGCTTTCTTTTTGTTTCTGGCATTTTCCTGACGTGTTTTCGGAAGGCAGTCATATACTCTTAGCTCTTTCAGTAACTGAAAAAGCAAGTGCTATTACAGTCTGTCTTCATACAATGCTCTCCATTCCACTGGTGATCCTAGTAGCCTTATTCTTCACTTTTTCAGTTTGAGGGGGGTTTAGGGTGTTTTTTTTTTTTTCTTTTCCTATGTTTTTTTTTTTTTGTTTGGGTTTTTTTGAGCATGCATAAGCAGAATTATGCTGTGGTCTCATTAGTGCCTTGTACAATGGCACCACTACGTCGCTACTTCCCTTTGGGGTATTTTGGGATGCATAAGCAATTTAAATGCAGGCAGGTCATTTTTCTCCATGTTGTCTTATATGCTACCATATGGCATGCCTCACTTTTAATAATTTGTTTAGAGAATGAATGCTGAGAATGCTAATGCAGTGGTTAAACCATTTGCGTGGTCTCCACTGAATTTAGAAATTAGTTGAAAACCCTTCTCAAACCAGGTAATTAAGATCTGTTTATGAATTCAGTTTGCTTCAAGAATTCTGAAGGCAACTAAAGATTTAAAATGTTGATTTCTGAGTAGCATATATGCTGTGCAAATAGTTCTGGGCACTGATCCTTTTTATATGTACATAAAATTTGCCTTTATGTAACTTATTGTGGAGAACAGTGTACTGTATTGTACTTAGAGTGAAGAGAATGCATTGCAAGACTTCTTGCAATTCATGTTCTCAATATAATAAATGGAATTTCTGCATTTTAGAAATTGTTTTAAGCTGTTTCTTTGAAATAAGTTTTTACAATGGTATTTTACAAGGCAGATGACATGCCAGATTCAAGTAAGAGTATTTGCAGTGAGAAGTTCAACCAGCTCATTTTTGCATTTTGAGTGACTGTCTCCCCAGACCAGATACAAAAGTGCAGTTAGTTCCCCAGACAACCTAAACTTAAACTGGATGTTGTCCTACTTTATCTTGGTGGTTCCGAACAAAAATAAGGTGAGGAAAAGATTAAATTGCATTGGCATGATGATTTTGGGGTCAAGATAAAAGTGGTACCTTCTACTGAGACTCTAGCCCTTAAAACTTCACCTGCTACTGCTGTCCTGGCTCTTCTGCAGGTGAATAAGCATCAAAGCCGCCTCTCGCTGACACCACCACTGCTTGGCATGCACAGGAATGGATACGGAGGGTGTGCGGAGGTGTTGAGCATCACTGTAGCTCAGCTCTGAGCACTCAGCCACTACCCCAGAAGGAGCGAGTTGTCCTAGTTTCCGTGTTTGGGAAACACAGCAGACCGCTGATGCTGATATCCAGATCTTTTACCTTCTGCTATTTTCCACTGAGGGGTTGTGCTTATCAGCAATGGTGAGGAAGGAGAACAGTGTCAACGGTCCGCTTCTGTGCAATCAGAAACTGTCTACGGTGTCGGTGCTGGAAGGCAATCGGGGAAGTGTGGAGCTGAATGCAGTCAACAGGAACCACTTTTGAAACCTTATTTTCCGTTCATCTTTCCAAAATGTGGGAGTGAATACATTGGAGTTAAAAGGAAGTCAGAACTCTTTAAAATAGTGAATGTCCAGGTGGGGTATGGACACAAGTAGTCCAAGGGACTGATTATTCGAGGACTCCTGAACTTTTCTGGAGTTTCTCTTGTCTTAGTTCAGCTCCCTGCAATGCCTCCCAGTGTAAGAACATGTTGGGATGGCACTCGTTAGCTGGGCAGCTCGTTAGGAGCATAGGCAACCATCCCCTGCTGCCTTTGTTACAACAGCCAGAGGCAGTGGTACAGGCTGTGTGCTGCGGTAACTCAGTGCCAGGTACTCGCAGCCCAGTGGTAGTAACAAGAATAATTTTAAGAATGGGATCTCCTTGGGTGCATTTTGCTGCTACACGGTACTGGATTCACGCCTCACCACGTACGTCTGTGGGAAAGAGGGTTTTACTGCTCACAATCAATTTGTAGGACACTTAGAGCAGGAAAATACTCAGCCCTAATAGTGTTTTACAGGTTGTGGGGTAGCTTATTAGCCACTTTGACACTGGAAATTAAATCAGTTACTTAAATAAAAAGCTGTTATTCATGATTTAAAATTTCCACTTCTAGGGAATTATTACTAATCATGTACAGTTCGTGTTCCCTAATGACTTATTATTTTACCTACTCATTTGTCTCTAAATTGTTACATAATTAAACTAAAAATTATAAATAACTACCTTAAACTTACAGCTTTAAATTATAATTCTCAAGTATTTTAACTTTGCTTTTGGGCTAGGCTACAAGCTTTGACTACTTTGTTAAAAAAAGATATCTAAAACTCTTAGTTTGGATAATGATCATCCCTCAATGACTTAATAGGTATTTTTTCAAACTAAGATGCAATGTTTCCCTGTGAGCAAGGCCCATACTGCACTGAGTTAACTGATGAATATTACACAGATGGGTTATTTTGTCTGCTTTAACTAGAATTCCCCAGAAGAGGGCAGGATGCTTTGTATATCCCTAGTAATCCCAAAACGGATAGAGAAAAGGTTGAAACCTGCAAATTGCAGGGAGAATGATTCTGTGCAGTGCACTGCTCCAAAAGTTATTCAGATTTATACAAAGGCATCATAAGATTACTGCATGGCAACTGCTTTCCTGGTCTTGTACTGTTTTTCTTCATTCTTTGCCTGGGAGTTTTTCTGGTAAAAAAGTCCTCTGGCAGTGTTTAGCTTTTTCTTGCTCTTTCACCATAGTCTTGGGGAAAGGCAACGGTAAAGCCCATTTCAGGACTCAGATTTTGTGGTTGTTATTAGTTACTGCTGTATTACCCCAAGCTAACTGAGCAGGTGTCGTCTTTTCTATGTGGCTGTGGATGACAGTGACACTTTAGTTATGCTCCTGAGCAGTTAACACAAAGCCGAGTCACTGGCCAGCATTGGTTAGAAAAATGTATGAATCTGGGGAGCAGTTTGTTTTGCCCAAGTCCTTAGCATGCCTAAAGGAAACTGCACGTGCTGTATAACTATGCTGTATCATGAAAACTCTTTTCTTTATGTAATCATCATAGAATGTTTGAGTTGGAAGGGACCTTAAAGATCATCTAGTTCCAACCCTCCCACCTTTGTGTGCAGCCATCCAGCCAATTCCTTACCCACCAACTGGCCCATCCATCCAATCCATTTCTCTCCAATTTACAGACCAGGATGCTGTGCAGAACAGTGTCAAATGCTTTGCACAGGTCCAGGTAGATGATGTCAGTTCCTCTTCCCTTATCCATTAATGCTGTAACCCTGTTGTAGAAGGCCACCAAATTTGACAGACACAAGCCAGTGTTTGCCCAATAGTGGAACTAGAACAGAAACAGTAGGCTATGGCTTTATAATAGAAGTGAGTTTAAAAGTGATTGCAGTACCTGAGTGTATTGAACTTCTGATTGCATTTTGGCATAACCAGGATATGAGCACATGTGTTTGTATACAGCTGTGTTGCTGTTTTCCAGGTACTGCTGCGTGCTGTAATACAGTATAGGTTTGCTCCTTCCCAGTAAAATGTGTGACTCTTCCTTTAAGGTGTTTCCTAACCTCATCCAAGAAAGGGAGGGAGGAAATTAGTCATGTTTCAAATACGAAAATCTCTTGCTTGAATGATAAATTCTATTCTTCAGGTTGCTTTAGGCATAAATCTGGCTAAACAACTGGAAAATGTTAGCTAAGTGTCTAGTCTCAAGCTTGTACCTGCTGGCAGGGAACTGCAGAGATAACATTATTCCCGTGTGGATCCGCAGCTGTGTGTTGCACCTTGGGCAAAGAGCCCAGCTGCTGGGAAGGGAACGGGGCGGCTGAGGGCTGCAAACTCGGCATCACTGTCCTCCCTGTTGGGGAGAAGCTCCTGTCAGCCAGTGTGTGCCATAGGAGCTGCCGGCTGCCTGGGCTGCTCCTGAGGGGCCTTGGTCTGGGTTTACTCTCTACTTCAGCAACAAATGTGGAATTGAATCATAGAACGATTTGGGTTGGAAGGGACCTTAAATATCATCTCGTTCCCACCCCCTGCCCTGGGCAAGGACATCCCCCACTAGACCAGGCTGCTCCAAGCCCCATCCAGCCTGGCCTTGGACACCTCCAGGGATGGGGCAGCAACAACTTCCCCTGGGCAACTTGTGCCAGTGTCTCACCAACCTCGCAGTAAAGAATTTCTTTCTAATCTCTAATGTAAATCTCCCCCCTTTCAGTTTAAAACCGTTACCCCTCATCCTATTGATACAGTCCCTGATAAAAAGTCCCTCCCCATCTTTCCTGCAGGCCCCCTTCAGGTACTGGAAGGCCGCTGTAAGGTCTCCCTGGAGCCTTCCCTTCTCCAGGCTGAACAATCCCAACTCTCTCACCCTGCCCTCACAGCAGAGGGGCTCCAGCCCTCTCATCATCTCCGTGTCCCTCCTCTGGACCTGCTCCAACAGGTCCATGTCTCTCCTGTGCTGGGGTCCCCAGAGCTGGACGCAGTGCTCCAGGTGGGATATCCCCGGAGCGGAGCAGAGGGGCAGAATCGCCTCCCTGGACCTGCTGCCCACGCTGCTTTGGATGCTGCCCAGGATGCGGTTGGCTTTCTGGGCTGGGAGCGCACATTGCCGGCTCGTGTTGAGCATCTAAACCCCAGGGGTTTCTCTGTGCACAGAACAAATTCAGCACCTTAATTATTAATGCTTCCGTGTTGACGCTGAGCTCACGTTATTGCTGGTCACCTCCAGCCTCATCTGGAGCAAAAGTAAAACCCATCAACTCGAAGGGCTGAGGCCCTTTGGATGAGGCCACAAGCACATTCTGGAGGAAGGGGGAACAGCAGGGTTTTGGTGGGTGCTCTTGGGTGGTCGGTGGCTCCCGGGGGTCAGCACCGGGTGCCTGCCCTGCCGGGCCCACCGCTGCCGGGCGCCCTGGGGCACCGCCGCGATGAACGGGCGCGCTGTGCTCTGGAGTCGGGGCGCAGCGCCTGCCCAGGGCGGGAGGGCGGTGCGGGGCCCCACGGTGCTTTGACAGATGCTGTTCGTATAACGCACCATTTCCCTTTTTTAAGCTGTGGTGTGTGTGTAAAAAGCCAGCTGTGTTTTCCTGGAGGAGTCACTGCATTTTGGCGTTAGAGCGGTTAAATATAGTAACATGCATTTAAATAGGAACATGCTGCTCTGAGTTGAGAAGTAAATTTTTAATATTTATTTTTAGCTGCTGTATGCTGTAGGCATTAACGCTAACCTTTTCCAAGGAACTTGCAACCTGTGGAGGGAAGGGGAAGTGTTCTTGATTAAGGGAAGTCAAAATGAGATTAGCTTAGGGCACATTTTTATGTTAGAGCCCTTACAGGAATGAATTCAGGTCGTGCTTTTGAATTTGCAAGCTTTAATTTGTTTAAAAATATGTCACTCAGTGGGACTAGTTTTGCAGAATCAGAAAATACAGATGAAAATGTACAGGGAAATACTTAGTTCTGAGTCTGCTGCATCCAGAAAAAAATACTTTGTGGCTTTTTTCTCCTAGTTTCATGAAAGCCTGTGACCCTTAGGATTTTGAGATACACACACATATGAAACACTCATTAAAACTTCTTTGTAAACTGGTTAGATTGTGCTGGTGAATGCTCAGGACCCCTCAGTGGTTTAGGCTGGAGAATTGCACCAGGAGGGCAGAGCGGTGGGTAAGCCATAACTACTTGTACCTGAATGCAGACATACAGTTAAATTGCAGGTTTTAGTGCACGCTGGAATACAAACTTTAGAATAAAATTAAACAACTTTTTGCTTTTTCAGGTGGGTGAATGAAAGGGAAAGAACTTCAGATAGCCTTTCAAGTGACAATTCAGCATAAATGCAGCAACTGGTTGACTGCTGCATGGGTGTAATGGTACCGCTTTCTGTGTGGCCGCGGTGGTTTTAGCCTTTGTTTGGCTGGGGAGCCCTTGCTGTGTGCAGGACCCCCAGCTGCACCTTAAAGAGAGTAGTCATTCGAGTTTTACTCAGCTGTGAAGTTAGACGGGGAACATGGGGACAGGCTGAAGCTGGGCAGTGTTTGGTTCGTGCCCCCCCGGTGCTCATCTCCTCCTCCTCAGGCCTGGCCGCTGCCGAACTAAGGGGCCCCACCGCTTTATTCACTGAAAAAGCTTTACAGCGGAGACTTTTTACATGTCTGGGATGGCACTGGCTCTGCTGACCTCTGCTTTCATTGATACCTGTTTTTCTCAGTGCAGCAGGGCGAGAAGCCCATTTGGGCTGTGGCGGCTGCGGGCGTCAGGGCGGCTCTGCGGGACACAGCTGGGAGCGGGGGTGCAAACACAAACACAGCCCCCCTGTTCTGCAGGCTCCACACCTCCAGCTGGTTTAGATTTCGGCATCCTGATTGCCGTCAGCCTCGTGTGAATTTGTGCCAGCTGGGAGAGAGGAGAGAGGCCCCGCAGGTCCCTCGGGAAGGTGTAGAGCCAGGGCTGTCCCTTGCCAGGGCTGCTCCGGGGCTCCCCTGCACCCCACCGAAAGGGGCTGCCTCTGCCACAGCTGTTGCATTTGTGGTAACGATGGCAGCTGTGGGCTTAATTAGGGCCTGGTGAAATAATTGGTTACTTTCATTCAGTGCTTGATGCTGGTAGAAAGAGGTTCTTCTGCTTCCTTCCCTCGCAACGTGGTCTCTCTCCTTCTGGGTTAGAGTAAGGTAAATGTTTTACTGATTTTTGTGGGATTTACTACTCTGAGATTACACCAAAAAGGGAATGGCTTCCAGCTTTTTTAACAAGAGAGGTTCTGTGTTTCTGCAAAGGGTATGTTGTGCTGGATTTGAAGGACAGCTGGGATCTGTATGGCAGTATCGTGTGACAAAAGTACTTCTGAGCTGAGGGTACAATGTTAAATAAATCCCTTTTATATTTAAGTATAAATATTTGCAGAAGGTTGTATGAAAGCACAGACCTGTTCTGATCAGTTTAGCATTGTTCTGGAATAAGTGAAATAAGTCCTTCTAAGCTTAAGGTAAAGTGCCCAGGTAGGATTTTGTGGTGATTTAACTGGTTTGTTTGGAGTGCTGTAAGTTTGGACGTAGTGAGGTGTTTTTCAAAAGGAGTGGTTTTAACCCCAACAGTTTCAAGGTTGCCTTGCAGCTACAGGACTCTGTCACGCATGACTTAAGTCTCTTGACCCATGTCCTCTCGTTTTTCACTGTGACTGTTTTAAAACCCCTTTACTGATGCAAGTTAATTTAGCTAAAGGCGTTATCATTTTCTTCCGTAGGTAGAATTCTTTGCAGCCTGTACTTGAATTGTGTGTAAAAGAGGACGTTGACCTATTCCATTTGCAAAGCCAGTGGCTCCCCAAACTCTTTTCAGGTTGGTCTTGTGGTTATGATTGTGGTGGTGTCTGATCTCAAAAATTTCAGCAAATTTTTTTTGCAATTGCTTTGGTATTTGTCTGCCCACGGGGGGCGCACATGCTCTGTGCTAGCACCTGAGTGTTCTTGGCCTTCTGCTAAAAACGTGATTTTGGAAAAGAATACATCTGTGGTAAAATAGAATTTAACGTAGAGGGTAGAAAACAGCTTTCACAGCTCTGGGGAATGACCTGGCTGGCTCCTGCTGCAGGCGGTGACAAGCATGTCCGGGCAGCAGACCTGTGGCTGTGAAATAAATGGGGAGTTTCTGGTGGGGGAGGCAGAGGGGTGCGTGTTTGCGGGGCGTGATGGATGCGGGGGAGCCAGGAGGTGAAGCTGGACGGGGCTGTGGGAGCAGGAGCCAACGGGACCGTGGTGGCTTTGGCCCTGGGAGAGCCAGAGCTCTTGCATGGGTTTCCTGCAGCCTTATGCAAGCTGGAGTGGCTTCTCTCTGACTTGGTTACAAACCACGGGGAAAAGGATATTATTAGTAAAGGGATAGTTTGAAGAAAAAAAGAAAAACATTTGAGATACGCTCTGGAGAGGAGCTTAGAGACAGACTGAAGCTCAGGATGCTCTTGGCATGCGAGTTGCGGGGTCTCCTGGGCTGTGGAGTTACTGGGGAGTGCCTGGATGGGGTTCTGGCCTGCAAATGTAGTCCATGTAGAGCAGTTGTTGGGTGGTTTTGTGTGTATTTGCTTTTAAACTCTTGTCAAAGTGACTTTTTGGGTGATGGGTTCTTGTCTAGTTCTTCTTGGGGTACTTGGGTACTCTGAAGTTTCTGAGAAGTAAGGTTAAATATGAGATGGGAAGGAAAAAAAGCCTGAATTTGTGGATTTATTCACTACTTGTTTGGATTTTACATTTTTGAAGCATTTTAGGAGTGACATCTTTTTTTCCAAATGAGACAGATTGTTCAGCACTGAGCTATAATGTCCACAGACGTGATGAGTTCAGTGTTTCATTAAATTCTGCTGGTGCCATAAATGTTAAAGACGTTAATCAAATCCATCACTTAGAGCTGCGCTTGCGGAGTCCCCAAGTGCTCTGTTGCTGCCATGGATGATGTGCTACGCTTCACTTCTCTATTTTAATAGATATTTTGGGAGGTGGAGTGTTGTTAGTAATATCTTCTTTGAATTGAATGTAAACAACTGGATGTTGATTAAATATTTAAGAGGAAACTTTCAATATTGATGCTGATGGATAGCAAAATTCTTTAAATTTGATACCCCCAGAATCAGAAGAGGCCTTAGAGTGCTCGTGTGACAGCAATTAAAAAGGCATTAAGTACTTTTCTGTCTATGTAATGAGTTTCCATTGGATCTCATTGGACTTCTGTCTCCAAACAGAATTATATTAATCTTAAGATATCTGCCAAATCTGAAGAAGCTAGATAAAATTAGAAATAATGCAAGCAAATTTCCACTAAATTTGAAGCTGCTGCTTTCCTGACCCAGATGAGGCGTGGATGTTTAGATCTGGTGCCTTGGTTTGTGTTCGCTTTCAAATCGCTTTCGATCTTGTAAAACGGTCGCCTTGCCTGCCTTGAGGTGGGGTTGTTAACAGGAAGCCTCTGCATGGCAACGGGCCTGGGCTTTGCCTTTTTTGTTTGTTTGCGGTTTTGTGGGGTTTTTTGTGTTGGTTTTTTGGTTTGGGTTTTTTTTTTTTCCCCTTCTGTTAGGTGGTACTAATAGTCTCAAGTAACCGTATACTGGTTTTGCAAAACACTATTTCTTATGGAACTTCTCATATAGAATTGCTTTTTATTACTGTTAGTTTTGAGAAGCCTAAGTATTCTTGGTATCATAAGGTATGCATCCCAGTAGATGAGAAATGGTATATTTATTGTCTGGGTATTTTAAAATTAATGGTGCATTTCCTGGTGGTCTGAATTTCTTGCTCATCACATCTCTTGAGGAGAAGGCAGAGAATCTGAGACTGCATCAGCTCTCCCTGCATGACATAGAATTTGATTGCTTTTTAGTGTTTCATTATGAAAATGAAGTAATATCCCAAGGTTACTTTGCAGGAATCAGCCTCACCTGTTTTCTGTGCAAAAGCTGAATGTGGTATTAAGAAGCCACAAAAATGCTGATGTTAGAAAATTGCTTGTGAAGTTGGAAATCTTAGAAACATTTAAATTCTTTGCTATTATGAATAATTTGGCAGAAGTGGTTATGCTTTAGATTGTACCTCCAAATTACTGCAGAAATGCACCCCCAAATGTTTCTCTCTCTTCCAAGGGCCATCCTGGGGAGTGGTGGAGGAAGGGAAACCTCTGCAGTGTCAGGGGAGCTCTGCTGGAGGGCTCAGAGCACTCCCAGTTATCTCCGCCTCTCCGGGGCAAGTGTGGAAGGAAGAATTTGAAAGCAGCTATTGCTAATGCTCACATGCCCACTGGTCTGGAAACTTCCTCGATAGCATGCACTAGTGGTTTAGGATAAAGTCTTTCGGTAATTTAGTATTTTTTTCTTTTAAAGTATCTCACTGTCCACACAGCCCTATTTAATGGCTGCAGAGAGCTCTAAGACAAAACCGTGCTCCATACGCTCTTTGCAGGCTTTTCTGATTAGGGGTTGCCCTGATAAAATTATGTATGTTGCAGACTGAAGAGGGAAGATCTGTCTGTACATCCTCAGAATTGCTGATTTCCCTCCAAAAGATCAATTGTCAAGTGGCGAGTCAGCTGAACTTTGCTACGCGAGTTATTTGCTGAAAGCAAGCTGTTTCTTGGGAACCATTAACTTGATAAATCAAGTTGCTGCTGATGTAACAAGATATCTTACTGGCATTGAGTTACTGCTTGTCCTACTGCGTCCTGCTCTAATGGCAGTAAAGTGCCTGGAAAGCAATTTTATTGTTTACTCTTATGCCTGTGTAAATAGCTAATTTATCCTAATGACTGGATGGGACATAATTGGAAGTGAGTTTTCAAGGATGTAATATGCGTATTAATTATGAGTGTGAACTGGCCATCAGGAAGACTCTTGTCTGCTTGATCCTCTTAATGCTGGTAAACATCGTTATCTTTTCTAATGAGCCATGATGACTGACAGTAGTACTGTTCTACTCTGGGAGCCTGTTGTGGATGTCTGGTTACCAAAACCATTTCCCCAGTGTTTTCAACAGATTAAAAATGCTTGTAGGATCTCCAGAGCTCCTGCGCTTGCAAGATCTAATGCTTTTTAAGGCTTATCCCCGGGGAAGGAGGTAGCACTGGGGCAGTGTGTTGGGAAAGCTGGATTCTCCTCACAGTCCTGTGCTTGTTCTAGTCCCTGTGTGACCTTGCAGAAGTGGTTTTGCTGGTTTTGCTTCTGTAAAGCAGGGCATGAAAAAAAAGTAGTGGTTGCAACCAAAGGTCCTAGAGTGTTGAAATGCCAACAGAACCTTGCTACAGGAAACCCCACAGTGCGCTGCAGCCAGAAAACGTTTCTGCGCTTTCCTGTTAAAAAATATGTGGGAGGAAAAAAATGAAACTCAACTCTTGGGACACGCAATATGTTTTTACACAGTGAAACTGTTAATCGTTTTCATTGAGAGAATGAAGGTGTTCCGTAGCAGAGAGACTGTATCAAATCCATAAAATACTATTATAGAGAAGACATTAGAAGTGGCAGCATATTGTTGTCTTAGCATTGCACTTGCCTTTGTTGGAAGGTATTTAAATATTTTATAATGTGTCTTTATAAGCCTGAACTTAAACTTAAGTAACCAGTTGGTTCATTGCGACTATATTGCCTTCCACAGTTGGTTCATCTCGTTCAGCCGCTGGTTTGTAGCTTGATCAGTTTGCAAGTGAAAAATAACCACAGGAAAAGTTAAGCCTGGTTGAAGCAATTTTTTTTTTTTATTAATGCAAGCACACCCAGTCAAACACGGAATATCCTGCTTTATGGTACAGCTTTATATTTAGCATTTCAGCTCAGAATAGCAAAACACAGTATTTAAGGAATGTATCAAACTGAGGGAGAAAAAATAAAAAGGAACCAATGTGGATACTGCATTGATTTCAAGTATATACTAGGACTGATTGACCAGTGAAGTGCACATTCATGTGAAAGCTTTTTTTTATACATTTACAGAAAGTGTTCTAAAACTGCATTTCAAATATATATTTTTTCTTAAATTTTAAGCATCCCGTTTAAATTTCAATTACATAAACAAAGCTGATAGACAATCCCTCTTATAGTGTCTGACAATGTTACTAGCTAGAACATCTCTGAAAGTGCAAAACACTGTAATAATACAGTATAAATATTCTTACTCTAATCCGGGGCTGAAGGTCGGTACTTCAGCACAGGAAAAATAGCAGCAGATCATAAGAATTATCCCTTCCCCTTTTCTGGGCTGTTCTTGTTAGTATTCTACTTCTTCCTTCTTCAAGGCATAACTTGTTTCTGTTTCTCTGATGTCAATGCTATGGAAATAGCAAAATGTTGATTTATCTCCCTTCCTTACCCCAATGTACTCTTTTAATTTCAAGTATTTGTCAAGGGGGCAGTGGAACAGGGAGAGAGGGAAGGATCTTTAATTTTTCACCACACTACAGGGCCAATACAGCAAAAAAATTTCTATAAGTGATTGCAGATGCCACATGAAACAGTGGCACCACTCTTGGTTGTAGGCACTCAGCAAGAAGAGTCTACGGGACTGGAATAAACCAAACCCTCGGTCCAGCAAGTATTGCCCCTTCTTTAACAGCAGGCAGAGTAAGATAAAACCCAACTACCTAGACTCAATAATTTTTAAAGAAGCGTGTGCAGAGGTCCTCTGCGAGGCTCTGAGGGAAGCTGCAACCACTGTGAACTCTACAGGGCCCTTTTTTAAAAAAAAAACCAAAAAACCCCTAATAGTCTGGCTCAAATCATTATCTTTACAAACATCCAGTCCTCAAGCCTTAAGAGAACAATTACTGGAAAGGACAATAGATAAATAGTTTTTAATCTGCACCTATTTTTTTTTTTCTTTTTTAATTCAAAGATCAGGTGAGGAAATAAGTCCTGAACTGTGTATTTTCTCCTGGAAATAAATACTTTGAATCTTAACATAAGTTCTTCAGGTGCTCATTTAGATAGCCAAATCAGGTGTGAAGTCAAGGCTAAAAGGAGAAATTAGAAATGGTAAACATCAGCAAGTAATTTTGGTAACTGACCTGGCTTCAAAGGTTTGACCAATTTCTTATGGTGTTTTCCCTTAGATTTCAATGGGGTCTGGCCCAGACAGTCAATCATAGCTTGCAAAATACTAGAAAAAGCTTATATCTTAAGTTGGTCTTTCCTTTAATTGTATGTAAGTGCAGACTAGCATTTTTAAAGGAAATAAGGCAATTAAATGCCCTGTTCAGTGGTGATGAACTCTTCTTAAGCCTTTTTGGAACTTTTAGCCTTAACTTCAAATTGGACATCTGAGTTTTCTTCCCTCTCCCTAGCTCATGTATGATTTTTATTTTCCAAAAACTGTTTTCAAAAAAACTTATTTAGCTTGTTTTTGCAGAGATAATCTAGGTTAGACGTCCTTCTCTTAAGCAAAATAACAAAAAAAATTCCCTGATTTCTATAAAGGAAAACACAAACGATTGACAGCCAGAATTTAAAGGATAGTTTCCAGAAGTAATCAAACTTACGACATGTGTGCATCTTCACACATGCACGCATACATACTCACACACAAACGCACATCCCCCAGCAGTTACCCCATCTTACCTCTTTAAATCACGTAACAAAAATATGTTTGCTGCACCATCAATGTTACAGGCAGGTATACTCTACTTCATGTGCCATATTCTCCATTTTATTTAAAAAGTACATTGTAGCTGGTTTTGAGACATCCATATTTTTATTTTCTTTACTTCCAGTCCAGCGTAATAGAAGGTACACTAAACAATATCAGTACCTTGTAAGGCACTATTTTCTGCTGCAGATGTCTAAGGCCTTGACTCTACAAACACTAACACGTGTGAACGGTATCGCTGATTTGAAGGAGACCCTTCACTTCAAAGATAGAGACATACTGAGTGTTCTGCAGGATACTGGTCCAATGGAGTATTTAACCTGAACACTGGCTTTAGTTGGGATGTGTGTTTTAGTTTTTATTTATTTTGGTGGAAGTAATAAAAAATAAAAATTTGGATGCTGACAGAATAAGATCTCCCCAGGGATACCAACTCCCATGATACATTTCATCTCTGAGAACAGGGCCCTGCCCTTATATTTAAAATAAAAAACCAAAACCCTTCACTTAAGTGCCTTAAGGTTGACATGTGAAATATTTACCACATTTTTTTTCATAAAAGTTACTGTATATACAAAAGAAACCTCAGCCAGTGAGGCCTGTCTTAGCTCTGTCCAAGTCCAAGGTTGTAAAAACACGTTCATTCGATGTGCTTCAAAGTCTGCAAATCAGATCCAGAAATCTCAGGCTCTATTAAGCAGAGTTGTTCTAGAAGAAGGTAAAAAAAAATAAAATTCTTTCTATCACAACAAAAAGTCTTATGGTTTTGGTAAAGGTTGGCAATAGATCTGTCTTGCATCGCTAGCTGGATGCCTTTCTTCAAGGGATACATCTTTCAACTGTTATAAACTGGAATCCATCTATGAACTCCAATAAAGATGCTGACTCTTAATTAAATGAAAATTTAACCTTCGTAACATTACTTCAGACCCTTAAGATGCACTCAGGCAAATAATGTGTTCCTCTGTCATCCTAAACTATTGCTTGCTGAACAGAATCAAATTTGATACAAGGTAGATTGCATGGGTGTCATAAGCGAAGAGCTTATGCGGCCTTCCTAAGAAACGCTGGGATCACTGGGAAACAGTGTCCTGTCTAAGACAATAGAGTTATAACGTAGCTCAACACACCTCGGGACATACAGACTTCTACATTCTTTATCTGATACAGATATGTCAAATCTAAACATTTTAACATCATTTACAAAGGTCTAGGTCTCTCTTCCTGCCTTGGCCTCACATTAAAAGAAATCTAAATTAACATCATGTGCATGGAAGAGGTGCTTCCCCCTCTCAAAGAAGGAGGAGGAATTACTGAGATTTCCTCCCTTCAGAGTAGGCTGAAAATTAGAATATTCATATAAAACTTCATCCTTTTATAGGATTTGTAAGTGTGTAGATAAATGATAGTGCCTTCTTAGTATCTTTATGTACTTGTTCCCCTGAGAAAAGCATGTCTGAAAACTGCTACAAATGTCAATTCTTTTACTGTATTTGATAGCCTGAACATATTCTCCTTCATAATTCCAGCAGTGATCCTGCAGCCTGAACTGATATGGCTGGAAAAGCTGCATCAAAATCCAAGCCCTACTGAATTTCTTCAGATTAGAATTTTGAACAAAAAAAAATAATTTGTATTTGGGCCATAATGGTCTTAGGCTGGGTATGCTTGGTAAGGGAGGAAGATGATGATCCTGTGCCTGTGCATGTGTGTAAAATGACTCATGTTCTGAGGAAGCTTCGTACCTGAGTGTTTTCCAGCTGTCTTTTTCCATGTGGTTTTCTGGACCTTCACTTTCAAAGGATGCAATGAAGAGAGCTAGTAAATAAAATAAGGACAATCAGACACATGGGCTCTTTAACTTAAAAAAAATTAAGAGCTACAATAGAGCAGGTTTGACTTAGCAGGCCTCATAATGAAGTTTATTCTCATCAATAATACAGAAATGATAATACATAAAATTTTTTTTGCATGTTAATTTTTTCATCTGCATATTCTGCCTGCATTTCAACAAATAAAGACTCACTATAATGTTCAATAAAGGATTTTACCTTCTTCGCTATAAATGGGTGCTGTGAGTAGATAGCTCTGGATCTTCTTGTCTTTTTCAAAAGGGCACTCGACCTGCTTCCATGTCAGGAAATCATTAATCTGTCTTGAAATTTCCCAGAATTTCTGTGTGATGTAATTAAAAGAATATTATTAAAATCATGTTTGTTTCTTTCAAATGTAATTCTTTTGTTTCAATTTCAGAGCCTCTCAGTCTTGTTCTTCCTCATGCTTCTTCTGCTATTGTACTTTATTCAGTCCTCCTTGTTATCCTTTCTTCCTGCTGCTCCCTCCATCTCCCCCTCTTGCTTCTAGTTCTTCTGTTAGCCTCTCAAGTTTAGAATAGCATATCGCTGCTAACTGCCTGGTCTCTTGCATTCAATTCTTTTCATCATCAACCTTTAATTCATATATAATGAAGTGCTATTGGCCTGTTTTCTGTGTCTTATCTCTAAATTAGCCTGTGAGTGGAACTGGTCAGTAAATGGTTTTTATTTACTTAGTTTACTTTTCACATTTCCAACCTTCAACTTAAAGGAAATGTGACAAATATAATTTTTTCATAAAGAACTTTTTAAAATTTAAGAAATAATCAAAATAACGTACAGAAACTATGGATATCCTTTCCTTCCTAGGATATTAAAAAATGTGTAATTGCTTAGGTTTGTCTTCTATATTCTGTGTGCTCCCCTCCCTCTACCCAGCCTTAATAATGGCAAAAAACCCTTCAAAAGTATTTTTGACAGCTTGTGGTCTTTTGGATGTATATGTTTATTAGTTAGGGAGAGAGAATCCAGAACCTGTAGAAACTTTCTTGAAGACCTGCTAAATACCATTTGCTGGTTGTGTGTGGCGTTTATAGCTAGCTAAATTGATGAGGTTAAACCAGCTAATGCTGATAACTTAGGGTGAAGTTACCTATTACAATTTGATCAGGTAGGACAGCTTACTGCTACAGAAAAGCTTACTTTCTATTCTTTACTGGCTTCCGCTTCCCCCAATCCCTTTAGAACATCAGGCAGGTGCAGGGCTGAGGAGTGGCAAATTTTTGTCAGTCATCATATGTGGTACGCTAAAATTTTTACACTTCTTGATTTCAAGTTCTTTCCTTCGTTTTAAATGTTGCATGAGTACAACATTCCTTGAAGGGACTTCCCATTCCAAGTAGCTAGCGTTAGACTATTTCTGTATTACTTAAGTGATTTGTAATGCTGGGGGGAGGGTTGGCTTCTGAAATTCTTATTTTTTTCTCAGTTTTTTCATGCATCAGTTTTGGTAACCAATTAATGTTACTCCAATTATTATATGCATTTTATGTTTTGCAGTGCATCTCTTCCACTTTGTGTAAAACTAACAAAAAAAAAAATCTCTAATTCATTACATTTTAAAACTAATCTTTTAACTGAAGGCAGTTATATTCCAACAGTTATATGGATTCTTTTCTGTATATGCAATAGTGGGTCTGCTGGATATGTATATAAACATGGCAACTTCAAGTGCTAGCTTTCATGGAAACTTTGGGAAATCATATCCCCTACATAATAATATCACTTTAGGTCTAGATCACAGCAATGCTGAAAGAATTGCTAATATAATAAGATAAACTTCAAAACTGGCAAATGATTTTAATGTACAATGTTTAACTAGCATTACAGCTTCTCTAATGGCAAACTCCTACCTTGAAGTTTATCTGCCCATTGGGCAAGCGGTTCGTATGTATTTTGTGCAGAAAGTAGATATCTTTAATAAACAGGTTGAAAACTGGGATGACTATTTTCTCCCGATTGCTATTGGCAGTCTGAGATCGCTGTGCTGCTCCTTGCAGGGCTGTGCGGTAATTGCAAAAGTTGCTGGATGGATCCATGTGATGCTGTTTTTATGGAAGAGGGAAAAGAGCAGTTAAGTAATACATGAATATAAAAAGCTTTGATCTAACCATCAGAGTTCTTTATGAATTTGTTGGGCCCTTTTTAAACTTTCAAGATAAAGTACCTTATGCTGATCAGGTATGGATTCAGGTTTTTCTAACTTCTATCTTGTTTGAAAGGAGGGTTCTGTACTGGCTTTAAATTTATGCTTCGCTTCAATTGTTAATAGAAGACTGAAAGGAAATAGTAAATGACTATTGGAAAAAACCAAAATTCTAACTTGCTGTCACCAATCTGCTTGAGGACGATTTCAATTAAGTTTTGCTTTCACTCAAATCTCCACTAGATGGAGTACTCCAATTAGTTTTAAGGGTAGCAAAACACACTTCAGTGAAAACTACCTTGATGTTGAATTGGAAAACATATGCTAGGAAGAAATAACCTAAAGAAAACTTGCATCCACTTCTTTTTGCAGACAAGTAGGGAGTTTGAAATTCAGGAAATGCCCTCCCTAGTGTTTATATGCTGGTGACCACTGACAGAGATGCCTCTGTGGCCTTTGACTTAGTAATTCCACAGCAGAGGTTTGGATGAAACTATTTGGTGGACATACCTCTAAAACATCAAATTTGGCTGTTTTGACCTTGGACCAAGTTTTCTTTAGCCGTGCCACAGGACTCAAGTTCATCCCAGCTGAATAGAGAGAGAAAAGACAAAGTAAAAAACAACTGAGTTGAAAAAATACCGGGCTAACTTAACTCTGTGTTTATGTATTAGCACCACATGTTTTGGAAGGTAGTTCAGCTTGACAAACAAGTTGTAGCTAACACTTGCTCACCCCCACATTAATACGTCACTGGTACGGACTGCCCCTGTAGAAGTGTGCAGGCTGATGTGGGCAGCCAATTTAGGGCAAGTACGAGCATAGTCGGGTTGTAAAACGGAGTGCCTTTTGTCATCTATGTTAAGGATACTCACAGATAATAGCCATCATTGAGTTGAAGTTTCCAATATTGAAGCATTCTCTTGCCACATCAATGAAAAATTCCACCATCCTTGTACGCTGCTTTTTCTTTACAACCTGAAAAAAACAAGATCTATTAAGAGGGAAGGGATGGCTTGAATTTTGGATGGGATGTTTCATCAAAGGCACTGTAACATGTTGATTGAATAGATGTTTCAAGACTTTATCCAGCTAAACATTATGATGATATAGGCTTGAGGGTATTTTGTTAAGATTAATTTTTAATAAAATGACAGAAGTATTTGGGGCTACTGTCAATTATTTGGCCAGTTATGGGGGAGTGTAAGTTTTTGTTTATACAAAAAGTTCAATGTTTGAGGGAATCTTTTATAAACAAGCTGGACACTTTCAGCAATTTCCTGTCACTGGAAAAGGCAGATAACATGAAGCTGCTTCAGAAAGAATACATGCCAAAAATCTAAACCTCAGAAGAAGGGTGGAAAACAGTGGAAAACTTAAGACCAGGGGCATGTAACCTGAATGTGAGAAAAGAACGTGGCAATTGTTCTATTTTTCTCATTTTACTGTGTATGCTCGTAAATGACCTCTTGAGAGCAGGTAGTGATGATGATCAAATATACAAATTCACACTAATGCAAACATCTAAAGGATCTATCAAGTGATGCTGAACATCTGCACTGCCGATTCTTTTATAAATGACAGAGCAAAATTAATATATAGCACAGTTTCCGAACTTTGTTTCCAAAAGCCATCAATATTAGTCTCCTCTTTCCTTTTTTTCTTTAAAAAAGCTATTATTATTGCCTAGATTACATTCATTGATCAAAATCCTTCCTATATTTAGATCTAGAAGTTCAGTCTGGCTTATAAAATATGGCTCCTGAGTGGTGACTGCAGACTACTTCTCAAGGGAATTCCCTTTTTCTTTTTTTAAAAAAGTCTCTTACCTAAATACTTCAGTTTCTGTGTTATATCAAAAGAAAATGGTTCAGTAGTCAATGGCTTGGCTTAGCCCTTGGTATGCTAAAACCTTCTGTTGACTGCTTTCTAAAGGTATCGGCCATCCCAGCCAGCTCTGGAAGATGTCTTGGTGTGTTTTTGTAGTAAGTTTCTGTGAGAGCAGGAAATCTTAAGAGATTAGGATCCATATATCTGACTTTGTGAAACTGCAATAGACATCTGGATTTTCACAGAAGAGCTACTGACCATGCAGGCATAGAGAGAAAACTTCCATTTTGCTGGAATTGGTGCCTATTAATAGAAATCTTAAAAAGACAGAGAATGCACGTGTGGGGGAGGGGGAAGTTTCTGGGGCAGTATACCTTCTATTTCTTTGCTTACTATATGATAGAAGTTACTTTAGCCTCTAATAAGGCTGTTCTCCCTCTTTTTATATTTTTAACCTCTCCGGTAGTCCACTTTCTTTCCAGACTTATGAAGAAAGTTTATTCCTAATTTTTCTACAACAAAGATGAATATGACAGTGCTAATGATATCTAAATGCAGTGGAAGGACAGCTATTTTTACTGGTAAAGCTGCACTTAAAGACAAGTATCTTTGAGAATTTATGGATGTATTTAAAAATAGTAAAAAAAAAATCTGAAAGAGCTCCATTTCACTGTACGACTAATGCTACTATGGAAGATACAGAAAACTAAAGAATATATGCAAAGCCAGATGTAGCCATGAACTCTTAATCATATAAGTAGGCAAATAATTTAATGCTTGAGTAATGCTATTATCTTTAATTGTACTGCTAATGTTTAAATCTCTATTAGACCACTGCCTGCCTTTTGTCCTTAAGGCCAAGACCATTTTGCTATGTTGTTTTCTACAAATACCTACCCGACAAATCTCTGTAGCCACCAGCATGCTGAGACAATTGAACCAATTGTCATAGGCCTCCAAATTATAGGTTTTGGTCACATCGCCTCGGCACTGTAAGAGAACAGGCCACTTGTTAATCCTATCCTGTATCATGATGAAGTCAACATACCATGAAAAGGAAGTTTATCTTTTGTCTTGATAAAACCTTGTGTATATTTCTTAAGGCATGAGCTTAAAGAAGGCTAGAAAATGTCAGCCTTTCTTGCATACTCAAATCATGGAGGTTCTTAACCCTGCTTATTTTTTTTGTTTCTTTTTCCCTCCATACCCCTTGTTGTACCTTGTGATTATCCAGGGAGTCCATGTGGCTGACAATCTGCATCAGATCCTCTGGGTAAATGTTGCTCACCCTTTCCTGTGTTTGGAAAGATGAGGGATTGTCACTAGACAGATAAACAGGGAGTTCAGTGAAAAATGTATCAATAAAGCCAGAGTTAGGAGAATATTTTGGTAATTTTCATCTTCCTACAGTCTAGATGTGTGAGGTGTGTTTATTGCTGTACCTAATTGGCCTTGTTCATTACTTGGTATTTTTTGATTAAGACACTAGGGGCTTTCAGTGAAGCCATAGCAAAATTAATACTGATGAATATATTAATATTTAGTAAAATGGAAAACTAGCGCCTCACCAGTTCAATATAGGTCAGCTGCTGTGCCAAGATCAGAGGGTCACAGCACACGCTCAGGATGTCCTTTTGAGTTGACTGTGTCTTGCTTTTGAGGATGGTGCCTTTGTCGGTAACAGGTTGCCGGAATTTCTCTCTGATTTCTTGGTACTGGCTCCGTGCGGAGAGGGCCATCAGGAGATTCTGTGTCATCTGGCTAATGATCTTTTTCACTGTTCCATTTTCCTAAGCAAAAGGAAGAAACAATGACTGCTAAAACCCTTTAGCTCTTGCAGAAACAGATCGCCAAAGAATTTCTGACTGGGAAATATAAAAGCCTATTATCCATTTTCTTTCATCTTATCTGAGCTGATCATCCTGTGACAAATGAACTTGTCCTAGCTGCCCACACAACTTCATAACGACATTGTTGTATCTGCCGCCTTCCCAACTCTGTTTCACTTGCTTGGCTGGTCTGCTCCTTGCAGCAGTTTTTGGCTAGTACCCTGTTTCAACGGCATCAGGGTAAACAGCTTAAAACTGTTTATAGTGACAGGTGGTTGAGTTGGTTGCACAAGGCTTCCTGGATCCCAAGGGTACCAAATGCCAAAAAGCTCCTTCTCATTCTGATCAGACCCACTGATGATGAAGTCTCCCTAGCCCAGGCAGAATCCAGGGAATTTGCATTATGTCCAGGAATATGCCCCTAAAATACCCTGGATTGGCTTTGAACAAATATAGCATCCAAAAATTTAGTAAGAGCACAAACGGACAATTAAAATGCCTTTCTGTTCATCAGATTTTAAACTGTATGGATACATACTGGTAAAGCCACAGAAATACAATCAGTGTTCTGACAACTAAGAGAAGCTGAATTCTTTCTGATGTTGATTGTTTATGTCCTATAGACATTCTCTATGAGGTCCACCCTGAAAAGCTAACTTGCTCACTTTTCTACTCCTGTTACTGCTTTAAATGAGACAAGTTCTCTGACTCTGTTCTTCTTGCTGCTGGAAAAACGCCTGCTACCAAAGGCAGACCTTCTCCTCTTTCCTACACAATTGTTCTCTTGCTTTCATGCAAATTATTTCTCTTGAAGTTAGCCACAAGGTTAACCATTAGTTTACAACCTGCTGTGTTGGTTTCTGCCCATCAACTGGATGCACTGGAAAGAACTGCAATGAATCTGTGATCGTTCAAAGAAGCCACTAATGTGCAGTGGTGACTGAAATTATGTAGCAGATGTGAGAGACGATGACTACCAAATACTTGTATATTGCATGCTATAATTAAGCAATAATAGTGTCAGAATGTTGCTTTACAAGGCAATAATCTGACTCCCAAGTGAAATCAAGTGAAAAGTTGAAGGCAGTGTAGCTCATCTTGATGAGGCAACTAGATTACCACTGAACAGCAGCTGTCTGGATCTATTTCAAATATTAGGCTACAAGTGTTCAGAAATGCCAAGGGAGCATGGTGGGGACTAAAGTAAAGCGCTAATTCTGTGCTCTGGTATGCTGAGCTTTCTATTGTAATTCTGTGCTCTGGTGCGTACCAGCTTTCTATTGTAAATCATTTGACTTCAGCTGTTATGCCTGACTTACCCAAGTGTCTGGGAGGAGAGAGACTTCCTAGGTATGGATCATTGAGAATCAAACTTGAAGGCAGGTAAGAGTATTGCAGATACTATATGAAAGTGAACAAAGAAACTGCAGTGACATGAAAAACTGTGGCTTACTTTAGCTATTGTGAATCTATTAGCATCTTAATAATTAGTCAAATGCCCTTAAGAGTTTTAGCAGTTGCCTTTCATTACTTGTCTTACCCTAAATTTCTTTACAACTTTGGAAAATAAGTCAATGAGTGTACAATAACTTGTCCTTGCTTGAGTTCAAACAAGAATTTGTACTTCATTTGGGGTGCCAACTTTTTAGCGGTAGCTATAGCTATTTGATATGCTGTCTGATAGCACTAGGACAAGCAACTGACTGCTTTGTGCAAGTTCTCAGGTTACTTTCTATCCTATGGATGGAGAATAGTGTCTTAAGGGGATGTAGAAAAGCTTTAAAATACAAAATAAACCCCTAAACCATTACCATAATCTCTTGCTGAAGCACAGTATGGGTAATTTCTTGTGGTAACAAATACTGAGAGCCAGAGATGCTTTTTGTCAGTGTCAAATTATGCTTCCTAGGGGTCAGATGTGGCATAGCTCTTCACTGATCAAACTTGACTTGTAGCCTTATTAAGGGGATAAATACGGCGATGCTGTAATTAATAAATGTCATCGGATGCCTCAGACACTAGAGCGCTGAGTCACTCTGTAAAGACGTGTTTTTCTCAAATGACGATTTATTCCTACATAACAGAGTGGGAGGGAAGGGAAAGAGAAAGAATGCCCACAACTTCTTTCTAGTCCAAAGTAATAGACAAATTAAATACTAAGATGCAGACACTAAATAAAACCTCTGCCAAGTGCCCTTTCACAGTAGTATCTCTGCCAACATACGCCTCTTCACCCTTGTCTACAAAGGGAATAGAAGGCATATTGTAATCCTATTTCCTTTTCCCCTCTTACTAAGGCACTGACATTTTCATAGTAGCACCCAGGTAAACAGCTTTGCTGATGCAACAAAACTGACATACTTCCTTTTGACAACTTGGTAACACCTAATTGTACTGTGTCCTATCACTGATTCACGCAGTACTGTCAAACCTGTTGATCTTCATTTTCTTTGTAGTTGAATCAACAAAACCACATAATACAATTGTCTTCCCATTTCCTGCTAATTGTTCTCAAACGTAAATAGAAGTTGTGGGTTTAAAAGCAAGGAGAAGCTTCTACTTCTATACAAATAAGCCTTCATGTTCATACAAACACTTGACAATTAATTCCCTCACAGTTCTTGATTATATTCTTCTTTCTGTCTGTTGGTAGTTAGAGTGACTTTCTCAATAAGAAAAAAGTGTAGGCTTTGAGTGTTGGGGGAAAAAACCCTAGAAAACCAAGAGCTCTTGTTTTATTTGAATTTGCTTTATCTATTTGCTTTAGAAAAGTATTTTGTCAGGCCTAGTCTTCTTCATAGGCTAGAAACTCAGAGCTGTTAAGACTGGTGATTGACTAGCTAGCGGAGCTCAAATATAACTTCCTTGGAAATACTTACGTGTCACTTGAAACATAGCAACAAAACAGCTGATTATTGCAAGGGGCTAGGAATGAACTATTAAATAATAATCATCTTCACCTTATGCAAGAGTACATTTGCTACAACAAGTTGATATGTATTGAGGAACTAGATGTATAGAGTAGTAACAAAGTACAAAGTATGGTACATCGTTCATTATGAATGGTAACTATATTGTGCCATTATAGACACTGTTCTTCCCTTTCTTCTTCTGCGCCACATCCATTTTTCATATTGTCGTGACTATTTTGTCTCTCCCTCTTACACTTGGTGATTATACACAGACAGTTTCTGCTAATGGACCATGAAGTTCATCACTCAGGCCATGTCCTGCAGTTACACTGACAGCTTAGCAGCTGCTGCTGAAGTCCATTTAGAAAATACTGCATGCAGGAGCAAGGGATTGTACAGAATATGATAAACTATATATGAAGGTTGACAAATATTGCTTTACCTCTTAATGGTTTTTCTCTCCCCACCCTTACCTCATCACATTGTGTGATTCTGTGAGCAATCTCCTTCAACTCCTTCATGGATTTTTCGTCTTGGAAATCATAGGGGAAAGTTTCAGTCCATTCCTTCAGGAGCTGAATGATTTTGGCAGCAAAAGATTTTAGCTTTGCCTAGAAAGAAACAAAGAGTTGATTACTGATCATAGTCCTTTCTGAATGCAGAGTAAATTACCTAATGAAGGCTCACGTAAAACTAGAGACACCCTTGAAAATACTTTGCATTAGTAGTAGGTGAAGGGGATAATAAAGAATATAGTTAACTGTGAGACAGATTCGCAAATAGTATAATTTGGCCTCCTTTTATGATAGCTTGGTAATGTCTCTTACCAAACTCTTTGAAGATGTTTTCAAGGTTAGTTGGATAAAGCCAGGAAGATGACAGAATCATTTAGCTGACTTATTTGATTGAAGTCAATGGGACTTAAACTGATTTATGCCATCTAAGGCAGCAGTACCTTCGTGTTTGAATTCAAATGCATGCAAACTGCAGCACTCTACCAAGCATCTTTCATGAGAAACGTTCACAAAGACATTTTTGTTCTATAGAATTTATCGGACCCTCCAGATTGTGCTGTATATTGAAATAAATGAATGACAGGAAAGATGTGTGTGTTCTCTCCATGACATCTAAATCAAAATGGACATTGAAAATGAAAAGTATTGGCTCTTACTCAAAAAGCTATCAACCACAGAAAGGGGAGGGAGAGCTATTTTCTAAGTTTCTCTGTTACCCGTGAATCATCTAAGGCTTTTCATCAGTTAGACCTGAACTGTATGCCAATTACTCCACTGTCATAGCAATAGGGAGCAGCATCAGTAAATCCAAGGGAGCACTCTTATAAAATTGGGAATGTAAGCGCTAAAAATACTTTTAACGAACAAGAAGAATCAAAACTTATTTCAGTTTATATTTATCCTCCCACTCAACTTATGAGGCACTGAGGAAAAAGAGGAAGTTTTCCTTTGTGTTTACCTCCCCGCTTGTAAGCTACAGAAGTCCCACCACGCAGCTGTTCCTTCTCCCCACGCACAGTGCGCTTTCCTCATTGCACTCTCCATCAGCCTCTTAGGGGTGACAGAAGGTGACTTAGCATATGAGTGTCACTACAGGAAATCAGTGTGTTTTCTTTTAAGACAAATAGAGAATGTCTTCCAAGAATTGGTACGAACTCTTGCCAAAACATCATATGATCATAGTATGTCCTAGTTTATTTAATCAAAACCAAAAGTCAACTGAACTAAGATATTTTTTGTGGGTTTTTTTACATCTCGTTGGTATGTAGTCAGTGGGAATACTAATACTGATTAATAAGAACTTTGAAGTTAAACCAAACACCCTTGAATCCTCAATCTGAAAATGAGCCAGTGCTCCTTGTAAGTCTGAAGGGAATTTTATTGCCTTTTTTTTTTTTTAGGGGTGCAAACTGCACTCTGCTAGCATGCTCTTCCTAGCTGTTTTTTATTAATAGCATTTATTTGACCTCACTAGTAAGAGAAGTGAAGAATAGTTGGATAGTGAGGGCAAAAAGAGAACGTCACCATGCTCTTTGCCAGCAGCAGGCATTCCTATAAAGCAGTCTCTGCCAATGCCACTCTTGTGAAGCCCAGCTTCAAGGTATTTCTAAACAGTGTGGGACAGTTCCAGATTACAGTTGTGTGTCCTCCAAACTCCTTTCTTGTCTGCCTTGGGGAAAAGACAATTTATACTTCTTTGCTAGGAAATGCATGGAGTCTGACAACATTAAAAGAATAATCCTTGGATGGTGATAGAGAATTAATTAGCCAGCCAGTGCGCTTCCATTCAATTAAAATTAACAGGTATGTGCCTACTCCGCTTTTGTTAACCAAAAGCTGCTGCAGAACTGTGTTTCCGTATTAATAATCCTGACTATCCTTTCGTTTTAACTTCTGAAACTGAAAAAGGAGGAATGGAAGGTTCCAAAATCCTTCCTTAAGCCACGGCAAGCATCTCCATGTGAACACTGACTTCCCATCTCATGTACCTACTTGTTAGTTGCTAGGGTTTCCTTCTTTCATGATGGAAATATAGGCATCTGTTGGAAGACAAACTGCAAACCATATTACTCTATGTAATTACTCTTGAGGTATAAAAAAGCGTAATGTTTTATCAGATGCTTTTAATGGTCATGAAAATAAGGTATGCTTTCTGAGAACACCACTAAAAAACATCAATATAGCAAAACATGAGATTCTTGTTTCATGTGCACTCTGATGAAACCCAAAGCAGAGTGACAGGCTTGATGCACATCATTTGTGATAACCTAGATAGAAATCATGCAGATATGTGGGTAGCAGCACACATTTTTTCCTGTTTGTCATGGTTGCAGTTAACCGACAAACCTACTTTTTCTGTGGTCTTTTCTCCAGATACGAGCCTCCCCTTGTGAGGGGAGGAGACACAGAGTTCTCTGGAGTCTATAGGAATACCTCTCCCATAAATATTTCTTTAAGAAAAATACTTCTATTCATTTAAGTACTGTGGATCAGCTCTTTCTGCATGAGACAAGACAGACAGGACTGAGGAACAACTACCAATTAGAAAAGAGGGCAATAGCAGTAATGTGCTTATAGGAAAGGGAGGTTTAATGATAATGACCCGGTTACGACTATTGTTTTGATTTTTGGTTTTTAAAAGGAGAACTTACTGTTGACAAAAGCTAAGGGAAATCATATTTTTTCAAGGAACTTACATATTCTGAGACAGGCAAGACAAGCTTAATAGAAACTAACTTCTACTTTCTCTTTTTATTTCTTACTACTCTAATTTTTGATTTAAAAAATACCCTCTGTCCGCAGATAAAATGCACCACATTTTTAACAACAGGTTTCCCCACTGAGTACTACTATCCAAGTGTGTTTTTCTGTAACAATCTTGTTTGGGTCTTTCCAATCTTTAATACGCTAATAAAGAATTAAATTTTATCCTTTATGGTTGAGCATAACATCTGACTTGTATATTATAATTGACATCTTAAAGTGTCAAACACTTCCTTTTTATGAGTGGCCAAAAGGACTCTTAAGTGGGCTCCGAGACATCCCAGAGTGTTTTTCTTCTTAATCTCCTTTTCTCTGAGTTGTTTTCTATAGGACTCTGGCTAGCCACTAATGTCAAAAACAAAGGAATGATAAGTATTGTGGTGTGTAACCTCAAAACCTGGCTCCTTGCCACTTCTTCAGCTTACATGCTATCCAGGCAACATGTCAGCCAGCTTCTAATATTGAGCTATTTGCATAAGCAAACTACCAGAAATGATCAGAGCTGCTTGAACTACTTTTTCCAGTTATTTTCTGCTACAGAGACACTTATTAGAAGGTGCTGGTAGCTGATGATACTTTAATGGGTTATGACTGTGAATACATAGTGTCTTGAGTTGAGAATTTCTATGCTGCATATGAATCGAGCTTTTATTTGTTGCCAGATAGAAAAACAAATGTTTGCAAATGCTAGTGGCCAAACTATTCTGTAAAACATATCAGTGCCTGTAGTAGAGGACAATAAAGTAGTCATTGGAGAGGGATGTCAGAAGTTTATATAATGTCCTCCAAGAATTTTGGGTTTAGTGGGCAGGAAAAAATTACAGTTTATATTAATGGAGTAGGAATGGATCAAGGGCATAGCAGTTAAAGCAACCAGCAAAGCAAGTATATTAAAGCAGCCTCCCAAATGCTCATGTTTTATTGTCACCCTGCTGTTTGTTGGTTTTCCTGTAGGCCCATTTCCAAACTGTCAGCAGAAGGTGTAAAAGTGTAGGTGTTTGGAATATGAACTACTCTATTTAACATCCTGTTGTTAGGATGTAATGCTATTTCATTTCAATGGAAGCCATGATTTTTTGAACACAGCTGCTGAAAAGCTAGAATAATACAACATTACAATTAATATCTTTAAATGGCCCCCACATTTAGTCCCTATGTACTGTTTTCATTTTAAAATCTAAGTGTATTGTTATTCATGAAAGTTTCATCTTATATCCCATTATTTTTAAATCCAAGTATTTCACATATGTATTTCAACATGAGCTACTGAGAGCAGTCATCTTCTTCATGTGTCTACAGATCAGCTTTATTCATTTCATGAGTTTCAGATGGTCCCAACATCTCTTACAAGTTCCTAGTTGTTTAGTTACATGTTGCTGAGGAACCACTACAATTTACAGAGTATCAGTTTGAGGTTGCCCAGTCATAAACTTGGATGAAAGTCATTTTGCATGCAGTGGTTAGTTTTTCCTGTGGAGTAATTTTATGACATAATATGAGACCAGGACCCCAGGAACAGTAAGGGAGAAAAAAGCCCTAAGGTCAGTATTGCTGTCAAAAATTCTGTATTGCCAAACCACAAGGTTACCTTTTGTGCTTCCTACTGAGAGTCCTGGTAACACCAAGGAAAAAACTAAATCAGACTATCAGTGTGCTGGAGATTAGGAACGTTAGCATGTATGTTTCTCACCACAGAGGAATGGATCCAAAACATGCCCAGGATTTGAACAATTCAGGTCTTAAACTACTTGCTGTTCTCATCCTTGTTTCAGTTGCTCTTATCTGCATCCCAGCTTGGACTATTCTTGGACATTCTGGTACAATTCCAGTCAAAAGCCCTTCAATACACGCTTTACATAGTGGTGAGACTTAGATGGACTTAAGTGCATATGTTTGGTTTAATCAGTTGATAGTAAAACTGAGTAGTCACATGTGTCAGCATAGGCTACCATTTTAAATAGTGCATCCCTTAAATTTCTGGAGAGGTAACTTCCTGATTTACTGTTGCACCAACTCAAAAGTACCCCATCAATCTCAACTCTAGTAGGATGGTGAGAGTGACTGGAGAAAGGGGAATCAGATTCAAGGAAGACCTAACATGGTGAAAGCCCAAAAGGGCAAAACCCGCCCTTGCTGGGCAGGTTTCATGGCAGATTCGGATTGCCCCAGTGTGCTGACTTGTAGCTCATAAGCAAAGTTTTATTTCCAGCCGCTGTATCTGACTCAGAAAGTAATACATAATCTACGTTCGTAGCAAAGAACCAACAGTCCTTCAAGGAAAAAGACACAAATAAAAGTGCATCCGCTAATACACAGCAATAGCAATTTCAATTTATTCTTTATCAATCTAATTAGCTTTACAATGAGAAGGAGAGAGTGGGAAATAAATGACAGTAGTGCAGCTAACTGAAGGACATAATAGTTCATTTACCTTTTCTGCCTCAGTCCCCGTTTCTAGCTGCTGCTTCTGTTTAATGCAGATCTGCCCCACTTTAGCCAGGAGCTCGTGTGGGTGAATGAAGACTCGTGAGCTCAATAGGAAAGTGAAGATGTAAGTCCTCTGTGGAAGCAGAGAGAAAAAAAAATACCACAAGTTGAGTAACTTTAGCAAAAATAATCTGTTTTCCTTGGAAAAACTATTCCATAAACCACAAATGTAACTTTCTTTCATTTAACCTTTTTATAACTTTTCCTTTCTCCAGAGATGTAGTGGTCTCTTCTAGCTCTGTTAAAACAAAATGCTGTAGGCTTCAAGCCTGTTAACTGTCATGTTTTCAATTCACAAATTATTTCCCTTTAAAATGTCAAACTTAACATGCCTAACTAGTCATCGCTTACCAAAAAGACAAATGAAGTATGTCCAATGTAGGATGTTATGCCTCTGGAACACCACTATTTCTGCTGCTTTGTTTCTTTAAGAGTAATTGTTTTTCACTGAGCTGCAGAAAACTCCTTCATGTGTATGCCAAACCACAGCTGTATTTTTTTCATGTGTGGGCTTTTTCGTTCCTTTTTCCTCCCTTTTTCCTCCAGTCACTGACACAAGCTCTAGCTTAGATTGTGGCAATATGACAATAATTTAGTTTTAAGCTTGACTTCACTTATTTGAGGCCTGTTTCAAAGATTTTTGAGTAAAACTCTGATAATAAATGCCAACAATTATTATTTCTCATTAGAAATAGCCTCTCCGTTTGTATTTTGGAAGCTGTAATGTTATGGTAATCAGTCATAGTCTGGACAGTTTAGTTGAAGTGAGAATGCCTTCATGCCCTAGTCTTCCTTCAGTGTTTGAAACTTGGCTTCTGTATTTGAATGTAATTGCCTCAGTAAAGACAGTAGTATCTCATAAGCACTTCTGTTTTTCCTTTGGGCTTTTTGACAAAACTTGGAGTTAAGAAATTGTACATTGACATTGTATTTCAATTAATCTTTGTTACTTTTGCAGTGTGTAGTATTACTTTGTATCGTGTTTTTAGAAATGTGATTTGGCAGGCCACAGCCAGGTGTGCATATGAATAGTGCATGTGCACCTATGCACTTGCTCTTGGACTGGGCAGGTAAGTTGAAACATCTAAAACTTTAAGACCAGTTTTCTAAAATATGGTACATCTACTGTTATCTACCGAATCCTGCTGCTTGCAATCTTTAAAACACACTTGTGGTGTGTTTTAGGGTATCTTTAGAACTCTAAAAAGGTTATGGGTTTTATCTCTCTAATCACAATAAAATGTGCTATTAATGAAAAATGTTTCCACTCCTTCAGTACTCAGTGTGCCCTATGATAAAAATTTAGCACCAAAACCCTCTAAATTGCAGAAGGGGGAAAACGGAATGTGTTTTTTAAACAAAATAAATAAAATTAACTAGAAGTCACAGTGTTCTGTGGGTGAGTGAACAGTTTAATAGATTAAGCATGTATCTATTAAATGTCCAACTCTGTCCTGAACTTGTGGAAAAAGCAGATGAAAGAACAGAGTAGAAATGTAGTACAGCAGAGGGATTTAAAATCCTCATTCTGATCTGAAGATCTTATTAGCACCACTGTTCATGTATTAAATTAGGAATATCATTAATTCTGTACAATCAAAACTGGAGTTAATCTGTAGTCTTTGCCCTGTCTATTGTTTACGGATAGAGGAAGACAGGAGGAGAAGGGTTAACTGGATGGACAGTTTGGGTCCGGTGCTTGATAAGTGTTTCCACTGATGCCTATAGAAGATGCGACAGCTGGGGCCACCTAACAATAGGGCTCTTGGTGACTTCAAGCAGGTGGCCAGGGCAGTGACAGGACACTGACAGCATGGCCTCCCTTCTTGATGGCGTGGTTCCAAACATCCCAAAAAAATGTAGTTGGGAAAATTAAAGAAATCGGGCTTCTGTTTGGTATTTTGTTTATGTGTACTCAGAATTTCAGAGTTTACTTTTACATTTACAATGACAAAAAAATTGAAGTTAATAATTTTGAAAAGAAATTCAATGGAGCTTCTATGCCTGCATCTGGAAACAGTTGATGATATTGTGTCAGCTTTGGAGAAGCTTTATAGAAGTCTATATGTGGTGTGTTACGGGCACTAAAATGAGGGCCGAAGAGCTAACCTCATTCACAAAAGGCGACTTGGTTGTGTTATGGGACAGCATGTCAGATCTTTTATTCTTATGCATGTGAGAACAAGCCCTAAACTGATATACTTCCCATTCAAAATGAAAGCATAAGAAAGAATAGTGTTGGGTTGTGAGATTTATTTTTGGGGGTGGGGGTGGGGAGGGGGCGGGTAGGAGAGGTTGGGACTGTCGTTATTTTTATGTTTTAAACCATGCCTGGCTATCCTCTGGTGTTTGGTGTTGTTTTTTGTAGCCAGCTTCTGTGTTCATCAGTGCTGTCCCTGAACTTAAAACTGTGAGCCTGGATTATCTGGGAAAGGAATTTAGCTGTTGGGTGTGTCAGCTGTCACTGTGTTGTGTGAAAATTTTTGTTCTGGATACATGAAGTAGCCCTTACTTCTGCCCTATTTTGCATTTGAGAGAGATGGGGATTAAAAAAAAAATTATGGACTTTGATACTTTCATCCCTTCCCCACATTCTTGTTTTGGGAGTTTAGAAGTCTGTCTGAAAGATTCCTGTACTTGTAAGTAGTGGGGAACCACAACTTAAACCATGCTGTCCTGCCAGTGACCTTCACTCCGATAAGCTGCAAAACATTCTTTTAAGGAAAGATATAATTTTGCTTCTCATACTAATTCTATCGTTGGTCTCTTTGGAAGTTTGTATGATGTGGGACAGTGTTTATCCAGAGTGACTCTGAGAAAGGCCCCCTCAGAGTATCATTTCCCTATTGTTATACTGCAAGAAAAGTGTGACCCAAATGACCTGTGCTTTTATTTGGTTTCTTTGATAACCTTTTATATGATGTTCAAAAAAAGTGTCCAACTGGCAAGATGCAGGAAGATACATGGCCATAGAAGTGCATACTTTCCATTTTAGGCTTGATGATGTCTCTCTGTAATTAGTAATATCTGTACTGGACACACACAATGCTTTTCCAAACAACATTGGACTAATTCTAGGCTTTAGAAACAAACTATTACTACTTCTGGAACACACCTGCAGTATTTTTACAACTCTTTTTTTTTTAAGTCACTTAACTGGAATTGTTCCATTATGGTCAATCAAGATATGCTGGTTTACAATGCATTGGTATCTAACTGTGAGGGTTTTTTGATACTTCCATTGCTTATGCTGGCATATACAAGGAGTAACTGCAATTAAGAACCAAATTAAAAATGATAGGTCTGACAGTAGTATTGACCTTCATCTCCTTGCCTCTCTGCTAATAGCCACTCTTTATCCAATAAAGAATATTCAGGCTGAACTAAACCGTACATTTCAGCTTAGCAGTAGGTCTCGGAGGTTAGGAACACAGTTGTTTTGGATAGGAAATATTTCATACTAATGTCATATGCCTTATCTAGATCAAGGATTTCTGTGATTTGTTGCACCTGTACTACTATACACATGTAGGCTAAAAGTTTTAACAGTGTAAAAACCTACACTGTCTCATAAGCAGTCCCCTAATCATGAAGATGATGGTTTGGAGAAGGAAATTTAACTATGAAGCTAGCTAGTTTACAAAGAATGATTAAAAAATGCTTCCATAAACTACGAGATAGGATAAGCGGAGCTTAACTTTCAACAAATGGGACAGGTATTTGGGAGGAGAGGAGGGAAAAAGAAATCCTTTCTGTGCTTGAAACAACGTAAGCTGACACAAAAGGGGCTTGTGCTTTACAATATAATAAGAAGCCAGATTCCTTTAGTGCCTAAAGTTGTTGCTAAGAGATGAGCTGAATTATNGGGGGGGGCCAAAAAATATTTTCTTTGTGCACTCACTGCTCACTCTGGAACTTCTTGTTTGTGAAATATTTTCTTGCTTGGGCACAAGGGTTGCAGACTGGTACATTCCATTCCTAACCTCCCGAACTCCTCTGTCTCATGAGTATACATTTTTCTGTGTGCTGAACAAGTCCCTGTACACAAACAAGCCTCAAAAGAGCAATACACAAATGTAGGCCCTTATCTTTCCCATCCTCCCTTGCCTGCTTCATGTTCTGCCAACATGGCAAATACATTTTTGTTTGGCCTCTGTAACCAGCACAGAAAGATACTCTGTTTGCTTTCTTCCACACACCCCCTTTTTTTTTTATTTTTTTCCCTGTCTGGGTTACTGTGATCTTTAGCTTAATGTCCACGCAGGCAGGAATGCCTTCCAAGTGTTGTGCTCGGATGTACTAATCCAAAAATTTGGATGTGTACTGCAACTTATAGCTATGTCTCTCTGCAACTAAGGTAATCTCTGCTAATGTTACCAATAGCTGCTCTTGGTGGGAAGTAATTGGTGATGCCTTTCTTAGCGTGTGTAGCTGGAGACATAAGACTGAGAGGTGTTTATAACTTTCTCTTGAACATACAGTGTTGGCTACTCTTTTGACAGGATATCAGTGTAAATGGCTATCACTCTAACCCTCTCTGGCAACTTCCCTAAAAATAAAAATGAATGTCAAATTAAGTATAAATACGTAACTGAACTGAAAGAGAAAACTTAGATTTGAAGATCACTCAAATACAGCTCCTCCTCTATGTTGTTCAAAGCTTATTTATCTACTCATTTTATAATTAATCCTTTCAGCTAAATTGGGTGATCTGATTTAACTAAAGGAATGTGTCCTATTGTAGAGGACATGAATTTGGTTGGATGCTGTTTTCCATCTCTCTTTCCCTGGAGTTCCCTTGATTGCTTCTGTTGTATCTCTCTCAGCTGTCAGCTTGCTGTCTATTTAAACTGCAGCCTCCCAGGGTGGGGTCTGTGACTGCTCGGTTTGCAATGCTCCCTTACACAGGGTATGTGATAGCACCATGGAAACTAGCAGCATTCCAAAATAAGTTGTAGACCCCTTAAGTAATGCTTACTTTACAGAGCCATTTTCAGAGTAGCTGGGTTATAACTAGATCTTAGAACTATAACAGATCTTACAACTAACCATAAGGGATGTGCATTAGCAGCTGCTTAAAAAACCCTTAGCTATAGTGCAGAAATCCAAGCAGCAAGTAACTATATTCTAGTATCGCACAAAAGACAAGGAACCAACTCCTTGGAAGGTTTAACTACAGCAGCCTAAAGCTATTGCACTGGTATACCATACCAGCTTTACCTGCTACTTTCTTCTGCATCTGTTCTACAATACGTATTTGGGAGCACGGAACAGAGATTTAATGTCTAACAATGGCCCATCCCTCTGTGCCTTATACAGGGCTTGGTACTAAGTCATTATCTGTCAAAGGTAGTGCAATTATATGTTAGCCATATTAAAATGTAGGGTTTAGGATTACTTTTGAACTGGAATATTAAAAAAATCCTGGTTTTGCCTTTTTAAAATCTAATGGCAATTCTGCTGCTTATACCCACTGAACTCTCACACAGGCAGTCCCTTTTTTGTGCATGGTGATTGTGAAGATGGGCGCTTGGAAGCGATGTGAAACCACAGTTAAAAGTTCTACATGAATTAGTCTGAGAAACATACAACAAGATATAGCACGGCCCATTACCGCATGCATTAAGTTCAACATACACGTTAATAGTGATGGCAATTTCCTACCCCCTTGTTAGTCTTTACAAAGAGCTGGGATGCTTCTGACACAGCTGCCACTTTTTCAGAGCTCAAATGGAATATATGCTATTATAGCCTCTCTGATCTTTGGCAATTTGTTTAAATAACATCTTTCATTACTAGGTACAAGGGGTCATTTTAAGTGATAAAATGATCTCTTAATAATATCCCAGGTTCAGAATCTTATTGTGTGCCCTGGAGTTACTTCAGGGGACTGCACTGAGGATGTTTAATCATTTGCAAATCATTTTCAGGCTCAGGAACATACACTATTACAGTGCTGGCCTATTACAATGTCTTGAGAAAGAGAGCATTTTAATTAAAATCTATTTTTGTGTTTGTTTTTTTTTTTTCCAGTCGCCTAACTAGGAGATGCATAGAAAATTAAGGGAAAAAACCACAACAACCTAGAGCTGGTTTTAAGTCTCCTGCCCTAGCTAGGAGCTGGTTAGTAGTTAATCTTGGCTGCATTAGAGCTAAAGCAGCTTAGAGGGATTGAAAATTCTGTGGCTAATGCTGCTTTTAATTGGCTCTTAAGGCACCCATTTGGGTTCAACATGGCTTTATCTTTCTAACAGGTGCTCTCATTTAAAAACAGAAAGGACAGTATCCCCATTGAACAACATCTTTAGTGAATGAATATTCCAAGTAAGATAAATGCATCTTTAGCCTACATCTTAATCTTGAATCACACCCAGGTAGAATGTCTTGAGAAAGCACCAATCCAGATACTAATGCAGGAAAACCATGGGGGGCGGGGGGCGGAACCAAACCATCAGTGCCTACTTACATCTGGATAATAGTCCATGGTGGGTACCAGGCGCTCTATCAAGGCCTCCAGTGATCCAGAAACAAGGTTCCCATCCTGATAAACAGGGTCCACGCACCTCTCTCCCATATCTGGCTGCACTTGTCCACTACAACTGGAACCAAGCATGCTGGAAAATATTGGCGTCTGGGGCATAGTTTCCTGCAGAAGCAGCAAAAAAAAAAGAAAGAGAGGGTTAAGCTTGCTTTCAGGATGTCTTCTGTGTGGTTTTAGAGGCATACATTAAACGCAATTACATATTTGCCTGAAAGCAGCCTGGGCACTAGAGCTCAAGTTCTGAATCCAAGCACTTGCACATCTGTAAGCTGGCTTTGGGGTTTGAAATGCACTTTAAACTAAGCCACTAAGGCTGCAGATGCTGTAAGAATTTTCTTCACTGTACTTGATTTCTCCTTTCTCCGCAGTTTTCCCCTGACTCTTCATGCATGAAATCGTACAGGGATAAAAATGTAAAATGCTTCCTGAATTTCAAAGCAGCGCCTTACTGAGCAAGTAAACAGAAAATACTGTGCCTTAATGTCACTCTTTTTACTCTTTCTGAAGTCAGATCTTTGGCAAAAATATTTGATTTGTCATGATAAATCCTTCACCATCTCTGTAGCTAGATGTAACCCAGTTCTTGACAGAAATGCATCTTCTCCTGCACGTGGGTTTCACTGGAAACAGCGGGGGACATACTGTCTGAACAAAACTGCCTTCTTTTTTTTTTTGGTACATGAAACCATGAACTGGATGGAACTGAATGCTGTGACATGAACTGATATACAACTCTAATAACAGTCTCTTTGGAGATTTTTGCTTAGGAAACAAACCTGCTGTCGCAACACAAAAACCACACGAAGGTCTGGGGTTTCCACCTCCCTCCCCTTGGCCACAAGCTATATCAGTATAGTGTAGTTACCAACTGTGAGTAAACTGTGGGGTTTTTTTGTTTGTTTGTTTTAAACTGGGCTACTTCTTAAATATATGCAGAAGGCTAAACAAAACATCCTGCTACTGTATGTAAAGGTTGAAAACACTGTTCAGCATCAGTATCAAACAGTTCCCCCTGGCTGCTGAAATAGTTAAGACTGGTCAGAAGGTAAAGTGAAAAGAAGGCAGTGTTAACTCTTTAGCTGCTCTCTCACCCTCTGTGAAACAAACACGATAATGGCAATGCTCTGAAAAGCACTTATGTAGATAAAAAGGATTAGGCCATTACCAGTACCTTTAAACTGACAGCTGTTTCTAACTGCACTCATGCCATAAGGATGTATGTCTTCTCTTTAGCAATTTTTCTTATAGCAACTAGTTTAAGAAATGAAAACCTGCAATGCTATAATAGGGATTTAGTTGTTTGGTTTTTTTTAGGTAGCACTTGAAAAAAATTGCAGAGCATAACTGTACTTTGTGCCTTGCAATAAAAGAATACCTTCTTCCTCTCAAACTCTGATTCAAAGTGATCATTTATGTTTACAACCTGGGATACAAAAAGCTTTTTCTGTTTTTAAGCTCAGATGAATGCTGGGAGCCTTCATAAGGAAAAAATACCAGTATTAACAATACTTGTTCATCAAGGTGATACATAAGTAAATCTATCAGGCTCATAACTAGAACTGTTTTGTGGCTTTAACCAGAAGACCTTTATGCATTCATATGTGATACAGATATAAGGGAAGTGTAATTCCCTGTAAGTTAAAACATAGCAGCTGTTTTAATAGTGACGAGGGAGACAGCTTTAAGTAGAGCTCAGTTTCAGAACTTCAGGACAGAGAGTCAAAAAAAAGAGAAAATGCAGGACTTAATGGCATATCAAAAGAAACAAAAAGTGACGACTCTTCACAAACAGGAACTAAGGTTATTTGGTATTTCACAGATTTATCTGTTAGGCCTCAGCTTTGCAGTGCAGGACAATCTGACAAATCACTGGAGCCTACGATGCAGCAGCCAGCTTTGCTATGCAGACTATGTAACTCGCCAGTCATTTGGGGTTTTTTTCCCTTTTAAGGTCCATAGCAGTTGAGCTGAAAGCTACTTCTCGGGCTGGACAGGCAGTGATGGGCGCTTCTGGCTAATAACATGAGGTTGCACAGGGTCAGGGAAGCTAACCACCGCTGAGAAGATGCTTCGGGAGGAAACGCATCCCCTTTCTGCCGTCGAGGGTTTTAAACTCCTATAAGCCTTTCATTGTTGCATCAGTTCTGTTTTTAAAGACCCTGTAACGATCCCCGCAGGATTGCCAAGGCGCCCGGGCTTTCCGGGGGGGGGGGGGGGTTGACGGCCCCCCCCCAGC
>VXBO01008607.1:71469-93973 GCA_013400135.1 Rhinoptilus africanus | reverse complement strand
TTTTTTTTTTTTTTTTTTTTCCACATATAGAAGGTAAAGTTTAACAGAAACAGCTAGCTGGCAATACAGTCCTCAAAATTGAACTAAGTTATCTGCTCACAGTTATGATTGCTTTGAGGAGTGATTCTGTATAGTTATAGCAAATGTCCCAACATCATCTTCCATATCCTTTTAGTGATAATCTGTGTTCAGCTTTCAGCTGTAAAGGACTAAAAGAACATTTCAAGCCCACAGAAAGTCTGATGAGAGCTTGCGGCTGTGTACAATTTAGAACAGCAAGCTGCACGTTGCCTGTTGCAGCAGTAAAGATGGTCAGTATTTTATTTATTTAGTATTTTTTTAGTGTTACTCAAATACAGCTGATACACACCAGAAAAAGAAAAAATTGAAAACCAGGGATTTTTTTAGTTCTGTGCTAGCAGAATAAATAATTTGGTTAGACTGTGAGAAAGTAAGAGGGTAAAGCTGGATTGAAGATGCAGGGAAGTTTTCTTCATAACAGGTTGGTGAAAAAGAAGGAAAGAAAAATCAGTCCAGGAAAGGCATCACCTACCTTGTAAGCTCCTGTCCTTCCTCCAAAGGCCTGTCCTGCAAATCCCTTGAAGTCCCATGTTCAGCTAACAGCATTTTTTGCTACCCATCTTTTCCTTTCCCTCCTTCAGGCATCATCTTCCCCCTTCCCCCAACTTCCTATTAAAAGGAAAGCTACCAAGAGCTCATAAGTAACGGGCTCATGCTTTCAATCAAAGGAGGGAGCTGAATAGCCTTCCACCCGGAGTTCAGCAGATCTAGAGTCAGGGCCCCTTCATTAATGAGAAAGGAATCTGTCCACCTTACGAAATCTTTCAGCGTTCCCTGAAGCTGCCTGAACAACACAACTTGCATTTCTCATAAATTTCCCCTCTGTGACCACAGTTCCATTTTGCTCTTTTTCTCCTTCATCTCTTCGAAACCAAATGTACAAAGGTAATTTCCCTGCTCTTGCATGAGTAGATCCTGAGGTTTCTGATCTTTATTTGCTCATTAGGAGATGCCATTTCAAATTAATTCCCTCTTTTTGCTGGCCCCCAAACCTTTAGTTTCAGTGGAAAAATTAGTTTGCCTTAGAATTATATGCAAGGAAAACTACCATTTCTGTCGGACTTGCCAGGCATGTGTGCAGTGCAGGTCCAAACATTGGTTTTGATTCTCGGGCTCAGTGGTTTCCACTCACTAGTTTTTTTTACTCAAACCTCTTGTTTCAGTTCACACCAACTGAGTTTCGTTTTGAGTTTATAAGGGTTAGAACAAAGCCTGGAAATTCAAATACAAAGCTCCACTGAAGCAACTGCTGTTCTCTCTTTTGGTACAAACTACATTACCACCTAAAGTGCTAAAATCATCCTTAGCTCCTGAAAGTTAGCTCAGGTTTGGTGAAAACCTTATTAGGCTTGCATGATACCTGCTTGGTTTGGGAGATTTTGTTAGCTGATTTATTTTAGGGGTTTTTTTCACTATTTCTGTATCATAAATATTAATATGACCTCAATACCCCACCACATCAGGAATTGTATATCTTCATTCCACATGTTGTCAGAAATCAAAAAGCATTCTTAGTCATTATTTAAAAAAATATGTTTTTTCTATATATCTATGCTATGTGTATAACGTTAAAGAAATAGTTATTGTGAATAAGAAAATAAACCAGAGAGGAAAGACATCATGTGTGACTTCCATCAGATGGGACCCAAACTTGCACAGGACAAATATCCAGTTGTTACTCTATGGATGGTCTCATATATAATACTTTGGTCTGGGGACTAAAGTTTTGGTAGCACTCCTGCTATCATCACTTATGTAAACATAAACGTCTGCTTGTGACAAGTATGGGGGAAGATGCTCTGTGTGTAGTAATGTGAGTTGAAAAGGAACTGGAATTAATAAGAAATGTGTGCTTGATAGATTCAATGTAGCCGAGCATTGGTTTAGTTTTGACAGTGCCCTTGACATCAGTTTTGGTTCTCATGACAATATGCAAATGGTTATGGCCAAAATTCAGACTGAACTGGCCAAATTCAGACTTCTGTTGGTCTTCAGATGCATTCTACTTCATGAGTTATCTTTTCCTATTAATGCATAACTGACAGTGAAAAATCTGTCAATTTCCCTGGTGGACTCAGGAGAAAAAGTCATTATACGTAAGAAAGAGGAAACAAATTTTTGATTGTTGAGCTTTGTTTGTTATTTTATGTTAATAGATCATATGCCTTGAGGATATGGTGACTAACTGAAACTGAAAATCGAGTGAAAAGTACCTAGAGTTCTTGAATAACATAGAGATAACTTGTCAAAACAAGCCCTCTGCAACAAAGATTTCCATGGGGGAAAAGAATGACTAGAGAATGCACAACAGGAGTACTGTGTACGTAATGTTAATTGCTGTGGGTACTGATTGCTTGCTAATTTAAATAGATATTGTGAGTGCTTAAAACCATGTTATGAAGTGCTGGCAGTAGCTTTCTCTGCCTGACAATTAGGTAAAAGAATAATTTGTGACTGGAATTACAGATACAGCTATAAGACACAACCAACTATGTTTCCCTCTTCTCCCTTTCCCAGTTATTTTTTTTCATGCCTAAAGTTAGTTAACTGAGGATTGAAAATAACTGGATCAGAACCTAGGGATTAAGGTATCCCAAGTGGAGGTCAGTAGTACTGTAGCAGTAAGTTAAGATGCTGGTGTATTGCAAAGCACATCCCTGCAGTAAGTGACGGTAAAATCTGCCAAACCGAGTGCCAGTTTGTTGTGACTCAGTCACTGGCACACAAACAGCCCATCGGTTGTTCCTAGTGTCAGTGGTGAATATCCTTAAGGCTACACATTTGTGCTCTTCCCATGCCTACTCTTCCAGCTGTTCAGCGGCAGTGCCTGCTGGCATGCTCCACAGCAGCCTACGCAGTGGAGGCGAAGCGTTCACTTCTGCTCTCCAGGCTTGTTTCGGTACCAGGAAGCGTAGCTGTTTCTTTCCTTGCCATCATTTCAAATAGAGGAAGAGAGCTGCTGCTTGCCAGGACTGCGACCTCCAACTGCCCCTGTAACCGGGCTCCCAGGGTGGCTGCTATGCCTCCCGTAGGGCGTCATGCCCCAGTGCTTCCCAGTCTGCTGTGCAACCTTGCAGTCCAGCTTGTTACTCTGCCCTTTGAAAAATCAAGAAATCAAAGCTTTCAAACTATAAAAGTCCTCCTTTCTCATTGCTTGGCACTGGCATTGCTTTGAAATGTAGCTAGCATTCCCTTGTACTTCAAACAAACCACTGAAACTCCGGGTTAATTCTCACAACACACCTACCGCTGGGTGACTGATGGGTGTGCACGTGCTCTGCAGGAGTGCCTTCAGGCCCCGTTGTGCAGCTGTGCCAAAGCCAGGCAGCAGTGCCCAGCCCCTCCGTATTGCACGTGGGGCAACTGAGGAAGGCAGAAGTGTAAGTAGGGGGCGTGGGTTACACGCTAGGTGAATTATGGGACTGGAAGGAGAGCTCGGGTGGCCTGGACCTTTCACCACTCACCTCCTTCCCAAGCCCCACATTTCACCTGAACATTTGACTTCCATTTTGCAACCTTGCTCGGCTTACCTCCTCAGGAAGCACGGGGATCGTTTGAGGCCCCGTGGTGCAATAGCCTACTTTTTTCCAGTTAGGCTCAACCATGAAGAACAAAACTCCTAGGCATAGCTGAAGCTCCTTGCAGGGATTAAAACTGCATTGCGCTCACAGCAAGTGGCATGAGAACATTTCAAGATCTGCTCGACTGTGAACTGTTTCCTGCAGCTGTGCCCAGAAGAAGTTTTTTTAAAACTTGTGTTCCTATTTCAGTTTTCTAAGAGAGGAGTGTTCAGGCTTTTTTAAATTCTGCCCAATAGAAACTAAATTAAAACCTACTGTTATCTGTCTTCCATATTATTATTATTTTAGAATCGATTAAAAGCTTGTTTACTGTTATATGAGCTGCTCTGGATTTTCAGGTAGGCAAAGAATGTGATTCTTTCAATTATTTAAAGTTGCATTCTTTCAGTTACCTATTTACTTTTTTATTGCTACTAAATTTCAGAAAAGGCTAAGGGAGGTAAAAAAGGCCTGTGTTTATTCACATAACTCTACAAGTCCCACCTTTGTCACACAGGAAGGTCCATACTTAAACCAATTTTAAATTTTGGCCTGTGAGTCTTTGCCTTCTGTTTTGTTACTGCTGAGGTTAATGAGTCAAGGGTCAGGGCATTAATCAGTGACTACAGTGCAGAAAAGAATTGCCTAACTTCTGGTGAAATAGGAGCTTGCTGTCATGGGAACAGAGCAGGAAAGGCAGCCTTCCAGAAGAGCCAGCCTTACCATGCCATCGGTAAGAGGGAGAGCATGGTGAGGGCACTTTTGCCTCAAACACTGGTTTAGAGCTGATTTACATTGGTGTGTGTGTACTCGGCATTTAATCTTCATTTTTATGGGTGTTCCTGTATACTTTAACAATTCACTAGGCTGCTACAGTCTCTTCCCTAAAAATTAAGTTCAGTCACCAAATATCAGATTATTGTTGCTTGGTCTGAATGTTGAGAAAGTACCAAGTAGTTAGGGGTGAACTCCACAACACCAAAAGTTTCTGAGGTGTTATCTTTGCCCAGCAGTAACCAAAGCTCTAAAACCTTTTTTACTCAGTCCACTGACAATTCTCGGTTTCCTTTAGCACAAACAACCCTTTAAAAAAAGGAGCTTTTAGCAGGATATACAGCTTTTATGGTGCCAAGCAGATGTGATGCCCATCAATTTGTTATTGTTGATTATAAGAGAGGATGACTTCACGCAGATTCATGTGCTCAAAGACTGCCTGACTTCTTTATTTACTTTTTTCCTGTTTAATTTGTGATCAAAATGGGAAGATGCTGCTTTTGTTAAGAGTTCTATCTAAATTAAGACATTATTAATTATTTCTTTAGAATACACAAATAAAATTTCATGTTCTCATTGAAAGCAGAGACTCTTTTCTCCTGGGTACCACCAGTCTTACAGGGAAAGCCATTGCACTTTAATATAAATTCCTGAACCATTAATCACACTGACTATAGTTTTGCAAGAGGCAAAGCTTTAGTTGCTTACGATCTGTTCTTTAAACTTTAGCTATTTATTTACTGTGCAGTCTCACTCCTCCCTTAAGACCTTCAGAAATGAAAAATGGAAAGGGATACCAGTTCCTTCTCTCATTTAAGTATGCAAACACTGTGTTCAGAGGGTTTTTTTTCTGTGGCAAAAGCAAGGTCAAAAGATGTGGTAGAAGGTAATATAAAATAATGTGTCCAAACTAGATTCTGGTTATAATTTGGAAGCATTCAGTACTGCCATCTGTTTTGTAGTTGTGAAACGCATACGGATGCTCCATAGCAGAAGTCAGAGAAACATGGTAATTGTTCTAATTTTTCCATAGTCTCTACTGCTTATGGAGACCCAGGCACAACATCGAAATATCTGGGGTCTTGTTGTACCCCAGCTCAGCTTACTGTCTTTGGCTGCTGCTTTGCTTTCCTAACTTGTCCATGTCTCTTCTGTACAAGCAGTGCAGACTTACTATTCTCATTTCAAATGATTATCAATGCTAGCAATATCTTATTCAGTGTTATTTCTGCAGATGTCATCAATAACGCTGGCCTTGATGTGTTACGGCTGTTCTCGTTTATTCTCAAAAATCCATATTGGCTAAAATGGTTGTGTGTATTACTGGGACACTTACAGTACTGGTTTTAGGTTTCAGTTACTCTGTGTTGTAAGACAGTCTGTTACTTGCATTTAAAAAAAAAAGTAATGCTAATTTCCGTTATTGCTTGGTGGCAAAAACTGTAATGGATGCCTATTGCTGATGATAAACATGTACAGTTCCTGAAAGCAAATTAAATTTGGCCAGACTATTCCTAGCCTGTATTTTCCTAACTTCTTGCCCTTTGGTGGCTAAATTGTATTGGTATTGCTTTTGCAGATTATTTTTATTTAATTTTAAGACCTGTTTCTCATTTTAAAAAAAAGAGTTAAAACTTATATCAGAAAATCAGCCTTATTTTCAATCTGATATTTTTCACTGTCAGTTTCCTAACCTATATCCTTCCTCAAGGGACTTAAATATATGAACTTCTAAATACAGACAGGCAATTTTTATCCTTCTTCTATTTCTTTTCTTTTTGAGGGAGGTTTTTCATGTTTTTTTAGTGCCTGTGAGGCTGGAGCCCTAGAGATTTCAGGCTTCTTTTCATCCTCCAAAATGTCAGCAGTTTCAAAGAAGTGGGTTCCTGTGCACTTCTTTTTACATGCTCTACAGTACTCTTCAAACTTGACTTGCAAGCTCTTTCTCTGCAGGTGAGAAGGGAGTGCAGGCAGGGGAGACGTTTATACCTGAGACTCTCTGGCTGAAACAGTCACCCACGGAGAGGAAATCACCCCAGCACAAGCAAGCTGTGCATAGCCCACAAGAGTGACATTGCGTTTTGCATCTCCACCCTTTCTTTGTGCCCTCCTTCTGAAGTACCCAAAGTAGCAAACTCATGCAGCCAAGAGTGAGCTGAGTTAGGATATCTTAGCTTTCTGTTCTTGTAGTGGAAAGGGACATTAGAGACCATCAAACAATCTCAACTATGTCAAGTCCATTTCTGTAGTTGTCTGTGATCTGCGCGCTGCAGGAACTCTCATTCTTCAGCTAATGTTTCTTCTTTCTGGGTTACAAACTACCATTTGTCAGAGCTGGAGATTTGTAAAGGCCTGTGTGTGCAGGTCTAGCGCATCTCTTCATTTACACCAGAAGACAATGGGGGGTGAAGGGAAACAGGGAATGGGAATAAATGCTATTCCTGGTAACTGGTAACCAGACCCAGCAGTGGTAATGCAGAGGCCAGCAATTGATAGGAGAGGAATGTAATTAAGAACGCTACAAAAGACAGCTGGGCTGCATGACCAGATTAGTATGGAGAAGGGAACAAGGCAGAGAGCAGGTATGTGCTGGGGGGAACAGCAGGAGATGCGGATGAGCTGGGAAAGTATTCTATATGAGGAAGGAATGCAGAAAAGAGGATGAAGAGATAGGAATGAGGAAGTGGGACAAGGCCTAGTAAAGTGTGCAATAATCTTTGACCTTAAAGCATTAAAGCCATTTAAACCTTGTCAAAAGTTATTTTCTCCATGGGTGCGTGCTGCATATTACTTTCCTAGAGGGAGGAAAGTTGCTTCCCATCTTAATATGAATTAAGAGTTTCAAGACAAATGTCCTCTTGGATTTGTGTGGTCTATTCTGGGCAAAAATAAATGGCCATGTTTAAAACAAAAATATCTCTGTGCAATAAAAGTACTGGGTTTTCCTTTTTTTTTTTTTTTTCAGTTGTTAATTCTGCTATTGATGAATGGCTTCTTTTTCCTTTTTGTCTGCGCTCAAGATTTCCTTATTTTGTAATGTGTGAGAGATGCAACTATTATACCACTTTTATTTTAATGGTATGAGCAAGGGCATAAGTACAACATAATTAGTGTAATTAGAGAATATTGTTTCACAGTTCAGGAGAGAATCTTCTAAACATTTTTCTTTGGGAGATGGCTGCTACCCTTCCAAGGAAAAAAAACTTCTAATTCTTTCTGAAACCTCCCACAAATTCTTCACCCCTTAAAGCACAAAACAATCAGTCCACTATTCCCAGGCAGTCCTCAGAAGGTTGGTTCTTTCACATTCTTAAGGTGCAAACCATAGTTTTTGAATGTAAAAGCTGTTATTGAATCTTAATTGAAGTCTGCACAGTAGTAACCTACAGGCAAGATTGTGTTTCTTGAAGCTTGGAGTAGTCTTTACAGCTGTAGATATAGATGAATCTCTTTAAGTATCCTAGAGTGTATTCAAGGCAAGTCTAATTAAACTGAATCCATAATCAATTATTGTTCCTACCCTGCACCTCCGTCATTTTTTAAAGTCTTTTTTAATTCAACATCAATTACTCTGTTAAATCTTTCAGTAATATACAAAAAGTTTCTGTGAAAGAAAGATAGGATTATATTAAGAGAAACTCTACTCTTTTTTTTTTTCTGAGTGAAAAAAAAAAGCATGACCAGTTTAAGAAAAGAGTAAAAGAATTTCTTGGACTAAATTTTGAAGATAATTTAGCAGTTTTGGAAACGATCAAAGTAAAAACGATCAAAGTAACAACCTGGAATGTGTATTTTTGTAGGTATGTTTAGGTAATAACATTTTATGTAGAAGAAAATCCCAGATTTCTTTTTTTTTCTCTTGATACATTTTTTTCTACTCCCATGGAAATAAAAGATCTAGATGCAATGGTCTGTTCTGCTGAACTGGAATGAAATACACAATTCATGTTCTGCTTCATGTTGCTTTATACTTCGAAGTATACAAAAAGCAAATTTGGAAGATAATGTTTCATGTGAGTTTGTGGTTCCCAGGCTACCACAGTGTGTGTCATCTTGTCTCTCTTGGATGGTGTTACTGAGTATGACAAATATACTACAATTTCCCTACCACGAATAGGAATGTTTATTTTACTTATAGGATGCTAATTACTTAGCTATCATATTTTGCAAAGCCGTGTGAAGATAAGGAGGAGGAGGAGGGAACACTTGAAAGAAAAGAAAAAAATCAAACCATAGTTTTGGTGCTGTCAGAGGAGTGGGTGTTATTTGTGGGAGGTAAAGGCGTAGGGAAAATGAGTGACATTTACTGCTCAGGCTCCTTGTAGTTCAGATGTGCCTACTCATGGTATTTGTAGGGGTGGCTCATGTGTGAAAGAGGAAAAAATGACCTTATGCTTAAAAAAGAAAAATAAAACCTCTAGCCTCCATCCTGTCTAAATCAAAAAACACTTTTAGCAATTCAGATTAGTCCTTTATGCCTTCAGAACTGTCAAATCTGTCACATACAAAGACTACACCAGTGAAGGGCATGTATTATATTAGAAGTGTTTAATGCCTGTAAAGCCGTTAAAGTAAAGCCTGTTGGAAATGTAAGAGCAGGTATAGGGGTCTTTTAGCTATTGACTGCTAAGATTAGCTGAATGCCATATGGCTCAGTTGCACAGTTCTCTGACTTGAAACTTCACCAGTAATCCTGTAGGCAGTGTAACATCTAAAACTAGACATACTGCAGAAGACAACCGATATAAGGCTCTACAGAGAGCAAACCTACCTGCTCTTTATTTACTCTTTAAATTTTTGGTGGCTGAAATGAGTTGGGCAGCACTTTGGCCACATTGTTGTTATTTACTCCAGTGAAGAAGTAAAAATATTTGATGTGTTATTTTCATGCTATTAAGCTCCCAAAGGCTAACTACTGGGAAGAAGATAATGTAATATTTAGTCATCAAGTTTGGGTTTAATGGATTAGGATGCATGTTACTAAAAATCAGCACTTGTCCCGTCTATGTGAGTCCCATGAGCTATAACCATCTTGAACATCTCTATTGTTCCAGTCGTTTTCAATTTTGTTTCCCACTCTGCAGAATTTCCCAGGAGATGCGATGGGTCAGTAGCAGGCCAAAGAAGGGCTTCAGACCTAATCTAATCAATATTGTGACAAATGTAATGAAAGAAGCTATGTCACCTTGGAATCCCAGTACATTTTATCAGCTCTGCTCCTAATGGGATGTGACAGGGAGGTTGATCTGTGTCTCCTTAGGACAGGAGAGAAGTTGTGCAAGGGCTTGCGCAAGGATGGCTGTGTCACAAAGGGTAATCTAACTCCGTTACGATCACAGTTAAAGGTTGAAACTAGAGGTCCTTACTTACACATCAAACAACAAAAAGTTATTTCAATAACTCTCATTTTCAAGTGAACTGTTTATGCATTTATTACATTTTCTGCTCCTCTAAAATATCATCTATATTTAAGAGAGATGGTAACTTTCTGTGCTCCAGTGGGAAGGTTCTGAAATTGGTTTGCACAAATTGAAAAGCAGTAGTCACTGTCTTTATGTGTATTCCAAGCAAAGCACTTTCACTTCAGTCCTCTGTAATGTTTTTATATTTTATTTTTAATTGCCTCTTTTTGCAATCATATACNAAGACCCTCCATGCTTTGACCCATCTTGTCTGTTGTCTTAAAGTTTCTCTGTTCTTAGCTGTTGTTCACATATGTGATGTTACCTCTACCAGGTTATTCTCAAGGCATTTGCTTGCTCTATCCCTTTATGCTTAGCTTTCCACCTCAAGATTAATGGCAATTACTGTTAAAGTGTTCCCATGTATAGAAATCCTATGAACATGTAAGACTATCATTTGGGTATCTGGAAACTTGCAGAGATATTACTATCATAACTATCAATGTCGGTCAAGAAGCTCTCATATCTTATTCCTTTTCCTCAGGGAGAAAACCTTTAAAATATCTTGTGAAAATTTACCAGTTTATTCTATACACATAATATTTTAACATGAAAAATTATATTGCTTGTCCTTTAATTTAAGAGCAAGGTGTTTCTGAATCCATTTTCAATTACTGAAGTTTTCCATATGAGGATTTCCTTGAATTGCCTTGATATGTAAATAGCGGAGCAAAGCTGCTTTATACTTTTTACTAATCCTGCAATTACATTCTGGTAGAGCCTTTTTACTTTCCTTAATATGAAACTAAACCCTCCTCTCACCTACTCCTTTACATAACCAATGCACTAAGAATTATGGACATGACAGCTAAATCCAGCTTTTAAATCCCAGACATAGCTACTATGTGGTATTGCTCTTTGCTGTTTCTTTCTAATAAGCTGTAAGCAGTGCAATATCTTATTACTTAATTTGAAAATCGTTTCTCAAGGGATTGCATGGCTTATGTGCATCAGGTCCCTACCAATCCACTTAAAGATTAAATTCACCAGACTGAGAAACTCAGTGCGGGATTGGATCTTATTTGCTGCAGCAGAAACATTAATTTCCCTGCAAAGTGTCAGGATAGAGTTTCTGATCTAGTAGAAGTTATACTGAAAACACTCCTGAAGCACTTTTTCTGGAAGTTGTAAATCCCACTTGTGTGAAATAAGAGCTCTCACTTTCTAATTGATTTTATTTGTAATATACCAAAATCTGCTAATTTTTGATCTTACAGAAAATATCCTTATTTTGTTGTGTAAGCTATCAGAAGGCATATTTTCTTGCAATTCAAATATCTCGTTACTGTTGAAATGTCAGTGTTTTTTTTCTTGGTTTGGTAAATTAATTAATTAATTAACTTGGGGAAAAAAGTGACTGAGAATGAAATCTTTAAGCCAGAATATCTAACTTTGACTTGGATATCTGAAACTTGATTATTAATGTTCTGGAGAGCACCACCTGGGTTTGGGATGGGCTGACCCCAAAAGGCAAATTCAAGCATGCCTGGAAAGCTGAACTTTAGATTCTGTGATTAGAGTCTCTCAGTGCACTGCATCACTTCAAACCTGCCTGCACAATACTGAAACAATCACGTTTGGTGAATATTGGTTCAAACTGATGTTTCTATCTTTTCTGGAATTTCACGCAAGAGGGTAAAAAAAAATATTAATGTGCCACGATAACATGAAATCTCAGCCTCTGTTTCCATTTGTCCACAACAGCATTGTTTAAAGCTACCACCACATAATCTTCCTTCTGGATGTTATCGATGCATTACACGTGATCCAAGTATGACATAAGACACAGAACCACCAGTGAATTTATGAGCCGCATCATAATCTTAAATGCGATTTCTCTGTAACATAGTATTAAATTAACTCACACATGGCTAGCTGCCTTTTGATGGCTGAACTCTGGCATCACTGCAGTAGCGATAACTAGCACAGAGATGCTCTCGCTGTAGTTTGCTCAGAGGCGTATATGCCTCCTCAAACACCAGCAGCACAAGGGAACAGATAGCATAGAGCACAGTACTGTGCAAAACTTACCGGGGTCTCAAGGACCATGTCTTCTCGCGGCTCGGGCACCCTGTGCGCCGGAGTCTGTCCCAGCTTTATGCTGTCATGGAAGCAAAGAGCTGCTTCACCACTCTTTCACGTCTATGTTCAGGCAAAGTGTGCTTGGGACTGCGGTGAGCCCTGCATTTTCCATTACAATTATACCCCAGAAAAAATGAAAGTGCTACAGAGGGTAGCGCACGAGAGGAAATTCTGAGTCTCGGCTTCCACTACGTAGGTGTCATGTGCTGGGCTGACGGGTACTGACTGGGAACTTCCATTCCTGCCATGGTCCTCCTTGAGCTATAGCGAAACCAAAGTTGTTTTGCTGTTTTCTCTATGTATAGGGTTATAGGAATTGACATGCCAGTTAGACCAGTGTGCAGATGCTGCAAAGGAAAGGAAGTATGTTTTGGGCAGGTGTTGGTAACTGGCTGCTTTCTTATATCATTGCTGCTGAAATTTCTCCAAAATTGTGGTTTCAGTTTAGTATGACTTTAGAGCAGCGTCTCTCAAATGTCTTAATTTGATTAGCTTTTTCAGGAAAATATAAAATCCCTGCAAAGGTAGTTGCAGATTATTTACAATGTTTTCTATGAAATCTGACAGCTAAGCACCAATACTCTGGAATTAAACTTATTGATTATTTATTTATGTAATTAATTTAAAATCGGTTTTCATTTGATCATTCTTTGTACTTTATTTTTACGCAGTAACATCCACAGTATACCAAACATTCTTCAGAAGCTCAGTTAAATCATACAGAAAAAATACTAGATGTATTCTGGTTGGAAACCTGAGTCAGTTTCCTTAGTGGCATTATATCCTTGATAAGTAAAATAATAAGGAATTCTCTTTATCCACATATATCTACAGTCTGAAATCTTCCAAGCAGAGGCGAATCTGGAAACAGCAAAAGGAATTTTCTGTGTAGGTAATGTTAGTTTGTAGTTAAGGAAGACAGCGTGTCAGTAGTGGGTGTGTTTGGTTGTGTATTGAATTTTATATAACGGTATAGAAATTTAAATATGGATGTAGAAATAAGGAGACTAGGGAAACTGAGCAATTGGCAAAGGAAATAAAGAAGGCATAAAGGTGACTGCAAAAGAATGACATACCTTTATGGAAATGGAGCTGGTGTTTACATAGAGGAAGAGTGGAGGAATAGTTTAGAAAGGGAAGGTAACAAGATAAGGACATGATTACATGCTAGTAGCATACATTGGAACAGGTTGGTGGAATACGTTTAATTGAATCTGATATGGGTCATAGTACCTGAGCCGAATGATAATAATGGATAAGAAAGATTTGACTTTTACAAGTGATATATGTGTTTAGATGAGATCTGAGGAGTGGATGTTGGAGAAGCGGATGACTGAGCAGCACGTAATGAGTACCTTAATCAGAGGTTTGTCTGGAGTGGTGGAAGGAAAGGACGGATGGGTGAAGGAGGGTAAGAGAGTTTTGAAAGCAAATATCAACAATATTGAATTTTACAATAAACCATTGCCACTGTTCGGTGTCATTTGCCTGCATTTCCTAGTGCACAATTAGGCTTCAAAAAGATTCTTTCCGCACCTGCTTCTAATGTCTGAATTAAATTTTATTCAAGTCTAAGACTGCCCAGTGTGATTTCTGAACAATATAAATCTCTAACTATAAATTATCCTACACCAGGGCTTTCAAATAAAAAAGAAACTTTTACGTAAGAAACTTAAGTAGTAAAATGATACTTACTTTGCATTTCTTTACAGCCGCATTGCACAGTGGTTCTGCCATCCAGCCTTTCCCAGTGGGTGGACTTCCAGCTATTTCACTCTGTGATTTTTGTCATGGGTCTTGCCTCCTTCCCCTTAAAACAAGGTGTGCAATGGATTACTATTCAGAACACAATGTTATTTTCCATTGAAAATGTGTTGTTGTATCAGAAGAAAATTTGACATGCATAGATTTAGAGAGGGGAGAGTCATAAGAAGGAGGAAATAGCACAAATTATGGTATTACAAAAAAAGGGAAAAAGGCAGAATTTTAACTACTAGGTGTCAAGAGAAGGGCAATAAGAAAGGGCTGGGAGGGTTAATTCCCCCCCGGCCCCAATGACAGCAGTTTTGTAATAGTCATTAAGAAGCATTATCTAGTAGAACATCAATAATATTTATATTGCTAAATTGGTGGGTTATTAAACTGCATTCTGAAAACTGTTTAAAAAAAGCCTTGGAATTTAGAATTTTAATCCCTAATGCAGTTGTGATAGAAGAATAATAAATCTTCTTTTCTTCTTGGGAAGTACTATGGCAGCATAAAGGAAAGAGACAGCACAAGCATGTCTCGTCAGAATGATGGATAAATCATTAACTATATAGATGTTTAATATCTACTAAACTGCCTTAAAAGTGACATAAAGATAGAGAATATAGAGAAACGGGCACAATTCTATTGGCACTCTAGATAAAGTGGACTGAAGAGCATCCAAGTTTAAGCTGTTTCAATACATACTGTAGTTATGATAAACACAGAGATAATTCATCACAGACCAACTTCAAAACAGACTCTTGTATGTTTTTAGTTGGATTTGAGATTTTTGGAAATTTTTTTTCTACAGAAAATTCACTGTTGCTGCATTACTAAGCAGAACTTTATGTTATGATTAGTACCACTGAGTTGGGTGCAGGTGTTTGTAGTTTCAAAGTTTTTCTTTTTTTTTGTGCCTTAAATATAAAATTAAAATAGAGCTCTGAGTGTGCAGGCTGGCACCAGCTGAAGCTCTTTTCCTTCAGTGGTGGCACTAACCTGAGTTGTTCTCTGAGCAGGTATTTCTTTAGCACCAAGGCCTCTACCTTTTTCAAATTTTAATTGCTCACTGGAATTAACTATTGAGGGAGCTTGACAGACAAATGGAATAAGCACACAAAACTTATTTCCCTTGAAAATCAGACTAAAAAACCCCACTCATTTGCACAAAAAAAAATAGGGTGGGACTAAATGTATAAATATTTTATAATATTTTACACCAAGTAGGTTAACAGTCAGTAATGAGAGCTATAATGACATCATGGCCATAAGGAATTAAGGACTAAATCTTCGTATACTTGTAATTCAAGTATGAATTTTCCAAAGTGATTCAGTGTCATCAGTGAATTTTGTTTTCAGTTAGTGCTTGATCAATCTCTTAGTTTAAACCAACTTGTAAAAAACTTGTGGGGCTCACGTGGTCTTAATTAATCTATGGGTTATTTTAAATCAAAGTAACTGTTTTCAAAGCAAAATCTGATTTCTTTTATTTTTTTTCATTGTACAAACAAAAGGAAATATAGGAAGTAAGCAAGAAACATGAAAAATGCAATTTTGAGTTGTATGTACGTAGTTCTGTTACTTTCATGTGGTACAAGGTTTTTCCGTGTTCATAATATCAATGAAGAAATGCTGTTTCACTTCCATGCTAACAGCTGCAGATTTTGCCTGGAACTGAAGTTAAAATGTTTTGTTTGTGGGTCTATGTTTGTTTTTTAAAAATCAATAAATGTGTTACTGATTGATCAGAGCTTCTCCAATGACTTTGAGGATGCAGATGACTTCTGTATAAATAATTCAAAGACCTTCTGTCAGGCCTTCCAAGCTCTGCTGTAGATGCCATCAGAACCTAATGCAGTAGGAGCACACAATTGTACTTGGATTATGTTATTAGTAAAGACAGTTACCGGGAAGCTGGCTATGCAGCTTCCTTGTAAAGATTTCTTTTTTCAGTAAAGCCTAAAGTGTTTTAACACCAAAGTACTAACTTCCTGTTGTAGGGTATCTCCTTTTGCTTTTCCTGTCTACTTGTGAGGATGACAAATAAGTCTAGAGCAGGACACAGAATAATAGAATGGTTTGGGTTAGAAAAGACCGTAAAGATCATGTAGTTCCCACCCCCTGCCCTGGGCAGGGGCACCTCCCACTAAACCAGGCTGCTCAAAGCCCCATCCAGCCTGTCCTTGAACACCTCCAGGGATGGGGCATCCACAACTGGGCAGCCTGTGCAAGTGCCTCTCCACCCTCACAGTAAAGAATTTCTTCCTAATATCTAATCTCTTTCATCTTAAAACTGTTGCCCCTCATCCTATTGCTTCACTGCCTGATAAAGAGTCCCTCCACATCTTTCCTGTAGGCCCCCTTCAGGTACTGGAAGGCTGCTATAAGGTCTCCCTGGAGCCTTCTGTTCTCCAGGCTGAACAATCCCAACTCTCTCAGCCTGTCCTCAGAGCTGCTCCAGCCTTCTGAACGTACTACATTGTGCCTGAGAATCAGAGGAGGCTTCTTAATGCCATAGTGTAAATGTGATCCTTGTATTCACCAGGCAAAGTTTGTCTTGACCTTCAGCATTAGCAAGATGTGACGTTTTGTAGTTGCTGCATTATGAATTGGGCATAGGCATGGCTGCAATCAACACTTTGTCATTTGTTATTCTGCTTCTTGCAACCACATATCACACTTGAAAAGACTGAATGGGCTCGGCTTTGGCAGAAGGTGGATATGCCCATATAGGGTTAATCTAGTTTGTGACTTCAGAAGACTGCGGGCAGCCAGCCAGCTTCCCTTTCTTGCAAAGAGAGCAGCTTCCTGCTAGCACTGATGCTGCAATATACCACTGTGTATAGAAAGTGGAAACCCCCATCACCCTCAAAATTTTATATAGTGGAACCTACAGCAAGTGTAAAAACATAACGGTATGTTTATTTTTGGAGAAGTGGGAAACTGCTGTAGGAGTAAAAAGTTCTTGTGGGTTTTTTTCACTATCCACCCAGTTACTTTATATATGGAAGAAAAGACAAAAAAAGCTAATAAAATCCCAAAGAAATCACTGATTTTTGGGGAATATTTTTGCAGAACTTTGTATTAGAGACTATGTACTTGGTATTAGAGAATACAACAGTGATGTCTCTTCTGCTGTATCCTCCTTGTGGAGATGATATAATATTAAATTAATGCCCCAAATATAGTTTTAAAATGTGTAAGTACTGCTAATTTTTGAACCCAAACAGTTGTGACTTTTCCTGGTATAAAAGACCAATATATGATGCAGGATTAAAATTAGAAACACTGTGCTTCCAAAGAAAGCTGTAAGAGTGCTGGTGAACAAAATATGTCTTATGTGGGTAGATTTTGATTAATATTTCTAATTGTGAACACAGACGTAGTCTTTTTTGGGTCACTGTAAGTCACTGACTTTGACACTTTTTCCCCTCCATTTTTGATATGCGAAGATTGGCTCCAAGTGTGTGGCAACAGAGTCCATTTCTGAATATTACTACTGCAGTTTAGTTTTGATGGAATATTATCTCTAAGTAACGCCAAGGCTGCTGCAGCATATGAATATGGATGTAATTTTATTTTTTTGTACTTGCACAGTGCCTATATTTTGACTTGCACTTCATTATGATGCTAAAAGTTATCTTGGTGTCTCTGCTTGCTTGGTACTGGTTTGTTGTCATTATTCATCAGTGCCATTGATTCTGCCTTTAGTGAAATGGAACTTGAGGAGGATGGGAAATCCAGAGAGTTGAACAGGGTTTTTTATTTCCAAATATTTGAGGATTGTGAGCAGTTGGATAGCAAAAGATATATCTTGCTTGCCAGGTAGGAATTTGTCATAGTGTGGGTTCTTGGAAGTCCAGCAGGTTCAGTGGCATCTGAGAGATGGAGCAGCGTTGAGAAATAGCACTGAGACCTTTTCAGTTGGCTGCTTTTTGGGGCTACTTGCTGTCTTTTAGTCCAGGTCCACAGACAAGTAACCTCAGTGGTGTCAGCACTGTGGTACTGATGGAGGAGTTCGACTTATCTGGGACCCTGCTGCATCTGCCGTCTTTCCAAGATACCAGAGACTCTGCTGCAGTGACTGTTAAAGTCACTACGCAGGGCTCTGCCAGCAGTTACTGCTTTGAAGAAATGCTGACCTAAACCAGGGAGCTGTTACTAGATTTTCTTTGCTTTTTTGCCAAAAGGGAGAAGATGCTCCTCATGAGAGCGGAAATGCCAAGCAGTGTGTTCTCATATAGGACGGGTAGCAACTTGACCTGGAAAAGGTGCTTATTAATCCATTATTCTATTACTTGACTGTTACTCTAGGAAGGGGGTTGCAGGGATTGCAGGAACTAAGCTTTTCTGATATTGAACCTTTTATTTTGAATGTAAACTTGGAATAGTTAAAATAAAAGTGAAAGAGACTAGCCATGATTTTTCAGTATGCAGGAACTTTTACATTTTTTTTATTTTAAATCATTTATTGAGTAATGAAGATTTTGAGGAAATAGTTCTTTGAACTATTTCTCTTATATTGTGAATAAAAATGTGTTTCCTTTCAGTTTTATTTAAAGTAGGAATGAGGAAGCACTCTAAAAAAAGACCAGAATATCTTTACGTGATGTCTGATTTGTGGCTTTCTGAGGATTTTCTTTTATTGCCCGATATGAATTAAGAGAGTGTTGGTGAGAAAGAGAAACTTTGTGCTCGAAACCAGCTTCTGTATTTCAAATAAAGGCTCTTCTAACTTCTGATAATCATGACAACAGGATGCAAACTAGGTTTGATTGTGTTTGTCAGTTACACTGTGAAAATATAATAAACCTGGAAATATATCAAGAAAACATATAGATTATTACTGATACTATCTTAACCTTTTCCTTTAAAATTGAGATAAATTTCCTTTTAGCTGTCCCTTGGTATATAGCTCATAGGTTAACGGCTAACAAAGGAAGTGAAAAATTATAATTCCTTACAAACATCTAAGAGCACATCTTCACTGTGCAGGGGAGAATCGTGCAGATACCCCAGGCTGTGCGGCTTTGAGGCACTGCCTGCATGCAGGGCAGATCAATGCTCTTAGAAGTACTCGCTTACAGATGGAAGTAGCACAGCAGCATTAGCCCAATATTATGCCAAGGCTTTACACCAGATTAGGTACATAGTGCTAATTTAGACCCTTTAAAATGGACAAAAAATGTTGGTAAGATTACTCACTTTGACAATTATTTTATATGCGTGTAAGAAGATGGATTTATCCTGATTCTTTTTATGGTGCTTTGGAAAGTGACTCTGGTATGTTGTATTTTAGTCTTAGGCTTTATCTATGGCCCTTGTTTCTCTCCAAAAGCTGCTGTTAGACTCCCAGCCCTTGTTCCTCCCTCTGACACCTGTTCAGTTACATCCTTAATGTTTAAAGAGCATGGAGAGAGACAGACTGAAAGAAAATGTTTTCTTCCATACTGGTTTCACTGTGAGCCCTTTTCTTTTGTTGTTAAGCAAAGACACTGTGGAGTAAGGAATTCTTGTCATACTGATGAAGATGGCATTAAAGGGTTTTATTACTTTTCAGAATGACATGATGGAAAATAAAGATGTGGACCTTAGGCCACAACCTCCATGGTCCCATCTTTGCCAGGGCCCATCAGCTATGAGCCAAGCACTGACTGCCGTGCTACAAACAGTAACTAGACAGACATTATTTGTGGAGAGTTTCCAGGAAGACCATAAACATTTTGGACAACTGAATAGGGAAGAGCTGTGGGGTGTTTATGGCAGAGTTTTGCCTATATTGGCAGTACTGCAAAGACTGTGATCCCCCTTTCTCCAGGTGTTGTAATAGAACATAGCAGAATATTGATCGTTTACAAAGAAATGCCATGGTTTCCTACCCATAACGATTATGGAATACACAGTAAGGCACATGTCCTCACTGACAGTTTAGCTACGTACTGGTACTATATATCTGATTAAAATGGTGTGGTCATTAAAACATATGTCTGAAGGCATAAGTTGGGACCAAGTCCATTTTCTGGTTCTGCTGTACATTCCTTTGTTTGTGAGCTGTTTGTCAGCTCTCTTGTCTTGTTTGACATGCGTGTGGCTGTATCAGCATTGACTCTTCTTATTTTTCTGAAGCATTCTTGGAGAAGTGGAGGATGGAGTACATATTTTTCCATTACTTAATTCAAGTTTCATCTTTATCCATGCCCAATGAACATTTTAATTTCAGTACTGAAAGCTGCTAGTGGGCAACTAATTGGCAAGGCTGTACTATGCCTTACTGTTTCATAGTGTAGAACTCTTCATGATGCAGAATACAGGGCTCAAATTACTTCTGATTCTGATGCTTTTTTTTGTTTAAAACTATTTCTATTTGCAAGTCAGAAGGGGAACTTCTGGCTGTAGAATTGCTGTACACTTTTCAGGAAATAGGCTATTTACTGGGGATTTCCTTGGTGAAGCGGACTGCTTGGCACAGGCTCAATGTTTTCAAGTTTTGAGCCAAATTTTCAGTGGTCTGTCTTCATTCCTGGACCCTATCTCCATTTTTGATCATCTTTCTTAGCACAAGTATTTAATTCAGATCACATGGGAGCATTAATTTCCTCCAAAACCAAATGTCATCACTGATGAATCACTTTATATTAGCATTGATGATGAACCATTCTTTGTCTCTCACTAAACATGCTCCAGTTGAAAAGTTGTGCTAAAATGTAGAGGGTTTGCTTGTGGTTTTGGGTTTTTTTGGGGGGTCTTATTTTGGAGGTGGTGTTTTGCTTTATTTATTATGTTAGCTGGTTCTCTATAGCTTGGCTGTTCTATGAGAGCAATCAGTGTATGAGCTGATGCTTTCAGCTATTATCTGTTGCCACAGTCTTGTGTTTTCTGATGTCCCCCAGTGCGTGTCCCAGAATAGAATGAGGATCCTCCTCATGAAGCCTCAGGCGGTCACCCCATGTGACCAAAGCAGAAGCTGTGGTGGAAAAAGCAACTCTCCTTAATTCTCAAAGGAAAAACCCAGCAGCTCAAGTGAGGAGAAAAAAAAAAAAAAAAAGTCCAGCTTGGAAAGCACCAAACAATTTCTCACGTAAATCTTCAGCACTTTTCTTGTTTACAGGCAACTCCAAACTCTTTGATCTCAAAAAAGTTACAATATGAGAATTGTTATAAAAGGTGTTTGAAACTGATAATGTGGAAATGTGGAAGAAGGTGAACAAGTTTGAGAAGCTGTCTTTATTCCAAGAAAAAAGCCAATATGAAAGAGGGTAAGAGGGTGCCAGAATACTTCTGGAAAGAAGGGGAGCTGTTGTTGCAGCCAGGATGTGTTACATTGGATTGAAGTGAAAAGGAAGTGTAGAAATACTTGGACTTTGCACACATTATGTAGCCATGAAAAGCCAGACATACGTTAAGAGTTTGAAATCTCTGCTAATAAAATATTGGTATTATGGTAATGCAGGCTTACAAAATAAGCATGGACACTTCAGGATCTGGGCTGAGAGCCAACAAACAGTGAACTCTGCTTCTAGAATGTCTCACAATGCTGCTGTTTTTCTCAGTGACATGTTGTTTTCCTGGTAGATGCAAAAGGCCACTCTATGGGAGATTGACTTGAATGAATAAATAAAGTTTGCTGTGACAAATGTGAACAAAAAAAAGAAGAAAATAAAGCTACAACTTGATCGCTGTTCCACACCACTCTAGAAAATGTGCTAGGAAAACCTCAGATGGTGGATTCTTACCTTATGGCTGTGTGATATGTAGAGGAGAAAGAGCATGATTCACATATATCAGGATAAAGTGGTAAAAGAAAATATAAGGCATTTGGCTTCAGAATAGTAAAGGATTAATTTTGTTGGTCGTATCCTTCCTTTTTTGAACATTTGAGCATATTTTGCGTGCATGTTCTGGCATTCCTTTGTCATGTAATTCTGGTAGAAGCATCCCTTGCTTTTTATAGTTTCTGTTTCTGGATGGAGTTTTCTTCACTAAAGCTCAGGCTGAATCTCTTTCTTTGGATTGTTTTAATATCCCACACTGTAATGTGGTAATTTATTCTATCTATTTATGTATTTATTTCAAACAGTGAGTCTTAGCCTGTGCTTTAACACTTGGGAGCGGAACATCATGCAGAGTGAAAAACCAGAGAATTAGAAACTGTGTCCCACCATATTACACCCCTCATTCGGCTGGATAGAAGTATCGGCAAAGCATTGGAAACTGATGCTGTGCTGAGCACAGTCATGAGAAGTACATCACACGGTGCAGCATCATTGATAATGTGTAGCTGATTCAGGGTACTGGGAAGTTACTGATTCCTACCCGTCAGACAATGTCCTCTGTTGGAATCAACACCATGCTTTTAAATCAGTTTAATGAAAGGTTTTTTTCAATATATATACTTTGAAAGTGTGATGGAAACTGTCACAGGCTACTATAAACAGCTTAGGGATTTTACTGAGAAATTCTAAAAAATCTTTTCGAAATTTTATCTTCCAAAAAGTCCACACAAGAAACATCAGTCACCTTTCCTTCAAGCAACTCTGCATCTCTTTACCCTCCTTTTCTCATAACTGGTGGATGACAGGGTAGCGTATGATTTGATGCTGATGGCTGTTGTGACTTCCTCACAACAGAAATTTCTCCATTCTAGGTTGCAGTTTGAAAAACTGTCAGCATACGTGTCTGTCTGTTGGAAAAACTTCTCATTAGCAATACACACTTGCTGTGATGAGGAAAACATGACCAAGACAGACACTCTCAGTAATTACAGAAATGAGAAAGTCATCACAGCAAAGATACATG
>VXBO01008607.1:7953-71284 GCA_013400135.1 Rhinoptilus africanus | reverse complement strand
CACAGCAAAGATACATGGGGGGTGGGGGGGGAGAGGAGGCAGGGGGAAATAAATCCCTAGCGGGTGCTGGAAATTTTTATTAAGACCTGTACTTCCAAGTCTTTTCTCTGCTGTAGCAATTACTTTGAGCATCAGTTACCAGCACCTGTTCAGCAGTTCTTTGCACTTAGGTTTTCCCACTCTGCAAGGTAGTAACTTCCTGTATTTGGTTTTTGGTTTGCTTTGCTGCTTTTTTTTCTTTTTGGACATATTTTCCCTGCCACCGATGATGTGGGAGGCACAATTCAGGTGTGGTGAGCACTTGGGTACCCAGGAGTGGTTTTCCTAACAACAGCAACACAGGAAAAGGCTCCCTGGGCCGGGCCAGGTGCTGGTGTGCCTGCTGCAGCACCACACCTCTATGCAGCAACTCTTGCCCTGACTTTCTGCAGCGTTACACTTTGCTCAAGAGAATCAGCCCCCAATCTGGCGGTAACAAGGTGAAGTTTGGAGGTGAACAGGCACCAGGGTACCTGTCACTCAGCTTGTTTAGCAGAGCATAATGCCTACTCTTTGTCATACGTTTGTCTATGCCTCAGGAGAAAGACAGGTGTAAGTGTGACATGAGAAAATGCAAGCTGAGCTGATCAGGAATAAAGGTGAGAATTGCAATTTCTGTCCTGCCTGATTACTTTAAGCATTTATTTTCATAAATCCTTGTGTTGGTTTATGCTTGGTATTTTAGCATGAGGTTTACGACGGTGGTATATGTGTTCTGATCATGCTACTTTGAAAGCCAGTGTTGGTATTTAGTGGAAATTTAACCTGAATAGCTACTTCTGGTGGCAACAATGAGCTGGCCACCAGCAACGCATCACCCAACTGACTTATTAATGCATGAGCTGACATATCAGCTATATAATGTAGCACTGGACACTGCTGTTGTCCCTGGAAGGCATCTGGAGCTAAAGTATATCTTAATGCTAACTTTCATAAGAGTGAACTTAAAAGCTACCAGTAGAAGTGAAATTTTATTTTAATTTTCAGGTCCAAGAAGGTGACAGTGTGTGAGATGCTCAGCTGAGTTACATGAAAATCATTACATCAGCTGAAAATGAGGCTCAGTGCCATACAAGGCGATGTATGTGAATAGATGGTGCCAGAACCATGTCCCATGCCCTTGCCTGCTACAAACCTGCAGGCTGATTCTAACTCAGGCGCTTCATGGAATATATCTTCATGGAAGGGCACAGAGAAATTTGTTGTCTGTCAGCAGTCTGGCTTGGTAATTCACAGGAGGTCCAGCCCGGGAGCCGTAGAAGCATTCCGATCTAGTGCTGTACCCACAGTGGTAAATCCCACACAGTGACAGATAAGCATTGCGTTGTTCTAACACTTCTGCTCTGCAGATTCCAGGTGGCGACTGCCTTATACCCAACCAGCTAAGACACGCTTGTGCCCGTTCTGCCCTGCTCATACAGACATATGCTACTTTTAGCCCACCTCATTGTCATGTTATCAGGGACTTGACTGATCCTTCTATTTGTGTACATTCACATTTTTTCTTATGTGCCAAAACAAAGACTTTTGTAAACCCTTTTGTTCCTGAAATCAGCATTAACCATTTGTGAGACATCTTTTGTCTAAGGACTCTAAGGTACGCTACAAACAACAACTAGTTATCTTTACTGTGGGGAGCTGGATTTTTTAAGATTATTTTTGAGCAGATGGTTACAGGATGTTGAATGAGTTACTTAAAATAGGGTGCAAAGACTCAGGAGGGCTCTTGTAATTATTGTGTTATTTGCCTCTCAGGGTAACAGTAATTTAGTACTTTTCCTTCATAGACTGAGAAGGATTTCAAAAACATAAGCATTACCACTAACTTTAATTTTCAAATAAGGCAATGGGTTCCTAGCTTAGTGATTTTTGTCGTTCTGAATTAGTGGGAGAGTCAGGTAAACAATCCAGATCCCATGATATCCAGTCCTGTGATCCGCTCACTTAGTGGTACAAAACCCACAAAGAAACCCATAGCAATACTGTCTCTCTTTAACCTTTCATTTCTCCTTTGTAGGTATGTGTGGGAGGACCCTTTTTCATGCAGATTTCTCATAGAGATAATGTATAGTTCGTACAAGTGAAGTAATTTCAAATGCCTCAGCTTTCACTGAACTGAAAAAAGATTTCATTTAAAAAAAAAGTTTTGTAAAGCTTATTCATAATTAATCATAGCCTTATAAAAGTGAGTTGCGATTTCTTATAGATAGTTAATGTGGGCATATGAAATCACCTGTGGAAAGCCTGATTAGTCTGCATTTAATAAGCCTAATGTAATTCCATCCCCTGAGGTCAGTGTCAGTGCCAAAATAGTTTAATTTTTTTTTTCTGAATCTTCTTAAGTCCTTCCTTGTCATCATTATGTGATACTAAATGCATCTTAGCTGATTTGGAAGACAGGTGTTGTTATTATTTTTCATTTTTTCTGCAGCTGAAAAAGGAGTTTTCCCCCAATTACTGGGTGCTAAATCTGAATTGAGTACAATTCTTTCCTCATTTTTTTCATTTCTCTGATTACTGTATCATGTAAGGACACCAGGATTGATTGCTCTCTTAATATCAAGGGTACATTTGATAATTTTACTGTATCATCTTTTCATGGTGTATGCTTCTCTTGAGAAGAATGTTATACAGTTTAATTTTAGATTAGGTACAGATTAAGTAGGTTTTTCATTTGTTACATCTGAATTATATGGTTTACCTCATTAAGTTGTTATCATTTGCAAGTCCGTTGTGTAAACTTCTCTGCTTTTACATCTATTTTATACGGTGAAGACTTTCAGTGGTGCGGTTTTGTTTTGTCTTATTGGAAATATTTCAGGAAGAGCATCATAGAAATGGGGCCTGAAACAGACCTGAGTTATCATTTAAAATCTGCCCAAGATAAGGTACACAATATTCTTGGCACATGGCTTTGAAATGCGTGTGTTGTAAACAAAACAATTGCAGTCTTTCCTTCTAGGATATTTTCCAGTATTTTTCATCTCTCTTGCTTTTCTCTGGATGCTTCCTGGGATTTTATAGTTTGGAGCTCAAATTTGGGTACTGTATTCCAGCTGGAGAGACACCAGCATTGAAGAGAGTGGAAGAGTTACCACAACTGCTTGCATATAATATTCCTCTCATCTCTTGAAGTTATTTTATTTAGGGATCACACTGAGTTACGTTATTGGCTCATATTGTAATCTGCTACAACTCCTGCTTGCTGAGTTCCTGTTTGTGTGACTGCAATTGTGAGTAGTTCTCCGGGCTCAATGTGTATGTGTCTAATTTGAACTTTGTCCTATTTTTTAAAATTCTAGTTTGCCAGGAACAGTTGTAATTTAAATGCTGTCATCCCGAGTACATCTCCTCCCACTTTGGTAACATTCCCAAATTTCTCATGTGTAATTTATATCATTGTTGATGGTGTTAATGAAATACTAAATAGACTGGGCAGAATAAAGTGTAGATCCCGTGCAATCCCACTGGAGACAGCTTGCTAACACAGTAGGCGGCCACTGATAACTGTGGTTCCATTATGATTTTCCATTTGATTGTGGAACCTGCTTATGCTGATCTGCTGTGGAGGAAACTTTCTTAGGCTCCATTTGAGACAACTTGACCAAAGAGCTTGAGCATGGTTAAGATATGTCACTCCTACTGCTGTATCCTTGTTGATAGGCCAGTTACCCTGTCAAAGAAGGAAGTTAGACTGGTTTGACATGATCTGTTCTGGACAAGTTCATGTTGTCTATTTCTCATCGCTTTATTGTGCTCTAGGAGCTTACAAATTGATTGTTTTTCTTCCTGAGTCTCCCTGAGCATTATAGTTAGCGTCCTTGTATGTAATACAGTAAGTCCCTCCTGCTTCCACCTTTTAAAATGCTGTATTTTTCTTTCTCTAGTAATCAAGCATCTCCCCTTCTATGCTCTTTGCTGGTTACAAAAGAGAACATTATGGCACTGGCACAAATGGAATATTGGAAAACTAATTACATATCTATTTTCATGAGATTCTCATCTGAATACTGCAGCTATTAGAGGATTAATTAGCTTTAACAAACACCAAATGTTTACAGCTAACTGGCTTTTCAGCTTTACATCATGTATAATACTATTATGCTAAATTTGGTGTGATTTTTTTTCTCACAAACTTCAACAACAACAAATCCGTGTTATAAATACAGTTAGTTTCCAGAACAACTTTTGCTGGTTTTGCACCATTGTACTAACTGCCATGCTAAGCTGCCTTGTTCCAGCCCTGTCCCAAATATACACTTCAGCCTGTTCAAGAGCTCCTACAAGAAGCATGTCTGCAATCCACCTAAACAGCCGTTGCTCAAATATGTCCAAATATCTTCGACAAAAAATCATTAACAACAAAAACTGATGCTGATCTCTCTGTGTTTTTCAGACCTAAAGATGCACAAAAGTTATAGCAAAACAGAGGTGTAATTGAAATGTCAGAATCCAGGGGTTTATTCCTTTTCTGTATTTGCATTATCTGTGCAAAGCCTACATTGCTGTATTCCACACCCTGTCTCTGATCCTTATTTATAAAGAATGCATGTAACCATATAAAATTTGTTGTTGTTTTGTTTAAGTCAAAGAGTTTATTTCCAAGCTTGACGTTAAGTATAGTTGCAAGCAGTTGCAGTGCTTCCAGGAAATCTGCTGCATTTCTCATGAGCGTTATCACAAATTCAGTTGACAGAATTTGAAGGAGCAAAACACTTTGAGACCTTTTGCACCCATTCATGGTATCCTGTTTCATGAACTGGTAGGCCCTCTTGTTGCCTCATGTAACTCTCAACCTGCACTCTTTAGTCCTCAAAAATACCAATATTTGTTTATTTTAGGACTGCAGACTATGATAAAAGACCCTCTGACGGCATTAATTCTAGTAAAAATGTTAAAATAAGATATTCTCTGCATGCAAACTGCTTGGGTTACACATGTAGAAAGAATTCATCTGTGTCATTTAATGTCAACTCTATTTTAGAATTTAATTTGTAGACAGGCTGTCAGCCTTCTCCCTAGCACCTTAGAAGCCTTCTGTGAAAAAGCCTGTCCTGAATAAAGACAAGAATAATTTATCATGTAGAACTTGTATTTTTAAGGTGTCTCTGTCAGACAAGGAGACGAGGTATCTTGTTTCCAGAGCTGAATAACAAAACACAACAACGAAGCATCTCATTCAGAAATATTAGTGAGTTATTCTGAGAATTTGTCTCTTGGGTTTGCATTTGGCTATCCTGGATCTGATCTCCCTTTGAAGTTGGTAGGTCGATTTCTGTTGATATCAAGGGAAACTTGCTCAGATCTGTAGTGAACAGATCCTGTTATCTGTCACAAATTTAGTAAGATTGTTTAGAGCTAAAGATCTATCAGTCTACTAGAGGTGGGGTTCCAGTGTGTTTTAATCACAATCTGTGTTCTGTTGGTGAGCATTTTTCTATGCAAAGTTAAAGACCAGAATCATTAATAAGATGTGATGACTTGTGTGCAGAGATTTTTATAGCATAATTCCAATTTCTAGAGAGCAAAGCAGCATGATTAGGAAACTTGCTACTTGCTTGTACTAATTTATTTTTCAGTCTTAACAGAAAAATATAGATTATTAATCAGATTGCTTTGAAAATAATGATGAGCATTCTAGGAGATAAAAATACCACTGTGTTATTCTCCAACACACTTATGGACAGGTCTTCTATGAAATGTTCAAGGAAGGGTAGCCTGTAGAAGCATGCAGAACTTGCAGAGCTACTACTTAGTATGTGGCATGTAAAGAGAGGAATTCTGTGCTTGGTGTTAAAAATAAGCTTTTGTCTTGTAGAGTGTAAATTTGTATTCCCTGGCCTTTTGGAGCACTGCTTTAATTCACATATAATTCTGAATGTACCTTTCCCTGTGTTCAGGCCTAGATTTATTTCTTTGTATAGTAAAGTTTTTTGTAATTATACAGTTAAAGTTTTCTTCTGTTTTTCTTTAATCAGTTTAGAAAAGAAGTAAAATGTGCAATGTTTCAGTTCTTCCTTAATATATATTATTATGGTAGAATAATGATTGAAAATAATACTGCTACAAACTATAAAGTAGTGTCTCCATCCATATACCATCAGCTAGTATTGTCTTGATCCCAGCTTTACTATTTAACCAGAGGTTACCCAGGCCATTGCATAGGGACGATGCATTATTGGTTGTGATGGGTTGGTATTATAGTCTTGCTGGTTTTGTTGAAAATGTATGAATGTTGATTTATGTGTGTTGAAAAACTGCATAGTGCTTGCCATAATCTCATTTGGATTAACTAATTGTAGCTCAGTGGTTTTACGTGTGAAGTGCTGATGGTGATGACAATATAGGTGGAGAAAATGATGAGATGCAGTAGCTACGGAAAAGTAGTTCATATTCATGTAGGCACTCAGAAGTATAACTTGAGACGAACATAATAACAATTGTACAAATATCTAGCAATAAATTAATCCAATAGGACTATACACAGTTTGAGCACTTGAAATAAACCTCAGCTTTTTGTTGGCTTGCTTTTTCCCTATAGACCTTTGGTTGTTGTAAGGGAGGACAGGCTACAGACTTATCTTTCACAGCTGGTCTGTGGAAAGAAGTGCAGCATGGTTGCAGGCTAGGGAGTATAAAAAAGGGAAATATAAAAAATCACAGAGCAAGGGAAGATAAGAAGTGCCTTTGAAGCTGATTTTATTTGCCTTCTGAGGATCATGGTGCTGTTAGCAGTCTCTGATTGTAAGATTTCTGTCATGTAGTTGAATATGTGAAATCTTTTTCTCTGCTATTCATGACAACACTAAGGATCAATGAATTCTTCAAATGATACAGAGGAGAAAAAAACCCCTGCATTCAGAATTTGAGCTGGGGTAGTTAAGAAAAGGGCTACTCATATTTGCATTAAAGGAATGTTGATATATTGTTTATTATTCTTATCTGACTTGGTAAACTCTTCTCACTGAACTGAACTGAACATTTGTTTCTAGAATGGTTGCTGTTTGTCCTCAAGTGTTGTTCTTTCTCTAGTCTCACAAAGCAAAACTGATACTCTGTGCACTTAGCATATAGATTACAAACTCAATCAGCTTGCTTTGTTATTCAGTGTATTTCAATAGTAAAGCTAAAAACCACATGGTTTTGTCCTGCAACATATCAAGGAAAAGTGCCTTTTCTTTTCGGTGTGAGAGTATTTTGTTTCTTTAAAATGTATTGTTACAATACGTATTTTGATATTTTGCAATGAATAACAAATGGTAGATATTGCTAAACGTGCCTTGAGTTGCTCTTGGTTGCTGACTTGGGAAATAAAATTGGTAGAAGCAGACTGTTTTGTTTGTTTGCTTGTTTTTACAGTTCATATTCTGGGTAACACCAAAGGAGAAACCTTTGCCTCCTAGGTTGCCTTCACATCTGATAAGCCTCCAGTTAGAGCTGCTTCCAAAAGTGAGTACAATTTCTGCATTTTTCCTCTGGTCGCTGTTTCTATGGGATATGCAGGGGAGAGGAAATCCCCGGAAACAATTGCAGTCCTTATTGCCATCTATTCAGCATTCACTGTCGTCACTAAATGTTGTGAGAAAATGATTTGCCTTTGCTAGATTGGTGAGCTTCATACTGACTTTGCATGTTGAAATGACTAGGTGAAAAATGCAATCAGTGGTGGGAAATGATGCGAATGGAAGGGCTAAAATGCATGGCCTGGAGCAAGTGGATGCAGAGGCTGGAGTGGAAGGGCCAACTATCAGGCAGGCTTGGGCTGCTGTGGAACTGCAACCTCAGTGGCTGCCCCTAATGCTCGCCTCTCTGAAATTTGGTTTCCAAAATGAACCAGCACCTTTACGCCTTGTCACTTAAATTCTGAGACCTCCACATGTTTTGGCCCAGGAGGCTCGATTAAAGTTGTGCTGGAAAGCTGTAAAAGAGTTGCGAACAGAAGTCTGTCTTTACGCTGCAAGTTATGTGCTGTGGCTTTCTTGCTGTTTTGCTCCCATTTACAAATTTCCAGAGGACGAGAAAAAAATCTCAGTTTTATTTTGTTTCTATGTAAGGTTTTTTTTTTTAATTTCAGCTAGCAAAGAAATATTCTACGAGTTTTATTAGTGAAAATGTTAGCAACAGAGCATCTCACATTAACAAATGCATTTTGACAAAGCTGATACTGCCAGGGTTGTCAAAAGATTTGGTATTCCTTAAAATTTGCCAGTTCAATATGTGTCTGATAACCAACCATCTTCAGGGGTCTTTCCTCAGAGTTTCTTTTTTTGGCCATCATCTGTCACTGCTTGTGATAAAATAGTAGTGGGATTTAATGATGTATCGCAAATCCCTAACTTGCCTAAGCATTCAGTGCTGCCCTTGTACGTGTTCATCTAGATGTAACCTTTGGTGCAGTAAGACTGTGGTACGGAAATGTAGATAACGAATATTGATATTACTAGTCCTTTCCTAATGTTCCATTCAGTTTCTAATCCTTAACAGTTTTTCTAGCTTCTCCCACTCGCACCCATGAAATTCACAGATGTGTGTAATAATCCTAACGGATTATTGATTTGCTTTTGCAGCTCCCTTTCTCACTTGTTAACTGTCACTGCAAGGGTATTTTACTTGGAAATGTAAGAAAGTAAAATATCTGGCTTTGCTGTAATGGATACCTGATTTTTGGATGCCTAGTAGGACTGGCTGTAGTATGAAGCGTGTTTTTCCTTTGTGTTAGCCTAATGAATTTGACATTATTATTTAGCATAAAAAAGAGGAAACTAAGAAATCTAGATTGATTCAAATTCATATGGCTATTTTCAAATACAAAAATTGTCTGTCTGCCATTTTGCACACAAGCAAAAGAAAATATTATATTGTTTCTCAGTGAGGTGGCTTTACATCCTGTGTTGGAAAGCCTATGTGTCATCTGACATGCATTTCTACCAGCGTTTTCTATCTGAACAGGCTGGGTTGAGGAGTAATGGATCCAGTTATCTGTAGGTGGAAAGGTATCCCTGTTGTAAAGAACAGAAGGAGAGGACCTTTGCTCATAGTGTTAGAAGGGAGGCCAAGGAGTAATTCTGTGTAGACTAGGATACACTTTCACATTTTCAGATCAGTAGGAGGACAGCATGTATAAAGGAAAGTTGTCCTCAGCATGCCTGTGCCATGTCTATCATTCAGATAAACAGGCTGCTTTATTCAGCCATCGATTTGTCATTTCCCATACATATTAAAATTCACCTTGAAATATAACAAAGAGTTATTCTTATCAGCTCTGGAAAAGCCCAGAGGTGGTAAAGTAAGAAAGAAAAGTGCAAGAGCATCTTATATGTTACGCTTTTCTTAAGAGATATCATAGAACCATTTCTGATAATTTTATGTACTGCATTTAATGAAAATTTCTAGCTAATGCAAAGTAAACTCTGACAAAAATCCTGATGATAATTTTTGGTGTTCATTGCTCCACAGAGGCATTCCACATGCTCATCTAAAAGCATTTTGTACAGAGCTGATAAGAACCTAGTCTGTAAATTGTCTCTTACTGAAAACAACATTATACTTAGCTTTTATTCATTATGAATTTCCCATAAACAACAGTATCTCTGGTTTTAATATTCATCTCTGTGAAGGGAGCCATAAAACTAGTTGCACAATGGTGGTGTGTGGATAGTTTAACCCCTTTGTCTTCCGGAGCTTCTAGTGCCAGCACAATTGAAAGATACTGCCAATTATTATAAATTATGTTTGCAATTTGAAGGAGCTGTATTTTGCCAAGTTGTGTGAGTATGTACCGAAAACATAATGTGCTGGTTCAACCAAGCGCTGCTCAATGTATAATTTTAGCTTGCTGAATCATTATATTATGCTAAAAGCTTGCTACAACCTTATTGCTGTAACGCATTAACACAGTGTCTGTAGGCCTCCATCTCCATTAAGTCAAATTCCATTATAAATGCATCTCTAATGACATGTATTTTGCTGTGGACTAGTAAATGATTTTCCCCACCAAGCATTTCACTTCTACATGTAGGGCACTCTATGGTAAATAAAGGTTATGTGAATTAGTGTGATGTGGGAGATACTTAAAAATCTATAACTGAATCTTCCCTGTTACTCCCAACACCGATGCCTTGGTTGGAAACCTTACAGATTAATTAATTGAACTCAGAAACATATGGCAGTGATAAAGCATAGCACATACCCTGCAAGTTGCACACACAGCAGTAATTGGAAATGAGAGATAATGCGGAAGTCATAAATCTCAAAAGCATAAACATCAGCTGAACTACATAAAATTACTGACTGTGTCTGTATTTCAGGGTCCTGTTGTTTTCTCTCATATAATTTGTTCTTTTGAAAAGAAAAATGGAAATGGAAAGGTGTAAAATGTGTTGAATCTGTTATTGTTTGTTCAGGTAAATATGTAAAAGCTGCATGAAAACAAATGCTCACAGAAACTTTCTGTAGAGCAATCTATTTAAAAATAGGTGCTGCAGAGTGAAAATAAGTGCAATAACACAGTGCTTGATACTTCACTGTTTTGTAGATGGGGGTGCCCAGAACTGCCAGTACCAGAACTGCCACTGGTAGGTGCAGATGTTATAACTTTTAGTGTCAGTGTATTAGAAAACTATTTCAAATGCGCACAGGAGGCGGAACATACGTAGTGAGTTGCTGAAAGTTGCACAACGCTACTCATAATGGGTGCTCTCATGTAGAGCAAAGAGTAGCATTATTCCTGGCATACTTATTCCTCGCAGAGCTTCATCAAATCATTGTAAAAGTGTTTTTTCTGGGGAAAAAAAAAGATGCGATGCCATCCATTCATTCATTGGAGTAGGAAAAAAGGAAGTGTTTCAGGAAGATATGAGAGGCAGTGATAGCTAATTTACCAGTACCACCTAAGGGCCCTGCACAGGAAATGAGGTAATGGACCGTATCCAGATTCACACTGCAGAGAGATTTTAAAGTAGCAAAGGTGCAGCTAGTTTGTTTATAAACTGAAGTGAACAACATGGATTAGTAACCCAGGAGCATGTGCTATGCTTCTCCTGGCACCCAAACCCTTAAAGATGCTAAACGGGAAGCCATCAAGGATCGCTGAAATACTGGCCAGTGCTTACTTTGTTGCGGCCGCAAAGTCATGGCTATAGGCAATGCATTACTGTAATGATTATAATGGGGTTTGATGGTTATGGCTCTCAAATGCTGGACAGAATGAGGCAGTCCTTAGGAAACACACCTGCTGGGAAACAACGTAAATCCAATCTATTCGGTATCTTTCAATATTTCTGTACTTAGAAATTACTGAGAGTTTGGAAGAACCCTAAATTTTCCTGTAAATCCAAATTAAGCTAATAAAATAGCTCTCTTTTTGTTTAAGATCTTTAGCTGATTGTTTTTGTTCAAGGTAATAAGTAAAATTTAAGCCATACAAAAAGGCTGTTGCTTGACTGTTTGATCTCTGAGATGCTTTAATTTCTGTTGATTAGTTCTGATTAATCATCAGAAGAAAACAAAGCAATCTAAAACCACATTAAGGTCTCCATGTTACAGCAAGTTTCATTAGAACTTGAGCCTCGTTACTCTCTTCCTAATAATCTCAGTTAAAGCTGTAGTTTAGATCCTATAATTTACTCTCAAAATTAATTTTTTTTTTCCTACATCTAATAACAGAATAATAGAAAGGAAGGCTTCTTTCTCCTCAAGAGATTACCTTGTTAAATTTCCTGGTGGATATTTTTTCTGAACTATTTGCAAATATCAAGAATGCACTGTACAAAGAATTCTTACTAACATTTTCATGGAACTAGGGAGCCTTTTCCCTTTCCGCACTCTTCTTTCCCCTTTGTAGTGTCCAGTGGGGTGTTGGTTTCTGTATTCTGCAAAGCCTGCACTCTTTTGTCAGACCAAGACTGCATCAACACTTGCCCCGTTCAAGTGATTCAGCGTGAACAAGTCAACATCTTCACAATCTGTAACCTTAATGCTTCTTGCTGCAAATAGAGATGTTTTCTTTGCGGTCTCCTTTTTCCTCCCCTTCCCAATCCCTAGTGTACATTAGGCCATTGAGAACAATTAATGCCACTTTATGGCAATTTTTTACTTATCGGAAAATGAAGTTTGGTGCTTTTTAAATGAATGAATCCAGCTGCGTTTCCTAAGATGTGTTTCATTTCTGCTTCTCTCTCCTGAGCGCTGTGTGTTGTCTATATCCGTTCCACTGTGAAGAGCTCCAGGTTGAGCCCAGTATCCCATTTGAAGGTATTGATAAGAAAGGCATGATTACCTCTCCTATCTGGCATATAGCGTATAATATTCCTGTCATTACCTAGCAGGAATACTTTCATTTTTTCTGCAGTGTTACATAGTTGACTTGACTATGATTCATATTAGCACTCTGGCAGTTTTCAGCAGTGCCGCAGCGTAGGCTGATAAATTCTCCTCCTTCACATTTAAAAAAAATGATGTTCTGCCATTTAATCCAGTGGATTTACTTTGTGTGCTCCACATCCCAAGTTATCCTTTGGAAAACTCAGGCATTCAAGATGCATCTAGTGGTACATGCTAGTCTTCCGAGAAAATACTACTTGCAAATAGTAATGATGCAGTGGTTAGTTTTAAGCTGCATTGTAAAATAAATGCGTCTCACTGTTGCTGTTCAGTGTGAATATGAGGTCAGCTAAGTTGCTCTGAAGAGCCAGTTGTGGCTGAAGAGTGACATTTTTTCACACGCGAAACAGTTGCTTGTAGGCCAAGTATAGAACTAAGTCTTGCTGCTGTACAGTATGCTAATGGTTGCGCCAACTCAATTTGAAAGGAGTTCCATAGATTATCAAAACTGTCATCTTTATCATAAGATTAGGCAGAGAAGGCAAAGATTATGTTGACCTTGAAACTAAGTTCTCTTTTCAAAGATGATCCATTTAAGCTCAGTCACATTTGTTTAACAAAGTACCTCGTATGTACTGCTCAGTTTCTGTTCAAGTATGTCTGGCCTTTTGCTTTCTTTAGGAAATTGTCTTATTAACATCAAAAGTACCAAGTCGGGTGTCATTTTTTCTTTCCTTTTGTTTCTTATTTTCTAATGTACACAACTTCTGCTTCACTGGAATTACAGAAAAAAAGGTCTAATAGGTTTTAAAAATTCTTGCTTGGAGGTTTATAAGCTATTACTAATGTGAGTATATTCTGTTAGCAACTACTTGACTAATTTTGCTGCTTAACTTCCTATGAAAATTGTTCCTAATATGTTTAATCTTGGTGCTTTCTTTCTCTTGAAATACACAGCTGCCCAAGTGTTATATGGCATAGTGTATCAGGCAGTGACTTTGTGTTACACTGTTTGTTTGAGAAATATCCTCTTTAGTGTCTGTCTACATTAGTAAAACATAATTTATCTTGATTATAGTACTAGTATTTTTTGCCCAAGGGATAAAACTTCTTGGATCACTGTATACTAGAGAAATCCCTCTCCTTTCACAATTTCAGCTATGTAAACATATCTTCTCTGAGCTTCCAATATCTAAATATTTTTAAAGAAGTGCTGTGATTGCAATAAACAAAGAAAAGAAATATGTAAATTATACTGCCTTAAAGACTCTGGCATTGGACTGAGACCTCCAAAGAATTGTACTAGTCTGAGGGACTCGGTTTCTATCTTAACTATTTATTTTAAATGCTTCTTTTGGCTCAGGTTACAGCTACTTTTGCTGCTCTGGTTATGCTGGTTTTATGCTCTCTATAGTCAGTGCATGCTGGAGAAATACACATCTTAATGTGTCCAGTCATCCCTAAGAGAAAAGCCTGTTTTGTGAAGAAGTCCTCCAAGATCAGAGAAAACCCGGTTTAGGAAAACAGCCTACTTGCAGTGCTGTCCTAGCTTCAGGAACATTGACACATGTATCAAGACTAAATTATTATAATGTGTGCAAAGCAAAGAAAGCCACTGCTTACTTAATTTAAGCAGCCACGTCATCTGGCTACAATCCAGTACCAAAACGTAATTTTTTGAACTAGTCACTTGGTTAACAAGGTGGAATCCTGACCTCACTTAAAAAAGCATCAGACTAAGCTTGTAGAGGTGTTCTGCCCAGACATTTTCTCACTGAGAAATACATATTTGTATAAACAAAATATTTCAGAAACTTATGGGTTTTTTTTCCTGTGTTGTTCACTCGAACAATATGACTTTCTTTCCTTCAACAGTGAATGAATATACAAGCAAGCTATTTTTACTGTTCTTTTGAGCTGTTAGAAAAGTTAAGGCAAGTTGCATGTTGTCACTGAAAAGCAGGGGTAGATGCCAAAAGAGAGTTTTGTGTTTCTCAAAGGGAGTTTACTTTTTTGTTGTTTAGAAAGTTTTTTCTTGTCCTTTTTATTTTTTTATAAAGTCATTCAACAGTTTCTGTAGCAAAATACTGCAAAAGAAACCATGCTGAGTAAGAATCCCTGTACACTTCTGAGTTAGCTTTTGCATTCCTCTTGGTCTCTCAAGAATACTTTAGATGTTTGGGGCCACATGGTGTACTTCTGTAAAAAGGCTAGGGTATTTTTCTTTAAAGAAGTCTTGTGCAGTTCTCTCTCAGTTTCTTTAATTAGGGAATTATTTATATAAAAAAATAATAAGTTGCCAAATTCATTTGATTGAAATATTTGGTACGTGAAGGAACTTAAACTAGTGCCTTCAGAAACGTATATAATGGGCTGATGTTTTCTTTCTTCCCTTGATTCTTGCTGCATTAAAAGCAACGTGGAAAACATGCAAACATGATAAAACCTTTCAGAATGGAAAAGAAGGGAAGAGAATAAATCTGCTCAAAACCTATGGGGAAATTCAGAGATATTTTGTTGATTTGTCCTCCAAGACCTTTTTAATTCCAACCTGGTGAGAAGAAGAGCAGCTTTGAAGAAAATGGGTGAGACAGGAGGATTTTAAGAGAGAATCCTAAGATTTATTTGGTCATGCAAGTTCAGATTGATTTCAGTATCTATGGTTCTACAAAGGCTCTATAAAAACTTAGGGATGAAGCTGCTTGTTTTTAGAACAGGACAGCATCAAATAGAAACATGCTTTTTATTTGGAAGGTGTTTTAGTTGGGTGCTACCAGTATAACGGAAAGAGGCTTAAGAGATTTTCTACGTTGAATGTCAAAGTTGCAATCCAAATTTTGATGCCGAGTAAGACACTTCATAGCTGCAAAGAAGGAGATTAATAGTGCTTCTTCCCATGGCAGGGTGTAGTAAAGACTCTTGGTGAAGCACTTGGAGACTAAAGTGATGGCCACTCAGGGAAGCGCTGTCAGAAAGAATCCTGTCTTAAAGCAGTTTTTGGTTAGTATGTAATTTATTATGTCTTATGTCAGTACATGGTAGTTTACACTGAACAGAGAGACTAAACCCAATTGTTAATTGATGTCTGCTTCACTGAGTGCTGCCTATTGTGTACTAGTTGTAATAATTGTGTAATAGTGTGCAAAATATAGTTATGTCAGTTGAAGACTGGATCGTAACACTCCAGAGCGGGAAGTCAAGATTATACAGAACTCCTTTAATCATGGCCTTCCCTAACTTTGAAATGCTTTACTTGTATGGCAATGACTACTATCATCATTTTGCAGCCTTAATAACATTCTCCTTAGCACACTTGTGATTTTTATTTTATCTCTTCTTCACATGTAATATAGGAAGATATATGTTCCATTTTTGTTCAGTAGCAATTTGTTCCAGATTTCCCAGTCTAATGAAATGAGAAAGAGTAAGTGATCTGGGAACCATGACCCACAGTACACAAAAATTATTGTAGAAGACTTATAGTATGTGTGTGTATTTTATGGTTTTGTCATTCATGTATGTGTTTGTGTGTGTAAGTAATCAAGGAAGTACCTCTTTAATATGTATTGTTTCAGTCTGTAATTAGTCATCTGTCTTTTCCCTTCATTCTTCTTCCCCTTCGCCCAACAATTTTTGATCACTATGGAATGAAAAGTGTCACTGAACCATATGTAAGCTCTTGAAGATATAAATGCATATTCCTAAAGATTTTCAGGGGAAGAGTTTTTGGCATGCACCATCAGCTTATGCAGTCTCTTCGTCTTCCAAAATGCTGTAGTTTGTTTAATGGTTTCTGTTGTTTGGCATTGCCCACCAAAAAAAGAAACGCATGATAACAGTCCTTACTGATGCAGTGTTACTCTTCCAGGAATTTAACACAGAGACTTTTAACCGTAAGCCAATGAGTATACAAAATTTGCTATGGGAAGAGCTCATCTGAACAGCTTGAAGACTGGGATGCTGTAGCTGTTATGCTAAAGCACTGTAAATTGAATGTAAGATTGTGAGCTTAGCCTTACTATTTCCTTAAGTTTCCGATATCTGGATTGGAGTATATTGACTGCTAACAGGAAATTATCTCATTTAAAGTTGTGTATAGGTAGGAATAAGGGGACTCAGTGACCTGTGTGATGTTCTGAGAAGACAATTTCTTTGGGGGATAAGTAGTAGTTGATTCTTTCTTTGGAGCTGCAATGAAGTTATATTTGTGTTCTTCTTAGCTCTGTGTTTTCTGAAGTAGCTCTTGTGGTTTGGGTTGGACTGGCCACTGAAATGAATGACGATTGCTCTCCCCTACTTCTCTCTCCAAGGAGAAGATCTAGATGCAGAAGAGGTTGGAGGCTTTCTTCACTGGCTACTGCTGTTGGTCTGTTGGGGACCACCACTGGAAAGGTGCTTCTTTTAAGAAAGAAGAGGAAAATAGTGGTGAATTATGCCCCTTAAAAATCCTGAGTGAAGCAACAGATGAGAGAAGCTTTCTAGCTCTTACTGAGTAGTGTTGCAGTCCGAGCGTTTTCCATATCAAAAGACTTATTAAGTTCTGTGGATAGATTAGAAGATATAGTTGCCACTGATGTCGAGGAAGCATGGAGGTTTTGCTATATGGACATATATTTATGCAAGGAAGTTGAGAAATCTAAATGTCTCCATTAGTACCAATTAGTATGTGCACAGTTTGGCATCACATAAAGTGGTTGACTTAGATTGGCTCTATATCTACTTCTTCTCTTCCTCACTTACTGAGCACCTACCAGATTTTCTCAGCAAGACTTCACTTAGAGACATGACTGTTCCTGAATGATAGCGCAAAGCTTGAAATGGTAATTTAGCAGCAAGGCTGAGACAGTTTTCAGTGCAGTGCTACTTAGAACAGCCCCGGCGGGCAGCGTTGCTGCATTAGGCAGCAGGGTCATTTCAATGTCAGTGTCAATATTTAATGCAGTACTGCAATGCCAAATCATTGAACTTTTCCTTTGGACCAGACATTTCTTTTGTAGGAGCTGTTATTTGGAGTGGATCAGAATTTCACTTTCACTTTATGCAGTTTAGATTCTACTGTTGCTGATGCCACCCCTTTCTTGAGGCACTTTGTCCATTAATTACTCATTTTTCAGGGAAGTGTATAATGCCTTTCCAGATTAAGATTACAAAATCAGTCTTTTCCTTGGATTTAACAGTTGCTTGCACATAAGTAATCATCCAGCCTTCTTTCTACTAAACAAACAGTATTGTCATTAAATGAGTAGCAGGCCTGAAGTCAGGCATCTTGAAGTTAATGTCCATTGCTGACAATGCAGCTGAGTGCCTGTTATCTTGCTGAAGTGAAACAAGAAGAGGAAAGCAGCAGATCAATGCTGCTTTCTGGTCTTACTAAAGGAAATAATTTTAGCCTGGAAAAGAAAGTTAAATTCCTTTGATCAGTGCCATACGCTTGAGTTTATAATAGGCTTTTGTGTTCCCTCGTAGCTGGATCAGTTGAAATTGGGATAATTATTAGTGAGGGTTAGAAATAAAATACTCAGTTTGCTATGTCAAAATATCTTCATTTTTATGTCAGTCGTGCTGTCTTTCTAGTATAGTGAAAACCAATGCCAGGTTTAACAGCAACAGCACAATAATCACATATCAACCCTTTACTTGGTCATTTCTAACTATGGTTAGTATGCTGGTATAAAGGCTGAAAGTTTTGAATTGGTAAAAATTATAAGCAGCACCCCGCCGCACACATCAGAGAATAATCAAGGTGAAAATAATTTCTTATTTATCTCCATTTTTTCCCAATAAAATTCAAATATGAATAATCTATACTATACAGAGTTTGATCAAAAATATTGAGTGTTTACTTTGAATGCTCAGATGCAATAGCTTTAATTGACTTGGACAGTTGAATGTTTTAGAGCGAGAGCAGTGAGTTTGCTTGGTATGTCAGACTAAAGATGAGTTTATTGATATTTATCTATAGTGATGTATCGACATTTATAAAGGTAAGAAAAAATACAAGCAAATAGTGCTACTGCATGTCCTACTATGTGTCTATGCTTCACACCCCTGTGAATTAAAAAAAACCCCAAAACACAACCATAAACCACCAGTAGTTTTATTGGGTTTGCAACAGTAAAAATTTTGCATTCGAATATTTGCAAAAGAAGTAATAGCAAACATTTGGTCTTGTAGCTATGGTCATCCACCCCTCGTGACTTCGTTAAGAGTCTGTCTGGTGGAGTTTGTCTCTGGAAGTGTGTGGCAACATTGGATGCACCTGTGTCTAATTAAAGAGATACTAATTGCCTAAGAAATGTTATGACCTAAAGGATTTTGCAAAGAATCTTTAAGATACAGAAGGGAAGCACTAAAGTCCCTATTGAGATTTTTTGGTCTTTGTACTGTATTTTATTATATAATTTTAAGGAAAGCTCCAACTGTCGTAGGTGTTGGGAAAAGATAAGAGATTGTTGTCATAGATGACTCTTATTGCCATGGAAATACTGTTATTCAGAAGCAAGAAGGCTCCTTCCTGTTGTGCATTATGGACTGCTAATAAAGCATATTGAAAAAGAAAAAAAAAACAACCCCAAAAAAGTAAATTAACTTACTTGAGAAACAGGCGATAATAATTGCTTTTTTTTTTTAGGATAATGAAACAAGATATCAGGGTTGGATAGCAAAATTACATTTGTTTTACAATGGGCAGTAACAGAATTATCAGATGGTTAGGCTTTGAACGTTTTCCAAAATTCAGTTGGTACAGAAGGATAGAGTTTGATTTTGGTTTTGGCACATGGTGATTAATTTCATAAAATCAATGTGCGAGAAATCTGTTTTCAATACTGTCTGTCCGGGTTTATTCCCCTGGATTTTAATTGTGCACGTACTATCCGATAGGATAATAGAATAACTGTTGGTAACTAAAGAATCTATCATGATTCGTATAGAAATAGGCTATTTGTTCTTCACTCTGGTTTTAATTTGCATGAGAGTAGATAACTGTTGTTCTTCAGCAAATGGGTAATAGAATCAATACAAATGTGAAAGTGTTTGAGAAGTGTTAATTAGTGGAAGCATTCATTAGTTTTCATTCCTGTAAATTTCATTTATTAATATCTGAGAATAAAATTCTTTCCCTGATTTTCTGTCACGCTGCTGTGAAAGCCTAAAAGCTATTTCCAGACAGCTCTTAAGAGTTTTATTTATTTCCATTTCACTGTTTTATCTTTTTTTTTTTTTTAATCTTAAAATACTGAAAGAAGGGTGAGAGCCGAGATGTGCTCTATCTTATTCTTTAGTGTGCTGAAGCCACTAAGAGTCTGTTGGTTGACGATAGTTGGTTTTGGACTTCCCAACTTGGGAAAAGAGATTTCAGTCTTCTGCTTTTCTGTGCTGTACAGTATGGGAATAAAAGGATATGAAAGCAAGTATACATCAACAATTTAGAGTAGAAAAGTGTTACTATAGCTAACTGGTTGAAAGTGCTGTCGTAAGTCATCACCTAAGGCAAGTAAATTATCTTTGTTCAAATAAGTATTAGGGACACAATTCTGTTGCCTCAGCAAAGATGACAAGAGAAAACAGTTCCTGCTAATGGAGTGTTGTCTTTTTTATGGAAATCGGTCTGATTTTGACAACTCTTTTTAAAGAACTGTTGTTAAATCAGAGAAGTTCATCATTACCATTGTGTGTCTACTGATTGTGTCATGATCCCAACAGGCATGTAAAATTCTTAATGGCACAATAATAATTTCAGCTATTTTAGGAATGAGAAATTCTCCTGCTGCATTGTGATTGGGATAAATGCTACAGACTTGATCCTGACCTGGGTTAAAGTAGTCCTTCAGCTATCAGTTCCTTCCATTCACAAATACACAGTATTTTAGGTATGTCAATTTTCCCCTATATTTCTTTGTTGTGTTCTACAACTGAGGAAAAATGTCAGCTACGGGCATGCAGATAAGATATGCAGAGACAGAATCCTGAACTTTGAGCATTGTCAAAAAAAGAGAAACATGAATTAATGCATTTCCACAAATTCCTCACAGAACTGTCTTTAAACGACAAAGCATTTTTTTCTGGTATTTTTGTTAGTTCTTTTAGGTGTGCCCTGTAACTATAAGAAAACAAGCTAGGTCCTGTTTTGCAGTCTTTGCCCTTGATTAGAATTCTGGACATCTAGTCCTATTAAGTGTAGACTATGTCCACATCCTTTTGTTAAAGCAGGCAGAAACACTGTGCTGTGTAGATTTTGTTTTTTCAACCAATTTTTCTGAAAGAGCTTTAAAAATGCTTAACTTGTTATAAAAAAAGACACAAGTCTGATTTGCTGCAAACATTTTATATACTGCGAGGCGCTGTCTTCCTCTGAAGTACTTTGATACATTGGTTGCCATGGCAAGAGAGAAAAAGAATAAAAAATTCCTGCAGCGAATACCTTTTTAACTCCAAAATCATCACTCAGCAGGGCTGTGTGCTTAATAACTCATAAAAAATGCTGTGGATTTTTCAGAAGGCTATGAGGGAATTTCTCCACTGATTTGTCTTGTTCTGTTCAGATGATTGCACATGCTGCTAAAGAGCAGAGGTGATGAGGAGGGGTAGCTACATGATGGTGTGATTTTTAGCTTTGACGTGGGCGTGAGCGTGTTCAAACCTTCAGGCAAAGAGAGCCTGGTTCCCTGGCACAGCATGGAGGAGGGTGGGATGGAGCAGTACTGCTCCAAGCAGCTTAAGTGGCGTGGGAGGACAGGGAGACTGCTAGCGTCCCTTGTGCCTTCTCCTCGCTGAGGAGGAGGAGGGGAGGCTGGGCAGCACGTTTCTCAGCCTGAGGATGATTTTTTTAGCTGATGTAGTTGAAAGCCTCAGCTTTTGCAGCCTCATGTTCAGCAAAGGGTCCCTGAACCCACATGACTTGCAGCTCCAAAGGTGGCTGAAGATGCTGCTGGTCAGTTGCCACCTTTCAGTGGTGAGCTATCCCCTCTGTGCCCGACTCATGCCCTATCTGGCATGCTAAGCGGCTTGAGTATGTCTGTGTTACGCTATGTACAAATACACAAGATTTCCAAAAGCTCTGGGCTTTATGCTAGAAGTAGGGGAACATTTTTTCTCAGTGAATACAGGGTACAGATCTCCAATGTCCTCGCTATTTTAAAAACTTCCCAAGTCCTTCTAAGCCAGAGGACTGTAATTTTTAAAGCTTTTCCAAAGAATTCTGACCCAGAGGCACTTGGTACCCAATAAATCATGTTAGTACTTGTAGCATTTTGCAGAGTCTGGGTTGAGACCTGCAGTAGGGTGATGGCATTTTGAGACTTTCAGTGATAGATGAGAGTGCCCGCAGTCATAACAACTTGATGCAGCATCCTACTGCTAGCACCATCTGCTGCAATTTTTAAATATAGAAGGAGATTTTTCTTAGTCAGCATGTTTCTGTCAGAACTAGCTCTTCATAGACCTAATCTGAATGCTTCCGCAGAGCTTCAAACTTCATCAGCTTTTTAATGGAATAACACAACACAGCCTAATCTCTTCAAAGAGTTTGCCTTTTCTTAGCAAATGGAATCAATTTTTACTCTTCAGTGATTTCTGTGGCTGTGTCTGCACTTATGTCTAAAATATTTCCTGTCTTTGCACTGTAATTTGTGTTTCTATCAAGAATGATTTTAGGGTTTGAGAATCCATCAGCTGCTGAAATATGTGGAGAGCTGCTTTTTTGCTTGAGTATTGCTACAATAAAGCAAAATCTGTGATAACCTCACCAAACAGCTACCTGCCTTGCTTGGCTTCAGCTCAGTCTCAGCATTTTTTAGTGTTTACCTCAAAAACGTGTACAAAAGCAATGTGAAATAGCCATGGCAACGTTCTGCAAAATGCCAGATAATTTTTATAAGATTGTTTAAACATCTGTCAATTAGGAATCATGATGGTTAAACATCTTTGTAAACCATCCTGATGATGAAAATAGCTGGTTTTATGGTATCGCTTGTTAGAAGTTGAGAGTGCTGTGTGGGTGCTGATCCCAGTGCTGCAGCTCTCTGCTTACTCTGCCAGCAAAGCTCCTTGCCATCTAAACTTTGCATCACTCACACTGTCCAGTACCTCTGTACTGTCCATCTGTATGGAAAATGGCCTGCTTCTGAACATGGCAACAAACACACTCAGAGGCAACAGCAGTACATACTGCAGGAAAATATTTTTTCCTGAGCTGACAGAGGGCTTGGGCCAATACAAGCCAGCCAACAAGCCACTTCTATTCACTGGCAGTATTTCCTGCTGCTGTTCTGTCCCCTGCTCACACATTTCACATGCTGCTGCAGGCTCCGGATGAGCTCAAGCAATGGCCAGGGTGGGCTGCTCCTTCACCCAAGTCTATAAGACATAAATGATTGTTCCAGGAGAGCACAACTTTTCCTCATTTTCAGAGGCTTTTTTTTACCACCTCATGTCCCTTGGACCCCAAGGAAGGTGTGAACACAATAGGGATGTCCCACAGGGTTGATACCCACTGGCTACTTCTTCCTCTGATTGTTCCCCCACAGCTGTTCTGCAAACACTTCCATTCCCTCGCTGCCCCTGAATAGCAGCTTGAGAAACTAAACGTGCAAGGAATTGCTTGCTGTGTAAATAAAATATATTTTTACATATGTATGTTGTGCTTGCACATCTTAGGATTTTAGCCTGGTCTACTTAAGAAAGATTTCTTTACTTAAGAAAGATCACTGATAAAGATATAAAGAGAACAGGCCCAAATACTGAGTCCCAGGGAACACCACTTGTGACCAGCCACGAACTGGATTCAGTTCCTTTCACCACAGCTCTTTGGACCTGGCCACCCACCCAGTTTTTGGCCCAGTGAAGTGTAAGCCCATTCAAGCTATGGGCAGACAGTTTTTCTGGGAGAATGCTGTGGGAAATGGTATCAAAGGCTTTACTAAAGTCCAGGTGAACAAAATCCACAGCCTTTCCCTCATCCAGTAAGTGGATCACCTTATCATAGAACAAGATTGGGTTTGTTGAGCAGGACCTGCCTTTCATAAACCCATGATGACTGTGCCTGATCACCTGGTTGTCCTGTATGTGCCATATAATGGAACTCACAGTGATCTGTTCCATAATGCCCCCTTCTGAGCTGTTAGTCTGTTCATCATGCAAATATATAAGTAATTTATTTAGTGAACTGACATTTAATATGTGTATTAGTTGAAGATCTTATTGAAAAATAGCTACAGTAATCATTTTTCATAGCTACATATCATGTCTGACATATAAAATGAAAGAACAAAGTCACTAGCTGAAGTCTTGGAGAGCAGATGAAATGTCTGACTAATAAAACCTGAAAACCAAGAGTGGTGACAGACATTATGATCATCTTGGCCAATGTGAATTTAAAAAGCCTGAGATTATTTTGCTTGAAGGGTCTTAATGAGAAAGAGTGAGAATCACTTGGTAGCAGAGCAGTGTGAGGTAGGTGCTCTTTGGAGGGGTGGTGTTAGCACTTAAGGAGATTGTTGCTTCAATGTCGCCTCTTCCCTGAATAGCACATTTGCAAAAATAGAAATAACAACTCCTCTTTTTCTACATCTGTTGTTCATATAATCCTTTCATATATACTTTTTGTCTCTCTTTTTTTTCTTTTTTTTTTTTCTAATTTTTACATCTGTGAGTTACCACAGCCTTATCAACCTTGCATGGCCTAAGTTAGTGCTGCAGTAGTATGCAAGTAAAGCCCTCCAAGACGGGACTATGCAGTTAAGTATCTTGACAGCAAGTGTCAATGTTGGGGCTAATCCCTGAGACTTTCTTCTTATTTTGAAATTTTAATTCAATATTGGCCAGTAAATGATATGGTAAATGACCGAGAAGCAAGGATCCATATCTATTTATTTTCATAAAAAGAAAGTCTGCAGTTAGGTTTCCTATAATGGTGTTATATTTATGCATAGAATGAGTACAAAGGTCTACAGGAAAAAAGACTAGGAATGATGGGTTCGTGGGATCATAGGATACTCATGACAAAACAGACCTCAGGCAGTCATGTAGTTCTGCCCCCTGATCACTTTTTAATTTTTTAATTTACTTTGCCAGAAGTGTTGTCTGGCTTTGTGTAGATGGTTCAGATTTTCTGTGCTCTCCTTTATATTTCAGCGAAGGAATAATGTAAGAGTATCAAATGCATTATCTGAGTGGTAGGGAACTACATGAAGTCTTGTGAGAGTTAAGATTTTAAATCTTTAAATCTGCATATTGTTTTTGAGCCATATTGTTTTGATTCATCATATATGGCACCAAACAATTAGCTGAATAATCAGAAACTATTTCTGTAAGCCTACATGGCAATAGCTACAGTTACTGACAAAAGCAGAATATCTGACTCAGGTGGTCCATTGCACTTCTGGTAGTGATTCCAGTTTAAGAATTGCAGTAGTTAAGTGCTCAAATGACTTCATAGATACGAAGTATGTTTTATCTATCTCTGAAGCAAATTGCGTTTCTGATCTAGCCTTCCTATGCATATTGGTAAATTAGGTAAGATACATTTACCTGATTTGATAAATACTGAGCTCTGGTAAGGTTGCAATGAACTCGCAAGGAACCCACAGGTGACCTGAGAACATCCATGGGTTTCACTTGGGTTCTCCATCAACCCTGGCTGACCCCAGGCAGCTGCAGCACAGACAGGAACCGCATTGCAGGAGTGAGTGCTGGAGTCAGACCCTGCCTGACACAGATGATCAAATGATCAAATTGCAGGTGATGTATAGTACAAAATTTACAGCTCTGCCTGCTGTGAAATGTTTTGGGGAAGCTGAAATTCTCTAAACGACCTCAGGAAGGAAATATTTCTAAAGCTACAGAACTGATGGAGACATGATAATATATTGGTTTCATGCAGCTCTTATGAGTAAATTATAGCTATAAGAAAGTTGCTAGGAAGATAATGCTGGACACTGAAGGATTCCTATTTTTGAAGCAGTTTTCAGAAAACTGACAGCTAATGTACCATCTATCTTGATAAATTCTCTTTTGCTAGGTGCTACAAAGATAAATCCAGAAGGGGGAAAAAACCCTCTCATGCTTGTGTATTGTTAGGTATCAGCAAATGGTCTCTGAATAGTGTATGACCTTAATTTCTGGAGAATGATACATTCTATAGCTTGTGATTTTCAGTTACTTCAGAATTTAATTTTTTTAAAATTTTGTAACTGTATGTTGTATTTCACATCTACTCTCCATGATACGCACATAAATGAGTTCAGTGCTCTAATTTCAGACTCTGATTAATGCATATCAATTTCCTATGCAGTTTTTTTAGATTCAAATTGAGGCTAATAGAATTGTTACAAATAACATTAAAGGGAAAAGGGGAAAGTTGATCCCTAAAACCTCTCACCTCCCTAGCACATTTTAAACTCTGAAATCGCAGTGATTAATATCCATTTACTAAGAAGGCAAGTGCTGATGAAAAGTTTTAGGTGTTCAAGTTTGATACTAACCATGCATGTTTATTTGGGGCTACAAATGCAGATACTTCCCTAAACTTTACTCAAAGCTTTCCCCTGCATTCTTGACTAGAAGCCTCTCTACGTTCCTGCCTGTGCAGAGAGCTTCTGGTTTTCCTATTTGAAAACAGACGAAAATCACTCTTATTTATTTCCTCAGGTTTGGCTTGTGCTCTGGGGTGGAACCTTAAATTAGTTCACAGTACAGCATATTTGTTGCTTCTCAGCTGATGTGCCGGTTTACTGTTTGGGTGACAACTATTATCAGGAGAAGTAATTTTTATATTGTAGATCTGTATACTTTTTTTTTATATACAAACCCATGGGGCATTAAAATTGTCATCTTCGTTTTATCCCATGAACTCCAATAGAGTCAGATTAAGATCACTTATTTTTTTAATTGGTTATTTGGAAGATAACATGTCCATTCAGCAGACTGGTCTCCCAAAGCCACCGGGGTGATTGACAGATCATGCTCCCTTGGAACTCATCTGCACTTTAAGAATCTGTCCATGAACGCTTATCTGTCCCCAACAGATATAATGAATCTTTCCCCTGCTATTCAGGATCCTACTATTCATATCCACTTTCTTATGACTAGTAATATTAAAAGCAACCTTTCCAGAGTAAAATTTCTATACCCAGATAATCACAATATAATGAGGAAGCATCAAGCCTATAAAAAGTGGGTGATGGAAAACTTGTATTTTTTACCATTTAATTTGCTGTTGAAAATGGACACAGAATGGAATCATAATTGGGTTCATGACAATTTTGTTAATATAATTCTACTTATGATGACATCAAAACCTCAAAACTTGGCAAGGGGAGTTTTTAAAATTGGTTCTCTGCGTACTTACTGATGGGCAGTTTTTCAGCTTGTGGTAGTTGTTATGGATATCATTTATATGCAAGATGATTAACAGTATTGAATTACTAAAATGTACAGACACTTCCCATTACATGTTGGGTGGGGTTTTTTTGTGGATTTATTGTGTTGCTATTTTTGTAGGTGGTTTTGTTTTAATTTCAGCTATTTCTGATAATAAAGTCAAGTGGCCATTTCTTAGAATAATATTAGTGTACTGTGTGGCAGGCCTTTGTAACGCAGTAAGAGAATGGTTGTCATTATATTTCTTGTGGATTTGCCAGACCGAAGTTATGTGTGTCTGAGCTTCATAGCCTGTGCCCAGTGCGTTTGTTAAGCCCGGGAAGCACTGACCTTCCTAGGCAGATGCTGCGCAGGTGGCCTGGGTGACGGGGTGACTTGTGTGTGCTGCAGAGTTGCTTTTTGGGAGTGTGGTGGCATATCCGGGTGGCTGCAGCTGGGCTGTGGGATGCACACAATGTGCAAAATCCTCCCTGTCTGCCTGAGCAAAATATTCAAACGGGGAAAAAAAAATGTGTTGGGCATGTGCTAATCCACATGAACCCTACACGATTCTAACCCATTTGGGACCACATTTGAGTCCAGCTAAGTACATTTTTATCTCCTGGAAAGAATGACAGCTGCCTTTGTCAGACAAAGTGCTCTGTTTTTCATTAAAATCAAAAAGTTTTTTTCACAGTTGGGTGTTTGGTTTGCTTTCTTTGATATAAATTGCAGTCTAAAAATGGACTTCGGAGAAAGAAATTTCACCTTACTGAAATGCCTCCTGTGGATTTTCTTCCTTCCCTTCCTTCCTTCCTTTCTATTTTATTTTTATTGAGTGAGAGGTTGTTGGAATTTATTTGTTTCTATGGAGTTTTACAGTATGATTAGGTTATCAAAATTTTCAACAAACTCTAGTTGACTGTGCTGCTGACTCACACTGGTTTCAGTATATTGTGAGATGCTAAAACTTCAGAGTTTTTTTCCATTTGTTCTTATACATGAAGGCTGTATTGTACCTATTATTAGAATTGCGGTGTCAAGTGTTAATAAATTGAGACCTTCCACTCTTACTTTTATAACTCAGTAGCCTTTACAACTTCTGCTTCTTTTATGTGCATATTATTTTTTACTCTTTAATTATAGTAGTGGTTTTTTTCCATGGGCTCTTTGATTCATTTAAATGTAGGATAGCTCTCTTTTGTAAGCATGACAGTTTTGAGAAACCTCTGTATCATGTTGTACAAATAGAGAGTGTTACACATTTGGAGACAGAAATGCATGAAGAAATGCAACATTTTAAGATGTTGAATTCTATCTTGGAAAAATGAGTTTTCTCACAGTTTTTATCATTTGTAGATATTATCATGATATACGCATACAAAAGGACTAGATTAAAGTTCTGTGGGAATTTTTTTGTTATTTGGTTTGTATTATGTTCCACTTTCTAACTGTGTGACTTGGCAGCTTTAGTAAAGTTTTCCTAACTTGTTTTTTCCTGTTGTTCCCTTTAACGTATGACTGAATGACTACACTTATAAAAATTGTTCTTCTTTTTTTGTTCCCACTCAAATCTCATTTACTATTTGTCTCGGTTACATTGAGGAAATTCTTTCCATTTTGCAATAAAGTCAGAGGATGAAAGTATGTGCTCTGACAATATTCTTTTATTAACTTGAGTAGCTTACATAATACTGTATGTCTTATTTTTCTTGTTGCTTACTGCTTGCAAAAGTTTCAGGAATGTTGATTTTTTCTATGTGCTTTGTTCAAGCAGCTATGCAAATAATTCCCCTGCCTGAAATGAAAGCTGCTTTTTAAGTTGTTATTATTTTTAAAAACATCTGTCTCAATGGGCTTGTTATAAAATTTGCTGGAGCCCAGGTAGAGTGGAAGTAAATTCCTACTAATCAGTCAGGTCTTTGGGAAGGTGGTGATCTATGGCAAGGATGGTAGAGTCCTGTCTGCTACAAAATGTTCTAAAACCATCAACTGAAAGCATGACAGTCCATGATTTTTAGCCTGTTTATGGTCTTAAAGCTTTGGGGAAATTAATTCACGGATGTTGAGATACATGTGGATTCCTTCAGAATTAGAATTTAAATTAGAATGAGACATTATGAATATACAGGTGGGGTTTGAGATGCAAATACCCCAAATAACAATGATGAATGTTTCAAATATATATATAAATGTCAGTAAACAAGTTCCCATCTCTCTTCTGCTACAGTGTTTCTTAGCAACTGCTGCATTTTTCTTTGAGCTACTGTTTCCTTGACAATACTCATGGCATATTGTACATGTATATAATACATTTCATTCAAAGGGCTTTACAGTCCAAGAATGTATTTGTAAAGCATCAGTGAAATGCAGCTATTGTTTGGCAAAAAGCAGAATTAAGCAGGCACAGCCCTGTTGCATGATTTGCTAGAAGGAATGGGAGAATAGGAAACAGGAGTTTGGGCTAATTGTGATAGGGATCCCTTTAGATGTAATAAAGAGGCTCCAATTCACCCTTTCTGTCTTCAAGTTAGCACGGTGTCTTTTAGACTGGTGAAGGAAAGCAGAGGAATGGTCTGTCTTGTTTGGGCATCATTTGAGCAGAACAGTGAAGTTCAGCTAAGTTATTGCCTGTTTTGTTCCTGGGGATTTTTGCAAACCTCTATTCCTTCTGTAGTCTAAGCCTCTTCACATTCTATGTTGAAATTATTGATCCCCTTCTCTACATCCTGGCTTCATTCTGTGTGTCCAAGACAAAGCAAATGTGTTTCTGCGCTGTTAAATAGCTGGACCTCTCGGTGGCAAGCTGTCTAACTAGCTATGTCTAACTGCATATCTCTGACTGGCCTTGTCAGCTCCTGCATCACGAGTAAGCAACTACTATATTTCAGCTGCCTGGAATACAGACAAGGTGCTACCTTTCTTGAGATCTAAATATATCCACAAAAATCTTGTATTTAGGGGATCTCACCAGGCAAGTTGTTTTAAGCTTCTGTATTCTAATATTAAGAAATAAGTATTCTGGCTGTTACCTGAGGATCTGGTTAAAGCTTTCCAACCACTTCCCAGGGAAAGCAGAATTTTTGTTTAGGGTAACTGTTGGATACAGATAGAGAAATGCTATTGTTTTTCAGCTCCCCTATTATGTGATTCTTCGTTAATATTATCTATCTAGTTTTCCAGACAGTCTAGTTTTATGAACCAGTAATGGACATGAACTCTCAGATGCTTTTAATTGTATGTTTCTTTCAATTTTTCATGTTTGCAGCTCTTGTTGCTTTCCATTTCCATTTGTCTCATTTAATTTTGTGAGCAGAAAGAATTTGGAAGCTTAAGGCTATTGGTCTGGAACTGTTCATCAGCTAGAAAAATTTGTCATGGATTGTGATTTATCATTTTGCTTCATATATTTTCTTCAGAAGATGATTGCAGTTTAATGTTATTTTGAATTCCAAGTAGCTGCAGATTCCTTGTCTGTTATCAGACCATAAGACTTCTTTCTGAGCTCTCAAAAAGTCCTTCAGTAGCTCCCAAAACGCCTGTCATTTGGGATGCTAAAAAGCAGGTTGAAATTTCAGTGGTAATTTGTTACAGAGAAATCCATGGAATTTGAATAAATCAGCAAATTCCTTTTTCCATCACCAACCCATTTTAATGATATAAGCATTTTTAAAAGTTTAGTTTATGAATCTGTTACTGATTGCAAGTTAGTTTGGCATACTACCCTAGAAATACTAACTTGAAATCAGTTCCAGGGCTGAAAATAGGTGTACAACAAAGATTTTAATGGAAAATTAAGTGACTACAATTGGCTCTTATCTGATTAAGCTACCTGAAATGGATTATCAGTTTGGGGCTGTCATATATTTGCATTATTAAAATGTCTTTCCACCTTTGGGAAAACAAAACAACCAACAACCAAAACTAACCCTAGGTGACATACTTAGGAATACCAGTTGAGAAGAAAAAGCAAAGAAAGCAACTGCTTGGGGAATCGCTGCTGGCGTGGATGCATTTCCTGGACAGTGAGAAAAGAACTACCACAGTGGCTTCTGTAGCCTGGTCTGCTGAGTTTTGTGCTGAACTGTTTCCACCCGGTGATTAATGCTGAAGTTTATCTTATTTATCTTATGGAGCTTTCATTTTGGCATCTTTTGCTAGTACAGCAACCACTTTAAGGAAAAAAAAAAGGGAGGGGGGGACTTAAATCGTCTCCTTTATTTTTGTAATCAAGAACAGAATGCACTAGCTTTTAAGTCAAACTGGCCCTTTTTCTACACTTGAGAAATGAGTCACAGCCAGAACCTCTTGGAGTAGGTTCTTGCTGGTGGGAAGATAGGCAGACTCAAATTCCCAGATATGAATGTGCTTCAATGTTTGCATATGGTAGTGAGATCCAAAGCAGCAAGGGAAGTACTTTGAAGTTCTTTGTTTAGAGTTCATAGATATGCTGAAGTAATGATAACCTTATTTGAGATGTGTTTGTGGTGACATGGTGACACCATTAGATGTGTCAGTTAATGTAGCATTTTCTGTTGATTGATGTTGATTTTGAAATCTCTAGTGTACTCCATGTACATTTTCAGTCCATTCTTTTCAGAGCGTGAGGTTTTCACTCCATTCTTTTCCTTAGAACCTTTTATCTTTGTTTCATAAAGATATTAGTGAATAACTGCTTCCGGTTTTGGAGCATGTTGAGTTTAATTGAATTACATTATTTTACCTTTTGTGTATGGTTTTTTTTTAAGGCACAGACATGCTCATGCAAGGGTTTCTGTCTACTTTTCTGTCTTTCTGATTTCTCACTAATTTTGTATGCACACTGCATTTGAAATGTAGTACCCTCTAAAGTGAGAAGCTGAGCATGGGCAGCCACAGGTTGGATAATGCAGATCTTCCTGCTCTTTTTTATGACTGGCTGCTGTTTTGTATTCTTCTCTGCCAATTGGAATGCTATTTCCACGGCTGCATTTTTTACTTACTGTCTAAAATTTCTGCTTCTGACTAGAGGTTATGCTCTCCACTGAACAGAACCTGAACCTTTGGTTCAGTTAAAAGACTGTCAATAGTGGGATATAGGCCTTATTTGCCCACGTGAATGAATCTGACTGCGTAAAATTGAAGAGATGTAAAACGCAGTTCCCTAATTAGAATATGCCTTCTCCATTTGCCCAGAATCGATTTTGATTCTGTTCTTGAATCACAGAAATATCTCCTGAAAGAAACTACTTACAGAAGCAAATGTTCTAGCACAGTTAGATTCAGTAATGGACATGAACTGGTTTTCCAAAAGGAAAATGCTTCTTTGGTACAAATTTAACAGAAGAATTGCAAAGAACTTATTTCCGATTTAGAGCAATCTGTTCCATTAACTATGTAAAGTATAGGGGTTTCTGCCTCCTTTTGGTGTATGCAAATGTGATGCTATCATTTGCCACTCACTGCAATGATCTACAACCTGAGTATGAAAAGAAATGCACTCCAATGCATTAAAAAAAATATAAAATCATACTATTACCATTTCAGCTGCCTTTTGTCTTGAACCTTGTTATATTATTTGAGTTAAGTCAGTCAGTGGGATGATAAAGATTGTTTTGCTTATAGCATTTATTTTGAACTCCCCAAGCAGATTCCAATTAGTTTCCAGCTAGGTGCTTATCCAAAAGTATGGTCTTTTGGAAAGGATGGTCTCTGTGACAAAATTACAGATCAAAACACAGTGTAAGTGAAGCCATACAATAGGAAAAGGGTTGGAACTAATTGTTTGCTAAAGACGTCCTGCTGGAGATAAAAAGTTTATTCAAAGAAAGCCACAAAAAAAATCAGTTGCTCTCCTTAGTCAGTATGAATGGTGCTAGAGATGCTGGAATAGGAAAAGGCACTAAAATGTCAATATGTAATGAGGAAGAAGATACAAAGCACCTTTTTAATTTATACACATGCATTCAGCAACTTAATCTGTATTAAGAATAGTAATAGCAAAGAGATGATCTTTCCCATTGACAGCTTTAACTGGAATAGAATGAGTGGATTTTTATACAAGAGATGCACACACAGTTAGGAGCCTGGAGGCAGATTGACAGGAAACTAGCCCATAATCTTAAATGTACATAAAAGGAAAAAAACCTGCATTTAAGGAGGTTAGAATCATAGAATCATAGAATCATAAGGTTGGAAGGGACCTCGAAAGATCATCTAGTCCAACCCCCCTGCCAGAGCAGGGTCACCTAGAGCACATCACCCAGGAACGCGTCCAGGCGGGTTTTGAATGTCTCCAGTGAAGGAGACTCCACAACCTCCCTGGGCAGCTTGTTCCAGGGCTCTGTCACTCTCACAGTAAAAAAATTCTTCCTGATATTCCTCTTGAAAGGCTTAACATTTCATCAACCGGTTTCACTAGCAGATGTAGAACATCATGTTCTAAATAAAAGCAGGAAAATTCAAATTAAATTCTTCATCCTGATAAGAAATGAACGTGTGCTAATAACTAGAAAAGAGATAATGCTGAAGCATTCTTGAAGAGATGATTACTAAACTGAATATTAGGAAGCAAATTCTCTACATAAAAGGCATACTGAATTTAGATGGCATCTTAGATGGCAACAGTGAGTACAAGATTCAGAAGAAGGGATCAAAAAGCAAAACGGAAAGCATGGCAGGAAAAAACACAAACCCTCTCATAATAATAACTTTAATGAAACTAAAGTAGAATCTGACTGCTCTAGTAAGAACAGTTGGAATATAAACATCTGCATGAACTGCAGCAGTCCAATAAGATTTATGAAAATGATGATGCTTGATTCTGATTCCAACATTTATAGCTAAATATTAGAGTTACTGTTCTGTATATGTTTTAACAGTTTTTTGCATTAATTATTGCTTAGGTAAGGTTTAGACTGCCAGAGTTACAGCAGTTAAAAATCTTACTGACATGTAGATAAGGCTCCTCTTCTGCTTCCATTGTCATGTAACCATAACTTTGGTGTGACTGAAGAGCAGACAGGGAAGTATGTCTACATTTGCTAGATTGTTTTCAGTAAATAACTCTGCCAACTCTGCTAATGACACAACTCTGTGAAAATAGATCAATATTGCACTACTATGTTACCTTAGGTTAAAATTAATGCAGAACAGTGTGCGTGGTTTCCTTGTGCTCTCTGTTTGAAGAAATAACCTTTTGATAAACATTAAATACAAATATCTCTCTCTCTACAGTAGGTATTTTTCAAAGCATTGTTTTGGAGTTGATTTGTGAAAGGATGTTATAACACTGTAAAATAAAACTGAACCTTTTGGGAAAAAATGTAGGCTACTATAATAATAACTCTTTGGAATTACATATTTTAAGGACAAAAGGCAGAGTAAAATAATAGGATAAAACTTGCTTTTAAATTTGCCTTACAGATTTTAATTTTGGTTCATAGGATTAAAAGCTAATGTATCAAAAAAGAGGCCTAAATCTGAAGGGTTGTTAAATCTCTTCTAAATCCTTGGTTCAGGTCTGCCTTTGTGAAAGCTCAGCTCAGACTCATCATGGTCCTGGACTGAGATTGAAGCATCCAATGGCTTTTTCCTTCTACTAACTTTAGGTACTTAATGTAATCAATGGGTTTACTTCTAGGGAAGACAGCACATTGAAATAGTGCATTAAAAATAACAATAAATAAAATAACCACCAGTGTTATGAAATACAAGGGATTTGAGTTAGTTAATTCCAGACTATGTGAAGAACTAGCTTCAACAGTATTGCTGAAATGTTAGTGACCATTTTTGTGATGGAGGAGAGGCGGGATACCAACCAAGCAGAGTGCAAACACAGTACTCGGACATTTGAACAGGAGGAAAAGATGTAAATAAATCGGAAGTCTATTAGTTTGTTGTATAACTGTGATGCTTGAAAAAAAACCCACCCAAACCCATGAGAGCAAATGTTTCAGCAATCAGTTGGTAATGTCAGGGCCCTGGGGGCACTCACTGGCCATGACCCTTCTCCCCTGGAGTCTTCCCCCAGCCCTGCCCATGGCCCAGGACCCCACTTCAGCCCAGCACAGGTCCGCCATCTCCCCGCAGCCCTGCCCAGCCGTGGCCCCGCTGAGCTGAGCCTACCCATGTCCCCTGGCTGGGGTGACAGGTTGGTCCCTGACCCCAGACCCTGCCCTGCCCCACCATGGGGAGCCCTGGCCACCACAGCGCACCCTGGCAAGGAAGTGTCTGGAGATGAATGCCACAGTAAATCATAGACACTCTGGGTTTGTCGAGGGGAAATAAAGTCAGGATTGTGCCTTCACTGAGAGGATGGCTGGCCTGGTGAGAGAAAGAGGAGCGGCCAGGTTTCTGCCATGGTTCTGCCTGTTTCACAAAACGCTGTGACTGCTGCGGAAATGGCTTCCAACCAGCAGCTCGTGCGCTCATCTCAGCTCCTCTGGATGCAAGAATTACTTCATGAGCTCCACCTTATATCCTTACTCAAAACAGATAAATGCAATTACTTGTGACCGAGCAGAAAACGGCTTATAATACTATTCAGGATAGTGATCTGTAGTTTGAAGAGCAGTGGTATCAGCAAACTTCCCATGATGTGAGTTAACAAATGGCTGTAAAGCACTTTAATATAGTTATCACTAAAACACATCAAAGAGGAGATCGTTTTTTCTGATTTCCCAGAAGGGATTAATGTGTTTCCAGGTCTATTCGTACTCCTCAGTATTTTAGGTAATGTAACTGGATTAGATAAACCCTGCAGGTGACACTAAGATGAGCGAGGGGAGCTGGCAGGGTGGAGAACAGAGATTGGTGAATGGACAGACATCCTCAGACCAACAAGGTGACACTCAGGATGACAACGGGAAAGTACTGCACTGAGTTGCAAAGCCACAAATGCAAAAAAAAGGGAATAACTGGCTAGACGGCAATAGAACAAAAAAGAGTATGGAATTTTATAGTGGACAACACACTAAATGTGAGCCAGTGGTGTGATGGTATGGAAAAATGTCAGTCTGTTCTGGGTAGAATCAGCAATGGCAGTGTGTGTAAACCATGGGAAGCTATTGTCTCCCTCTAGTCCCTGCCAGGGTCTGCAGGTACTGAGGCTGGCCCCATTATGGGCACTGCATATAAGGGGAATGCAGAACGAGAGGAAAAAGTCCAAGGAACTGCAAAAAAAATCACATTTTTAGAAAACATGATTTATGAGGAAGGGTTTGAGGAACTGTTCGGCTGTTTAGAGACAAGAGCAGACTTTTAAAAATTTGAAAAATATTGTCATAAGGAGAGAAATATTCTCACCAAGGGCAGAACAAGTGCTAAGTTACTTAATTGCAGCTAAGGAGATTTAGGTAGTGAATTAAGAATGCAAGTTTTGTAGATTAAGAAATAAACCTTTCTCCTTAGGAAACTGCAAAATAGCTTTTCTTGGAAGTGTTTAAAAATTGATTAGATGGATTTCTGCAAGGATACTAACTCAAAGCAATGGTTATCTTAGATCATCTCTTCACCTTTCCCTTCCAACTGTGCGTTGCTACATTTCCATGACCTTTAGAAGAAATTCACTGCATTATTTATTCTGATAAGAATGGTTCTCTTCCATATGTCCAAATGAAGCTACCTGAAATTGCAGTTTGGATTGCTAGTCTGCCTGAGACCAAGCATTTGGTTTAATTGTTTGACACTGAAGTGTAGCAGAAAATCCATTGGAAATCAATCCTGTAAATGACTAAGTTAATAGTCAATGTTTTGTGACAGTGAATACTGGAGGACCTCAAAGCATTAGTCAAAATTAATTACTTCTCAATTTTTGTACTGAACAAGTATTTACATCAGAAATATCTGCTGTAAAAGCACGTAATTCAGAATAACACAAAATAAAGAAAGGCTAATTTCTTAGGTTTGGGAATAGTCAGCATTTGCCATAAAATGCTGTATATGAAGTTCTGATTTGAATGAAGATTTCTTTGTGTTTAGAGCACACGGTAACATTTAAAATGCAGGAAAAGGATACAAGTAAATGCTTTTAAGAATTTCTAACCACACTGTCATCTTCTCAAATTCTTAGACTGAAAAAAACCATGACCATGATTTCTGGTCATGCTTGTGCCAATTAGAGAAACTGAGAATCCACACTGTAAGTAATGTCTGAACATTCCTTGTTATGTCCAAACTTTGAAATTGTTTAAATAGTGCAATTCACAACCAAAGCAGTCTCATAACATTTATATCTCAGCTGAATAATTTTGAAAACAGGCTGAAGTGACCAACATGAATTCAAATCAAGTGAGCTTTGGCTGTGTGACCCATTAAGGCTGATTGGAGCTGTAGTTGGTATATAATTTGTCATTTCGAACTGCTAAGTTACTGCCTATGGATTTTCAATTTATTTTCTTAATGGAATAGGTATGTATTGCATACATTCACCAGAATGTAGCTGGTGAATGTATGCAATCTGTTTACAGTATGTTTTCACCTTATGTACAAAACCTTTGGGAAATGTGTTGTAGGTTGTTCAGTTGTTGCCTTGGGGTCTACCCTCAGCTAATACATCTGGATTTTTAATAGTCTAGCCTGAATTGTTTAACATTTTTTGAAGTATGGGGAAAAAAGTATCAAAGGAGACAAGGAGAAACACTTGTGCTGCTGTTCCTCTGCCTATTAGCAGATTCCAGCTATCGTGGATTAATTATCGTCCATCGGATTCTAGAAAAATTAAATCTCCTTCCTTCCCTCGCTGTTGCTTAGACCTGCCTTCCTCGTTTCTCCTTTTCTGTAAAACACCATGGTATAGCTCTTGTACTCTTGTGAATTGTTTATAATATTTCCCTTAACGTGCTTTGTTCCTTGCAAAGCTTCCAACTTTCACTGTATGTTAGTATGCCCTTCCCTGTTTCTCACATCTCCCATATCTCGCTAATCTCTCCTTTAAATAATGTCAACTCTTTTCTCTGCTACCTAGATAGATAGAGTAAAGGAGATCTTTAATTTACTATGTTGATTCCTACAAGGAAGCAACCACTGAAGGGAGGGCACTACACTGCAGGTAGATTACAATAATATTACAGATTGTTACAAAGATTAAATCATATAATCTTTTAGCTCAAAATACGAATGCACATTTCAGTTCCAAAATCATGGCTGTGCTTTACAAATTTGAAGGAGAATTATTTAGTGACAGAATTAATGTCTTCCTTATCCAAGAGAATGGAATCTGTAACATCATCTTCGCTTTCCTCAGAAAGCATTTTGTCTTTGTTGTTTTGGGTCTTCATTTAGTGTCAGTTCTTGAATTGGAACCAGGACAAAGGAAAGAAATGTACAAATATGTTACTCTGCCATTTTGAAAGTAGTGGAAGCTTGTGGTGTCCACTTGTGGAAGCTTGTAGACAACAGGTAGTTTATGACAATTTACAGTAACAATTTAGGAAAAATAAGTTATTACTGCAAGTTTTTAGTGCTGTTACCCTCTTGACAGCAACCCCACTTTTCTGTCCTCTTGTTACTACATACTCTTGCAGGTAGACTTTACTGTGGTTGTTAACTGAATACATACACAACTTGTTTTATGTTTTCTATTAAATTTACAGTTTGGTGCTGAGGTTTGGATTTGTTTAAGATTTAAGCCTTGGCAGCACGGTCATATTGCAGAGCAAGGGAGAGGTCTTTTACTTAAGTATAAAAGTGATACAAATTTATGAAGGAAAAAAAAAAGTTAATAATAACACTCATTATATGAGAGAAGGCATCCCTTTCTTTTTATGTAATGTATCACATGTCAGAAAAAGCCTCAATTGTTATCAGAAAAATCCTATCAATGCCTGTTAATTTGGAATCTTATAGAAATGTCCTGCTGGTTAGCTTGTGCTGATGGCCCAAGGTAATGCAGCACTGATACTGATTTAACAAACACTGATGCATGACAGTCAAATGTTAAAGAAGGTGCATTGATGGTACCTCTAAAACTATAATCAACGGGGCTGTATAGGAAAATGGTTTAAATGTGTGTGCTTCACAGGTGATTGTAAAGGGTTATTTTAGGACCTGAAAGTACAGCAATATTAATCTCCATGACTTGTTCCCTTCAAAATTACTAATAACTCATAAACTAAGCTTGGAGCTTAGTCCTAGAAGTTTTTGCTGTGTTGCTGTGCTTGGGAAAGCTTTCGGTCTGCCCTGCTGCACAGTGATTCAAGAAAACGTCAAATGTAATACGGTGAAAATGGCTTTGCTATTATTTGCTTGTGCTACTACCTACCTTCTGTCGAATTGGTTATTTAGCAGTATAAGTATAATTGATTGCAGCTGGTACTTACAGTGACTGCTTCAGTTTCAGACTGAGGGAGATCTTGTGAAGACAAAACTTGTCTGTTTTTTCCCAGCAATATGAATTGATCTAGTTTAAAATAAATAAATAACTTTTGCACAAATTTTATGGTGGGAAATATATATATATTTTAAATGAGACAAGATTACAGCAATAGGGAATTCTCTTTATTACACCTAGCTGAATTCTTTCAGCTGTAATGACACTAATGACTTCTAATACAGTAGCAGTCTGTTTACTTTAATCTCACTCAGATGAAGGAAATTCCCATTACAGACAGGTTTTTCAAATGCCTAATCATTTCCTTTTGTGGATAACCACACTAAAATCACTAATTCTCAGGGGTCAGAGGACTTGGCACATTCTCATACGGAAGCCTCTCTGAGCCAACATCTCAGGCTGGGCTTGGGAAAAGAAGACTCTGCATTTGCTATACTTTTTCTTCCATACTCTGTGCTTCCAAAGCTATGTTTCTAAGTTTTTTCCAAAAATTAATATTCACAGTACCCCATGAGGAATGCAAGACTCGCCCAGTTTACAATATAGTAAGTATTATGGTGGTGTCCTAGAGATCCCCAGCTTTAGATCATTCTATGAAGAGGTATGGCTTTGTCACAAAGTGCTGTTGAAGCTTTCTTGTTGAAAAAAAATGTACAGTCAGAAGTATGTAGAAGTTAGCCAAGTAATAGTTTTGTCACTTTTCCACACAGATTTATTGACATTATTGTGAGACTGCTATTATCCTAATTAGGTTTCCATAATAATGAAAATTGCTGTTATATTTGGTCTTTAAACACGGCGGTGCCATTCATGGACTTAAAAAAAATATATCCTTAAAATACTAGGCATCTGAAGTATGAGGTGCTACACTGTTGAGATGCCACCTGACTTTGCAATAAAGTAGAAGGCAATCTTGTATAAATGCAAAAGACAACCCTGCAAAAGGACTTCAATGATGCTGGTAAAATTATAAATAAATTCTTCCTTTGTGGTGCTATAGTAGTGCGAGTGAAAAAGCATAGCTTATTTCATTGATTGGGGTATGATGGTATAATGCTATTTTTTTAAGCAAAACAGGGTTTGTGTCAAGGCTTTGAAGTAGTTTGCTGAAAAATTTTAGAGGTGGGGAAAACTGCAAAAAAATGTTGAAATGTTACGTACCAGTTGCCCAAAGGATCTGAAATTATTTTGTGTGTTGAGAACGTCAGGTCGGAGTGCCTGGTAGCCATTGACTAAGACACTTTCGAGCATGCTTGGGAAGACACTTCCATTGTAGCCTACCTCAGTTTTTCTGAAGAACAAGGAGAAAGTATAAAGGATCTCTGCAATGAAACCGTTTGGTTCAGTGCACCTGCACAATGCACAGAGATTGCATTTCTACAATTGTTATTAATGTTCTTCATTTGTGCACACTGGTCATTTGAAAGGCTTGTCTAAATTCATTCTTTATTTGTAATTTGGTACTAATTATTTGACTAATTTCTTCTTTTTTTCATGTCTGTGAACTGTCACTGATGGGTGACGTTTTTCCCAAATGTACTTCACAGAAAATTTATCAATCAATTTCATCAGCTAATTAACAAGCAATTGTGAATATTGGTTATAGGAAAACTGGCTGAATGTTCTGTCCCAGCTGCATGGTCCTAGATCCTATGCTGACACAGGAGGCGTTTCTTTACCTTCTCTCATGTTTTATTCCTCTGCATTTATTATTTTTGTTGTTTCACTGGAAGAGATCCTTGCTGAATCGGGTTTGGTGTGAATGCTTGCAAGAAGTGAATTCTGTTTACGTGAATTGTGCTGCCAGTAACTTTATTCATTTAGAAATGCTGCCAGTAAATAGACTATTCAGAGAAAATAAACACAGATGCTTGTGCATACAATGGCAGATTAATTTAAAATTTCAACTACTATTCGTAGAAAATTGTTTTCAGTATTTTTGGAGACCTATTTGCAGTAGTAAAATAAAAATTACTTTCCTTGTTCATGATACTATGATTGGGTGCAATGTATGTTGTATGTATGCTCTCGGTCACTGTTAGAGTGCAACTAACACATATTAGGGATTTATTTTCAGAATAGCTTGCTGTTTTTTTCAGTAAAAGCTGTAATACCAACTATTTTAGAGGGTAGTTTTAAAATGGTACAAAGAACAGTTTGAGGCCCAAAAAGCACCAAAAAAGGGCATTTTTATATTCATTTCAAATATTTCTGTGACTGGGCATTTATCTCAATCAGATATTTTCTTTGAACTTATAAAAAGTAAGTTTCCTCTTCCCCTGGGTATTTGCCTTTGGTAAAGCGATGATTATGAAATGGCTGCTATTATCTGATATGAGCTTTGTGCTGTAACTAAACAGGCATAGGAAATACGGTAGGAAAGATATTAGGTAAAAATCATTCCAACATTGCTCTTTGACTTTTGTACCGTGTTACATAAATGTTTTCCATATATAAAGTAACCGTAGTCATCTAAATTTAGGACAAAGGAATAGTGCCTAAAACTGCAGATCACTTGAGGCTTCTTTGGTGCTAATTGACTTACTTAGCTCAGTTGGTTGGCAGTTTTTAATCACTATAAAAGCTCCTGTGGATATTTTAATTTGTTTTCATTTTAAAAGCAGAAACATATGGTTCTTTAAAAGATGTGTGGCTTTTTCTGTTGTCATTTGAGAAATCATAATTAATATTTTAATTTGCAGACATACATTTAGTTTCATAATCACTCATTTTCAAACTTAACCCCTTGGAAACATTGACAGAGTCATTGTGCTGAAAACAGTCAGCCTATAACGTCATTTCCTGAAGGTCTTTCCTTTTTAATCTTAATCAGAAAAAAAAATAAATGGGTGTTTCTTAAGTGTTTTTACCAAAATGACCTAGATAATAGTACAATCTCTTAAGCTTTCAAAATGTATTGATAAGTTGTTTAAAGTATAGGGCCTATCTCATTTAGACTTTCAATGTTTGTCTTTAATAATTGGAATAACAAAAGCTTACAGGGTAGTTGGTCTGCCTTCAGACACACTGCTTCAGGTCTTGGCCTCTCCATGCTGTTCTTCACATATTGCTGCCTGATCCAGCTCTAAGTAACACCTCTGAAACAGGTATAATTTTTTAGTTGAAATACTTGATGTAGACCAACCCCAGTCTTAGATTGCGAGCCCAGGCATCATATATTCTCTTGTGAGTAGGTAAAAAGAGGCCACTATGAGGCAAGTAAGTGAAATCCTCCTGTGTGTGATTTGGCTCTCCATTAGTCAAACTGTTAATGAACCATTAATGAGTAATTTAAAAAGCAATCTTAATATGCATGCTTTCACAAAACAGACATATGTAAAACCATTTATATTGCATATTCTGCGTTCGGGTCAAAGACTTAACAAAATGAAATGCTTATTTCCCAGTTACTCCACTGTTTCTCTGATTTCACTTCTAGTTTTGTCCTACAAGGCAAGAGTGGGAGTCTCTAAGTTATGGATATTTCTCCCTATGAATTCTATGCAGTTGGGTTAATGATAAATGATCCATCATCACTGATGATTCCAGAGTTGTCATCCTAGAGTTTACTAGTGCTGGCAGATAAATAAGGTTCAAAATAGGCTGTCCACGTCTCATTTACCAAGTGGTATTAATTTATCCAGTGATAGTTCTAAGTGCAAAAGCCAGATTTAACGATGTTTTCATACACTTGGGCTAGATGTTGAAATTTTATGCTAAGAGTATATAAGGTGCAGTTTTATCATTTTGAGTGTGTCATTTTGATTCACTCGAGTCCCACTATTACTGTTTACTAGCAGTGTTACCATTCAATGTGGTTTTAATTTGATATAAATTGTGGAACGAAATAAGTCAAAGAGAGCTCACAGAAATTTATGTGGAGTGCACTTAATCTCATTTCACGTGTTGTTTGAAATTGAGCGTGTTTGACAAAATACTTCATATTAATTAAAAGACATCCCCCTGTCCCAAGCCCCAAAACAATGCTGTAAGGTAACCTGCAATATTCTGCTCCAGAATAATTCCTTTGCAGGAATTCCTTTGCAGGCAGAAATAGTAGGAGGGGAACCCAGAAGGGGAGCTCACATCAACTATTTCAACTAGAGTACATCCGTACTAGCTTTGCCCTGCATCAGTGCTGTCTGCTGTAAAATACGCAGAGGCATCCACAGTCGTTTTTCTCAGAGCTCCGGTGATAGCACTGGAGCGTACCAAGAAGAGCTCTCTAGAAGTTTGGCTGCAGCTGGGCTGAGGTTCTTTACTGCAGCAGCAGTACAGTACCAGACTGTGATATATTTTCCACCTCTGCTGGAGGGGACTGAGTTTTCTGTGTGCTCTGCCAATATAACCTGGCTTGCTGATAAACTAGTCATTGTCATTGGGAGGAAGGAACATGCAGGAGAGGAAATGGTGCCTTGGTTGTGGTTGCTCTCTGGAGCAACCACATCTGTGCCCAGATACTGGGGAGAAAGGGAAGCAAGGATTTCCACTCATTGTGTTTAAGAAATGTCTTTACTGATTATGAAGGTTCTTAAGTAGAAGTCCTTTCCTGCACTTTCAGTTAAAATCTGCTTTTATTGCATTTCCATTGGAAATCACCTGACTCAAGTCAGTATTAGCCCAGCATATGTTTCTGTTATGCTGAAAAAGTAGAACTCTGCTCTCCGCAAGCATTGCATCAGAGATTATGGTTATAGCTATGACTAAATGAGGATGTTGTGCCACTTTCTGTGACAAAATGGGTTTGAATATGGCTGAAGAGAGTGAATATATGTGAATGCACTCTTTATTCATTTGCGTTTTACAAAATTGTTTCTTTATGTATTAGTGCTGTGCATAATACTGTCAACACATTAGCTGCATTTGCATTGGATTTCCTTTTTGTAGCAGTCATCAAAAATGTTTCTGAGTGTTCACATTTAATCAGTATTACACACCTGGGAATGACTGCTAATATAGTAGGATTTAAAATAACCTTTCTGGCTGATAATTAAAATATAAGAACTTCATACATCAGTAAAAATCCATATTGCCTGTGAAGTTATGGAGTAAATATATCTAAAAGAAAAAAGGGTGAATGTAGTGAATGTAGCATACAGGGTATGTTTGTGAAATATTGCCATACAAGGATTGCAGAGGACAAAGAAAGGTTGTCACACAGAGCTTAATAAACCTGTAATTTCATCTTGGAGTACCTTACTAGTGAGACGTTGTTGCTTTAGAAAACCCGGGTCGAATACCTCCGGGAACAAGCTATGGTGAGTACCAAGTGGACATCCCCATTTTTTGCCTGTCCACCTCCACTTTTCCAGGCTGTACCGCAGGCTGCAGCGGCCTCTGTTGGAAAATCACCATCTCTTCTGACTGCCTTAAACTAGAGCTGTCCAAATTCTCCCAGCACCTCCCTACTCCTCTCTTTCTCCTCTTCTTGGGGCTTGCAAGGGGAGATGGTCCTTGTCCTTCAAGCACTTCCAGGCCAGAGCAATTCCCCTGGTTGTCTGGGGGCTTTCACTGCTTCACGGATTAACTGTGCAATGATTCTTCAGGAGTAAGGAAGCCTTTCCCTGTTTTTCATGCTGCCGTAGTGCTAACAGTAATGCCACGTGGGAAACCAAGTATTAAAGGCAGTGCATTTTTGCTTTTTGGATGTAAATTGTTCCTCTCTGCAGAGATGTTTCAAATGTATGGCACAGCTGGGGAAGCTCAGTATTCACCATTATCTCCCTGAAGCAATAGAAGTAAGGGCAGATTCTGGACTTGATTCAGGTTAGGATATCTTGGCTTGCCCTGCTTTTTGTGACATTCAAGTGGTGTAATTGATATGGCAGCAATCGTACACAAAATGAATGCTCTATTAATAACTTGCCTTTAACAGCCACTTAACCCAGAACCTTAGCTTGGTATTGAAACTTGCACTGATAGTGCTTTGCAGCAATTGTACTGACAGCGTGTCTTGAAAGTTAATGGGATGCCTAGGAACAGATATTTGGCAAGATTGTCAGCTTTTCGAGGTTTGTTTCAGGTACAGTTGGTCTTGGTATAAGAGACTTGAAAAATCTGTCCCCAGTGTGTATTCTGGTTCTTTCTTTGGTTCTGTGCATGGAGTGATTTCCCTACCAAATTTGCAAAGGTATTATTTGTTCATTGTTCTATATCTCATATAATAACTCTCTTCAGTTGAAACACTAGTAGAAGTCCCGTTAATCATATGCCTACATTATATATATATGCAAATACAATACATTATATACGTTTATATTAGCTATGTATGTAAAAAATGCGTATTGTCCTCTAATTTGCATTTTCCAGTCTATATTTTCCTTTCTTTCTCTGTGTTGAACAGCAGTGTGTATATTCCGTACCAAGGTGTTCTAAAAAGTGGTAATACGGATATTAAAATGCTAAAAAACAACAATAAAACCTTTTTGCCGATGCCTAAATAAAATGAGGGCAAAATTAAGGTTTTGACCTTTGGAATTTTAGTAATTTGCAACTTGTTAGAATAAAGCCTTTGTTAGTTATGTTTCTCAAATCTGGTGGTCAGGTCTTAATTGTGTCTGGTAGTATGTTTTCCTGCATTTACACAATTGAGGGATGAGAGAAGAATGGATGAGACCAGATACTTAATTACCAAAAAGCATTCAGAGTGTTATATGTAAAGCATCGTGAACAATGAAAAGCTGCTTTAGGCTTTAAATGAATTTTCTGGGCTTCATACTAACTAAAACGGGAAGATATCAAAGAATTTTAAAATTTGACTGGGTATCTGTAGTCATCCTGTTTTAGGAATAGGGACAGTTGAGTCAGGTTTAAATTTAAGAAGTGACCTACACTTAGAGCCAGATTTAGATTTAAATAGCATCTGAGTTTAGGCATGATGAATGTCGTTGTAAAAGGTGTGTGTACCTGCACAGGCATCCTGCTGACCTTGTAATGCATTTTTGCAAAAGCTCCATTTTACAGACAGCACAGAGAGACATGTAGAAAAAATTGAAGTCTGAGGGAGTTGAACACCCACACCTAGGAAACTTGTTGAATTATCTCCTCATTTGCACTGAACCAAGCATGTCTCACTTCAATTAATGTTATAGAATTTACATTAATATGTAAATATTAAAATTACTGGTCATTATTTATTATTATTGGTTTTGCAACATGCATATGTGAGTATGTATATGTAAGTTTTTAGCAGTAGTATTCCTCTGTGACATAGCTGTCAGTCTTTTTTGCCATCTGATTCACAGTGCTTTGTAGTCTAAAAAATCTTAGCATAAATATAGTTACTCTCCTACATAGAATCCTGTTTCAGCCAAAGAAATAGCTGATGAGGTTGAAGCTGTAATGAATCTTGTTACGTTTTGAGTAAGAGGACTGTAGCTTTCTGGTAAATCTTATATTTTCTTTTGAAATATTTTCTGATATAAGTTACATACAGCATTTAAAAGACCATCTACCATATGAAGGAAATTTTGTTTATTCAGTTTTCATTTTGCTTATAGATATGACACATTACAGACATATTTATCTAAGTCTTTTAATTTATTTTGTATAGCGGGTCAGAGAGTGATGAAACACTTGCTTTGACAAGCAGTTTGCTCACAAAGGTAATCCAACTGATCGCTTATGTTTAAAGCTTATCTATCTATTGAGAAGTGGGAAAAGATACAGCTGAGATCTGCAGGAAAAAAATGTAACATAGGAAAGGAGCTCAAAAGATGTAGCGGAAAATGTGATGAATAACACTTTGTGTGTGATGGAATCTGTATTCTGGAAAAGAATGATAGCAGTCTAAAATGGGTGTACTTCATACATATGAGATAAAGGCAAATGCCCATTTATGTCTAGTTTGGAAGAGATTGTAATGTAGGGGGATTCAGGATTTTCCTGATTTTTCTGCTATTCAGGACATCTCTGCTACACTACTTGTGTTGCAGTATGACCTTGTAAAGGTTGCACAGTTGCTATGTTTTTCTTTCTCTAGAAAAATATATGATCTTTCCTGTAAATACTCTCACATCCTGTCATGATATACCACGTAATTTTAGAATGACATGACTGAAAATTTTCAACATTTTTCCCTTAAGAAGGGTATATTTTTGACAAAGTATTTAACTCCACTTTTTTTTTATTAACTGTTGCATTTTTTTTTTAAAATACAATGTTACAGTAAGAAGGATTGAATCAGTAATGTGTACATGGTTAGTATTCGAATGTGTCTTGCTCTTGCTCTGCATCCCTCTGGAGAAAAGAGAAATTAAAAATACTGAACGTCATTAACTTTTAGCAGCTAAGCTAGAGAAATAGCTGATCACCTGAGACCAGCAGTAAGTGCTGTATACTCGTGTTTAAAGGTGCACACAGTACTTCGTGTGTAACAGAAATCAGGAAAAAAGTGCTACTACAATGATATAATTTCAAGTTGCTTTGCTGCAGAAGGCCTTGGGCTTTCTCATGCAAAATCTGCATGCAAAATCACATTCTTTGATTTTTCTTTTTGAGGATCTGGATTGTCTTTGGTGCAAGAAAAGGTTAATAGTGGCTTTCCTTGCTGCAGTGGACCAAAACTGAAGAGTTAAATGCAGATCTTCATCTGAAGTATGTAGTAGCTCACTGGAAACAGTGCAGGCAGCTGATGGTCTGGCTCTGACGCCTCTAATTCTGCAAGTACTTATATGCATCTAAACTGCTTTAAAATCAGTGCGACTTAGGCAGACACTTAATGTTAATTACATGCTTAAGTGCTTTGCAGAACTGGCACTTTAAGTAATTCAGTAGATCATATATATTGGAAGCAGCTCTTACCAGTACTGCAAATATTTTACTACAGTTTTATAGTCCTCAGATATTTGCAATGCTATTGTGGCATTGAGTTATAACCTAGGTCACAGACTGCAGTTTTATTCTTATCCTGGGGTTTTTCCACTTTTCGTTTGATTTTTCGGTTACATAACTAGTTTTTTAGTTCTTAAGTCTCCCTGGCTTTTTTCTCACCCCTTTACAGTTACACTCAGAAATAAAGTAGATGCCTGTAGGGAGCAGAAAAAGGAAGGGGGAGTGCAAGAAGTAAAATGAATCATGCCTGTGCATGAACAGGGATGCGGTAGCTATTTATACTGTAAGTACCAGATTAGTAGGATTTAAAATGTTATTACTCTTTAGGTCTTAAAAGGCATTATAAACTCTTAGGTTAGTTCTGCTTCACTACTTTCAAGGTAGACCTATTCAAGCAGGCATTTGCTTTCATTTTTAAGAGGATTTATAGCACATATTGGTCTTCCTGGATTCATAAAATATTTCCACCCACTGCTTGCTGTTTGAAAGAGGGGCTGTTTTATGCTTGCCAAGGAGAACTGCCCACTGATAACCTTGCTCCTAGTCCTACTAGCTCTGAAATGGTTCATTGCACATTGGTGGACTCTGCTCTTGAGAATCCCCAAATACATTTGGCAACCTGTCTGTGCTGCGCAGTCAGTACTGGGTATGGATCTGCCATTCCTCGAGGAGGAGGGTACTCTGCTTGTCCTATTATCCCCAAACTGCTTGTATTATGTGGAGGGAAGTAGTTATTTCTTGCTAAGTAAAATAAAACTTTTTAATTACAAATTTGGCAACAAATTCCTGGAAGAACAGGAAAAAAAAGGTATTGTCAAGGTGCACTGAAGCATGCCTCTATACTTCTGAGTGAAGGTCTTTTCTGTCAGAGCAAACAACACAATGCTAAAATGCACAATGCCATTCTGAAAATTATTTCTTATACCTGATCCCTTTCCTTGGTCCATGTTACCAACTGGCACACCTCGTCTATTAGGTAACTACTAAGTGCAAATTAATCTATATAGCAGTCTCTGGAGCAAAACTGTCTCTTCTGATTATTCCTTTCAGAGTTCTAGCCCTGTGTGGCAGTAAAAAAAAAATGCAAACAAGGTTTTTTCTAGGCTTATTTAGGAGATACAGCCAGTTCTGGCATATTGAGGGCATTATGTTATATACGTTTATTTCCATAGTATATCCTAGCCTAGGAAGTTTATAATTCAGTTGATACTAGGTGTCTCTTGCAGATGTCTTAGGAAGAAAAAACATCTCTGTCTCTCTTAACATTTTGGCATACAATTCATCCTTCACCTGATGTGCTTTATTTTATCTGTTCTACATCAGGCACATTTTTTTGCCGCAATGATTTTCTTGCCTGTGAGGCAAGAGCTAAATGTCAGTCAGTGTGCATGAGAAATTGCTTTTCTCTTGTGTAGATTACCTTGAAAACACTAAAGGTGGTGTTGGCAGTAGAGTAGACCGATAACAGGGTTGAGGAGGGGATTCTCGTTTCAGCAGTAGCCGAGGAGGGTGAAAACTGACTGCAGGTTTGCTCCAGAGGGGAGGCTCAAAAACCAGCCTAGGCTATTTGTGTGCGTGCTGACAGTTGTTATAATTGTGGGAGGTAGCGTTAGTGAAAATCATTTGTGAAACGAGTAGGAAAGGAACAAGAGTTCTTTACAGCTCATGTATGTACAACACTCTTGGGCCCTCTTACTTCAGTCGTCTATTAAGGTCTGGAACCAGAAGCTGCTGCCTGTGTTGGAAGCTGCCTGGACGGAAGCCTGGTGGGCTTGAGGGAGCAATGTCCTCAGATTCGTCTGAGGACAAACGTGGTGTTGATGTCAGAGCCATTGTTAAACCATCCCCTTGAAATGGATTTGGGACTGGTGGTAATGCCGAGCGTTTTTCATAGTCCCAATGGAAAGTCTATGAAAATGGAGGAAATGGCAAGTAATGTTAAGAAAACTATTGTCCCTGGGAAAAAGGAGGTCTTCCATGCAGATGCTGTAGGTGTCAGGTAAAGACATTAACATGTAAAGTGTATGTTGGATCTGAGTTTCTGGTATGATAAATCACTGGAATACAGAGTAGCAAGGCTGGGGGCAACTGAATCTTTTGTCGGGCTAATTAATGGTTAAACAAAGCAATTGTGTAGGGATTAGCTTTCTGGTAGAAATGTGCATCTAATAGGTGTTAAGTGCTTGCCACACAATGTTTTAAAGAATTCGTGCAAATGTTTTTGTCTGTGGGAACTAATTATTTTTGCACATAATCTTCTGCAGTCATGGTATGATTCTAGCCACCTGAGAAAAACTGCAATTTATTTTGCTACAGTGCCATGTTTTCTTTTAAGGGAAAAACAAACCCCAAAAAACACTACAGATAGGATGGGATCTATATGTATTTGATGTATAGGAGGCTTAAATATTGTAATTATTAAAAAAAATAGCCATAGCTTTTTTTCTTTTTTTTATAGTGGGTGAGAGTATAGGATGGATAATTGGTCAGATCTTGGTAGAGTTCAGTTTAGTTAGGAGGTATTTGTCAAGATCTGCTAGTCTAGGGCTTGAATGATAGCAACATAATTCCTCACAGGCTGTGTGAGCTCTCTGTGCTGTTTACGGATGATTTAGAATGGGCTGTCATAATTCTGTAGCTCTCGGGGAATGCATACATGAAAATGATGTGCTAATACCCCACTGAATGGAGTCACATACAAACAAAATGAATGCGATTGAAGATCAATGCAGAGAATTCCATAGAGTACTTGATTTCATTTTTTCTGCTTCTCTCTTGCTCAGGAGTCAAAAAAGCGCTCTCCTTGAAGCACTGTGCATGGAGTGCTAAGTATATTATTCCTCTCCCTTTTTCAGCTAAGTGTTAAGAACAGTGGATGAATGTTTTCAAATCAAAATTGCTGCTCTGCAGAGTTATTTTACTATGTGAGGTGCATGTTTAAGTGTGCATAATTTCACAGATTAAACACACAGGCTTTTGCTTTCCTGTGCTTAAAAAACATGTTCTGTGAAAGGCTGATTTTGCTTGGCCCGTTTCAAGATGCAGAATCCATTTTCACATTACTTACTAAAATGTGTGTTTGAGATCTATATCATCAAAATTCATCTTCATACTCAGTATATTTGTAGGGAAAAGTGAAGAAGAGATGAAAATCAATCAAACTGTATTTGGTCCAACTGGAAATGAAAGCAGTTTCAGTGTTATTCTTAATATCTCAATCATAACAAATACTGCCAGTTTCTAGAAGTATTGCCATAGTCAAGTGAGAGAATTTTTTTCAGCCAGCCTTTTTAATTCACAGGCTGTAAATGAATATGTAATAACAGCATTATATCAATATGAGGAACATCAATGTCTAGGGAGACGAGGACTAGGACACCAGGGCTTTCGACTTTAAACATCTGGTTCAACTCCAGTGTGGGGCCATGCTGTCCCCTTCCTGGAAGGCTCTAACAGGGAGCTGTGTTTCCTCCCTGGATGGATGGTTCAGCACTGGAAGACACTACCTGCCTACTTTAGCTACTTCTAAAACATCTGCAGGAGAACTTGTTGGGAACACACAGCTATAGGCTGCTGCACACCAGTGCGGGTGTTGCCTGCCCCAGAGCCACCTGGCAGCAAGCTGAGCTCAGGGTGTGCAAGTCCTAGGAACCATTTGGGAGAGGGCAGTGTACAGTATTTGCAAACATTTCTTTGCTGTCTTTGTGTTTTCTTTACCCGCTCCTAATTCACATGCACAATGATATTTTTTTGGTTGCCTGGCAACCTGGCAATTGCTAGGGCATATGGTATGGAAAATGGGACTTAAGTATATTGATTTAATTTTCTTTTCAGGCGTGTTGGAATAGGTGAACCTATGTTCAGATTGATTAATATTTAGTTTGCATGTATTATTGCACCACTGTTTTCATTATTGATAAGGAACGATTAACTGCCTTGGTTGCTTGGACAGGAAAGCAGCACACTTGCTAGAACCCATGGAAAGCAGGCTCTGTGAAAGCTACCCCCCAAGCGGCTCTGCCTCCATCTTAGTCTTGTCCTGAGTGCTCTTGCCCTGCCCCAGACCTCACACTAGAGGAAACCCAGAGCTGAGTGGTGTCTGGAGTGGAAATAAAACCACCACACCCATTGAAAATGAACAGAAAAAAAGAACGTTTCCAAAATGCTGTGTTTCTCTTAAGATGGGGTTTTGGTTTCTTTCCTGCCTGTGGAAGCGAAATAGCAGTAGCACTAGCTTTTTAACCAGGGGCTAGTCAGGACCAATATTTTTGTCAGTATAGGTTTCACTTTTTCAGTGTCAAATTCTTTCATTCAGGTACAAAATAAAACACTTGAGTAGTGAAAATACAATCTGTACATAGCCATTGTCATTAATTTATATAGAAAATGAAAGAAAGATTAAATATGTATGGTGTCACACCATGGTAACTGATGTCCTTTCTGACATGTCATATGAGGCACTGCTACCTTGCTGTGTAATAAAGCTGCAATAATACTTGAATTTTTTTTTTTTGAAACAAAGCAGAGGGGAAATGGAGTTTGACTGTGTGATAAGCAAAAGTGTCCAAGAATCCTGATGTTCTTCATTTGACCTGAAAAGTTGTTCTGAATTGCCAGAATTGCCATGAAAAAAAGAAATTCAGAGTTCTAATTGGCTCCAAATATTAATTGTTTTGATTCTTTCAAATGCCTTGAGCAATCAGTGTGATGCCAACTGCCACCAAGGTCAGTGAGGTTGCTTAGGGTGTTATGTATTGCCCAGGGGTAGATAGGCTGCTAACTTTGCAGTTGTACACTGTGAGTGTGATTCCATTTTCTGGAGTAGCGGCCAGCTGTCAAAATGAATGTTTTTGTTACACGCACAAATGACTGTCTGAATAAGACTATTAAGGGGTTTTGCTGTTGAATTTTTTTTTTCTTCTCATGGAGAAATAAGCCAGTATTAGATGCAGGGAAAGGCATCTTCCCTGCCATTTTCCTTCTCTCAAAATGTTCTTTTGCACATCTAATTTGTGAAAACACTTTTGGACTCTGAGAAGTATAAAAATATGTCCACATAAATATGAGAAATAGGATGATAGTCAGTAACAGACCCAGGGGAATGAAGCAGTGATTAGGGTAGTGCATGAAGTTGTGTCAGAATAGTTCACTACTTCCTGAATTCAATGTGATAATTACAGAGATAGATCTCCAAGGTTCCTCTGGGCTAGTACTGAAAGAGATATGAAGATTAGATGGCTAACAGTGAGTTAACATGCATTTAAGCTATAGCCTACATTTATAACTCTCCCTCTTTCCTTGTTTGTGGTTTTGGTTTGGGTTTTTTTTTGTTTTGTTTTTTATTTGGGGCATGTATTTCATTCTTGCATGTCCCCATTTTAGTTATAAGTGAAAATTTTAATTTGAAAACATAAGGGGATAATTTTTAATGGATTTCTGTTCTTTTGGTTGCTGTTGGTTATTTCCATGCGGGTAAATAGGAACTATGTAGACTGCTACATGTCTTACAAAGTAATTTTATATCATATGCTGTGTGCTTGCAGATAAAGTTGCTGTAATCAGTGCTAGCAAGCGTATTACTTTATGTAACGTCAATGTGAGTTATAATTGATGTCTAGCAGTTTGGAAACAGCTCTTATCAAGAATATACAAAGATTATAGCATAATCATTGGTGGATTAAATAGTGCTCACAGAGATTGTCTGGTGCTTCCTGTTGGGTATCTTTGACAGCTCTTAATATATGTAGGTTGGCACTTTTGGTGCAAAGCAATCTTCAGTTACTCATTTTTTAAAAATGTGCTCAAAACAATTAAGTGTTTGCCTTCAGCGCAATCGGGACCATGTCATTCATTCAGGGGCTTGTTAAAGGAATGCAAGCATTCAAAATAGATAATTCATTCCTAAGGCTGTTGTAGTTGTATATGCTACTCCATCCCTTGCACGCTTGGTAAAAAAGGCATTTAATATTATTATTTTATGTATATGTTCCTGTTAAGCTATCTTTCCTTTTTGCCACATGTGGCTGCTCATGTCTGTATTTATTTAGTGCATTATCAAAATGACGTAGTGCATAAGCTCTTTGGTGTTTGTCTCTACTCCTATCTGTTTTCTTTGTGTCTGGAATGTTGGGGTTGAACCTCATACTGGCTCCTAAGAAACTTGTCCTGGAAACCCTAACTGCTTTCTAAATTAGTAGGGTTGGCCAAATGTTTATATATGCATATTAAAATCTTTTAGGGATGATGTATTACATGGATGAATGGAATAGGATAAAAAAAATTAGAAAATAGGAAAAAAGTATTATGTGCTCTTTGCAGAGGGGAAACTGAGACCCATCTCGGAGAGTATTTGAGTGAGGTCGGAATTACACCTGTGTACCAGAGCTAGTAGTCTGGTGACCACAGTTCTATCATTTGTTTGATTAATAATAATAATGGATCATTAACCAAGCCTGGATGTTTTGATGTTTCCCTAATTTGGGAAGGACCTGTGGCTTATGAGCCATGGCTTTGAGTGTGGTTCTTGTGCTTGTTAAATGCTACGTAAGGACATGTGATAATGTTATGTCAGGGATTAGGCAGTGTCTACTAAAGGTGTCAAAGATAATCTTGCTTTAGGAACAAGTCACATGCCCTTAATATTTCTGCTCTGCAGTGGAATGAAGGAGCTCCAGGAGTTGTGTCTCCTCCTGCATTGGCAACACGTGCCATCATCTAGAAATCAAAGCCTCCCAAGACTCCTCTGTTCTACTTTAAGCTCTGTTCTCTTTCCTTTCCTCTTAGAATCCCTTCCTTTTTTTTGTTTTGTTTACATGTTTCCACTTCTTATTTATTTCAACTTTCTATGTCTTTACCTCTTTTAGTGGCTTGGTTTATATATATGATTGGTAACATAAGATAATGTATTTTCCTTTTTCTGATTGCTTATGGAATATTTTTAGACTTCAACTATAGTAACTCATATTAACTACAGTGTTATTCCAAATTCTAATTGATTAACTTAATAAAAATCTGACCATTCCTGGATATTTTAGCAAATAGATAGCATTTACTATGATAATTGTGTGTAACAGTAAATAATATAATTTCACAGAAAAAAGTGTCGTTTCGTAGCAATACTATTATTTTTTTGTGTAGCTAGATAGGTGATTAACTGTTGGAACTGGAATGGCTAATTGTCAACTGAACGTAACATGACTTCTTTTCTTCAATAATAAGATGTGCTTTTAGAACATGTATTTCTGTCACTTATTTTATAAAGGACATAAAACTGTTAATTCAGAAATATGTTAAGGGCAAATGCTTTTTCAGTATTTATTCAGACTTTCAGAGGCAGTATTGTCATTAATGTCAGTCTAAGATTTGTTTGGCTTTTTTTTTTCTGTTAACAATTTATCTAAGGACTCAGTCTAAATTACAGATATTTGTTACTAGTTACCAAGTCTGGTCTCTATCCTCTTGCTAAAAAGCCTATGCTTTACAGAAAACCAAGCATTCGTGTTCCTTGACTCTTCAGAGACAATTCAGCACCATATAGTGCTGCTTCTCTACAGTACTTCTGGATGCGAAGGGAAGGAGCATTTAATTTCCCTGACGCGTACCTCTGCCATTCAAGACAGACACAATCAGCTGAGCAGCTGACATGCTGCAGTCCTACATTTGTACTTTTAATTTTTTAATCTAGGGAGTCTAGGCTTTGAAAAAGTGACTTGGTTCCCTTTAAAACCTACTGGCTAATTAATCATGTTTGCAGAGTGCTGTTGCAGGCAGCTTCTTATAACATTTGATTAATAATAAGTGCTGATATGGGGAATGTGTTACAGTGAGCAGGACATCTGGCAAGTCATCATGGCTACTCGCTGTTCTGCACTGTAAGCAGTTTTTCCCCCCAAAATGTGTTGACCTGATTCTATGCTGTTAAATTCTCAAGTTATAGTTACTACCTTGTAGTGTACATCGTATGCTCAATTCACAGTTTAAGACTATGGGAAGCTGACAGAACCTGAGACTGCTGTGCAGATCTCTCAGCCCACCAGCTTTTTTTTTGGTTTTTTTAAGTAAAATATTGTAAGTATCAGGTGGGCAAACTTGTCAGTGACTGCAGATTTTGCCCACATCTGATTATTATTTTTAAGCAAATGCTTCTGAATGTAAAAGATTCTGGATTCTGAATTTTATGTGATTAAAGATTTATGGGAAAAGTTAAGCTGAAATAGTTCAGTAAGCTTGAGTGCCAGAACACTGCTCTCAGGGAAAATGTAGTCCCATTTTTTTCTCACCTGGGAGAGGTTAGGTATTTTCACAAGCAAGTGATCCCTTTGTGGATTCTTCTTCTTTTTATTAGTGGGACTTTCAATCAAGCTGCTCTTGTGTAAATTTCCCACGCTTTTAATGTGTGAGCCATTTCTCCCCGTCCTTTCAAAAAACACCCAGCCACCAAACACGAAAACACAACAAAGAAAAAAAAAAAAAGAAAATCCACTTTTTGTTTGTTTGTTTGAGTTCTTTCTCATCCACACAAAGGCAAAACTGGGAATGGCAAGTGACTTTCATTAAATAAAGGTATTTTAATTAATACCTGAAAACAGTTGTGTAACACTTATTTTTGTATTATAATTTTCTATGATATAACTAAGTGAAGAATCTCATGAAACCCCTAAGGATGGACTAAATATATCATAATTTCAAGCATAAACTCCATGAGACTATCTTTCAGGTGTTTAAAGATAGAAATTAGGCCATAGGTCCTTTAAGTTGCTTGATGTTACAGATAATCTGTTACAGATTATTAAGGGGGTTTTAGTTTTATAAGAGAGGAGAAGAATTGTGGTTAATAACTAAGTTAGGGCTGAGATTTTGCATGCTGACTACGTTAGTTCATTTTCAGTAGCTAAGTTTTAGCCTAATGAAAACTGAAAGGAAGGGGTCTTGGATACCACAACAGCAGAATATCTTTTTGCATAATGTGCTGTGATAAACTTTGACACCTTTCACTATTTGTGTGAGTACTAATTGTTAACAATATCAACATTTATGGTGTTAAACTTGTTACCCGTTTTTACCATCTGCATTTCTTATTGTTTTCTTCTTCTATTTTTTTCCCCCTAACATTGCTGCAATAAGAAAAACTTAACTTGTAATTAACAGAGAAGAATTTTTACCACCATTCTCTCTGAGCCATGGAGGGAAGGATTGGCATGATGTCAATATGAATGCTAGTAACCAATTGTGAGTCTTTATATGATATGAAATGAGAGTTTTCCTTGTCTTCAATTCAGAGTTATTTTCGATACTAACTCAGAATGGGCTAACACCGAGATTTGTAACCAGCTTGTATCCTTTCTTATTGTTTCCATCAGGGTATATTCTCTTAACCATGAAAGCAATATATAAGTCAATTCTAAAAGCAAAGCTATCCTGGTAATCATGCTGAATTGTTCCGTAACCCCTGTCAATAGAAGGAAAAAGCATGACTGAATAGTACTGTAGCACTGTAAAAATGAGGTCTTCATCAAGATTAATAGGATGCTTATAGTAAAATGGTGCCTTCCAGATGCACCAGACCAAACAGCGTTCAAATGTTTTATACCTGTTCTACCTTTAAAAATTAATGAACAAGAATGTTACTATCTATTCAAGTATATAGTCTAAAATACTGAAGGCTTTCTTACCACCTGCACTCCATAAACCAATAATTTAATGAATCAGATAGGTATGTCTGTTTATATGACATAACAAGTCTCAGACCATATTGTGATACGATAAAAGATAACTCATCTTAGGTGGAGACAATATAAAGTCTAAATATGTAACATAGGAATTAAAGTATAGAAAGAAGGGCTAAATTGTTCTTTGTCACAATATAAGTGTGCTGGAAAAGACACTGTAGTCTTTGTCTTTGGAGTGCCCCATCTGTTCTTCTTGAAAGATAAAAGGTAGCTTTTAATTTCCTGAATTAGCCTAATAAGAACAGAGCAAGAATATAAAAATAGTAAATTACATTAGCAGAACTCATGAAATTAGTACAATAAGCACATGTGCAAGCTATATACATCTCTGCTACCTTATTCAGTATCTACTTGTATCTGCAAATATTTCAAAGCTAAGATGCTCACAGACAGAAACTGCTGGTCCTTAAAAGTGCAGGATGTAAAATCCCTGTTAGGGCTGAAAAGCATTCCTGGGATCAGGAACTGCAATCCGATCATGTAATAGGATTGATATAAATATAATCCTATTACTAAACCATGTGCTTGCATGTCAGAATGAGCAGTGAATAAAGGCTAGAAAATGTTTGGGTTATGTTGCTCTTTCAAAACAGATAATGTGTACCATTGTAACAGACACTGATTTAAAAGGTGGATTTTGGTGGAGGCAGCAACTTCATGCCATAAATTAATTTTGCTATAAGTTCTGAGCTGTCAGTTGGGGTTTTTTTTTTCCCCCTCTCTTTTCTCCTCCAGGAATATTAAAAAGGAAAGCTGAAATGATTTATTTTTTTAAATAAACCTCATTGCTTATGATAACAACAAATGATACCATATGAAGTAGACCCCCATAGAGTGTCAGAAGGGGGGGAATCATTGTAGGTAGCTGATAAGAATAAAGCTAAATGGCTCCTGTCATGTAATTAGCACAGTTATAGTATATTAATTCCTTAACAACCAGCAAGAATTTATTGAAAGCCAAGTATATATGGTAATTGACTTGGATTGCTGAGTCTCTTGAATTGTAGTCATGAAGAGGTTAGCAGATTAAGCACCTTTGCCCTTTTCTGACACATTAATCTTGCAAAGAAGACACTGAACATTTTATGCAAGTATCATGCCAAAGAAGTGCTGGTAGTAGCTTTTCTTGACCCGCTTCTTGTCATCGGTCTTGAGGTAGGAGACACCCAAAAAGGAACTGCACTCCACACTTTTTCTAGTTTTGATTTAAGATAAAAGTATTGCAGTAGGCAAATAAATTTCCTTTGGAAGCTTCTTTTCTCAAAACATGCCAGGTATCACATTCCTTTATGTACCTGGTTTTGTTTCAGAGGCAGTGCTAAATGTGTTTTTCACATACAGTGTAACATAGGAAGTTTTCCTTTTGTCTGCTTATGTGGTATAACTATAGATTATGTTAATCTGTTTTTGGTGAACAAACTTCTAAACTATGCGCTCATAGGTAAGCATGTGGAAACGCTATTTTGCTACATGTGTTTCCAGTTCAGGATCTACAAAGCCTTGTGGGGAGTCTTCGTGCTATTGCCACCTACCAGATACCTCATTGCTGTCTTCAGGTGGCAATGTGTATTCCAAGTAGGAGCACATTTGAATTAATATCCTATCAGGATATCGGCATCTGGTAAAGGAGGAGCATCAAGAACTGTAAAAAAAAAAAAAATCAAGTTGCGTGCCACCTGAGCATTTAGAGGTGTATCAGTCTGTACTCTGTTGACAAGAAAAGTTTTTTCCAGCTTTGATCTAAGAAGTGAGATGCTCTCCAAATACCTGAAGACTGGTAGATGTTGAGGATGTGCATTAGTTAAATTGCTATCTAGAGTTATCTAGATTTCAATATTTATCTTCTCCACTCGGAGCATTTAATACAGAAGAAAGGGACAATCCCTCTTTAAATAAATTCAACAGTCTAGCAGAGAAAGGATTTATATTCTCTCTAAAGGTAGCATTGGGAAAAGAGGCAGAGAAAAGCTCGGAATTTAGTCCATGTCTTTTGAATTCCAAACAAATCCTTATGATCTCATGACTCTCAGGTCCCTAGAATATTTCATTTAGTACATTCACAGTTTATACTTTCATCCTGAAGCAGCCTATTTTGCATTGTTACAATCTGCACATAGAGAAATTAATTTTGTGGGTGGACTATTGGAGGAAATTGTTTTCTGGTACTAGTATAATTTAAGTTAAAAGCTAGTATTAAGTGAATGTGCAGTCTTTAACAAATCTCACACCTTTCCTAAACCTAGTTGAGGAACTTGCTGTGGTTTGTCCTCATCATTCTTGAATCGTCTCCTGATATAAATATATGATTTATTAGTGGTAACAGATGCCGACTTGGCTTTGCAGTTCCTATTATGTTAATAGATCATAGTTCGCTGGAAAACGGCTTTTCTCAAATGGCCTGTCCTTGTTCAACAGCACTGAATTATTGTTTTACTAGCTTTAGTTTCTTCTTATAATTAACTTTCAAATGTGCTGTAGGAACATAAGGAGCAAGCAAACTCATTTTACAGTTAACCAGTAAATAAAACCATTTTCAAACTAAAACTGACAGTTAATGCCAAGCAGTAGTGCAATTTGCTGCCACTAGAGAGAGTCATGAAATGAATTACCCATGGACATGAAACATTGATGAATAACTAACACTACCTCACTTCATCCTTTTCATATATACTGTGCACAAAGGTGTCTAGAATAATGGCAGGAGAAGGGAATGGAACAGCTTTCAAAGTTTACTGACAAAGTTTACTTTCTTATCTCCTATAACTATTTTTTTGTGTTTTCTGATTAGTCACATAGGTTACTGTCAGTTCCTGATTACTACTTCTATACAGTTTACCAATTTTTGGGTGATGTGATCTACTTCAAGATCTATTTCAATTCATCTTTCATAAATGACAGTGTTCAACATCTCTATGCTCCTAATCCAAGTCTTTGTAGACATTGCTAGTGGAAGTTTGTGTGATATAGTCTATCACAAAGAAACTAATCAAAAGGTTCAGGTTTTTAAAGTAGGAATGAGTGGTACTGGAAAAAAATGTTCTTATTAAGTTCCTTTTATAATCCAAAAGTATGGATAACTATAACGTAGTACTGAACCATATGCGTTCATTATATTTACTTGTGTTGCAAAATGTTCAACCTTTAATGGTTTAAGAAAAAGTATTTATGCAGGTCAGATCTACAAAAATTCTCTTTTTTTTTTACCTCATTTTTCTTTAGAGCATCTGTCCTTGTAAATGTGGCTACATAATAATTGTTTCTTACCAAGCAAAATTGTTGCTTTAATTCTTATTAAAAAAAAAACTTTAGGGTAAGGCTATTTTGTAACCATGGAGTAGTATTTTTAGTCAAGTGCTGATGATGTACCTCGTGTATCTGAAATCAAACCCATATGTTTTGCAGTATACCATCATTTTTAATAGATAAATGTTGGCCACACAAATACCAGAAACTATCATAATTTTAATAACTAAGAATTTGTAGTTAGCTTATGCACAGAGTTCTTGAAATCCGTGCAGTTATACATGTTCCTTACTATTAAAAGTGAGATTTCCGTGGCACAAAGGATTGCTTGTTCCGGGTGACCCATCAATGCAGTGGCAGAACTAAGGATTGAGTCCTATGCTCTGGAGCCCCAGTGTGTTAGTGCTTCTGTGATGTGGGAAGCAGAAATTTGTCAGAAAAACAAATTTGAAAGACGTTACATTTTTACAATGTTTATCACTTCATTTTCTAGAACTGTGAGCTTTATGATGCTCCCATGAAGGTCATTGTGTAGGGGCAATGGGGGAAACCTTGGGATCAGGGAGCATGATGGATGAGAGGACTTCTCAGAGTAAACAGTTGCAAAGTCTTTTTGGAGTGTTTTTTTGAGAAATGCAGAAGAGAAACCATACAAGGATGAAACTTGCCTTAAAAACCCCCACAAACAAAACCAAACAAAACAACAAAACCCACACAGCAAAAATACCAAACCAAACAAACAAACGAACCCACAAGGCAGCAGGACTTGGGTTTTGCAAAGAAATCTTGGCTCTATCAACAAGACAAGAAAAACACTCTAAACCTTAGGAAGGACTTCAATGATGATAAAAGTGTTTCTGACTTAAGATGACTCTTCTAAAAGGAAAAATGATCCCACAGACATATGGTATTGTTTGCAATCACACACACAATTTCTGTATGATGCCAGTTTTCTTTTTCTAGATGCTATACTACACACAAATTGGCAGCTATTTTTAACGAGGTTCAAGCAAGTGTGGGGTTAAGACTAGAAATAAAAGTATTGAGAAGATTATTGGTTTCATAGATCAGGAGGAAATAGATCTCAGTTTGATCAATTATAGTGTTAATTTCTCTGCATTAACAAGACTCAGCCTTTTACTACTGGAGAGGAACATGGTGTAAAACTGATAGCCGATGAAGGCAGTGTTGGATTGCGGTTACCATTATAGATTGGTGGCTTTATGTGAGGGTTGGGTTTGAGGTTTTTCTTTTTCTTTCATTTGGTTTAGTATTTCAAAGCAGGGAATAATTGGATTAGTGTTTCCTATTTTATTGATGTCAGGATGTTCTTTCTGTTCCAATAAGCTTTTAAGAAACCAAACTTTTAAGGTTAAGAAACCAACTTTTTAAGAAACCAGCAGGTCTGAAAGCTCTATTCCTTGTACAAATTATGCTGAGTTTTTCCTCTTCTGCCGCTGATAGCAGTTGTTTAAAAAATAAATAGAGATAAATAAAAAGCCCTTTGACCAAATCAATACTTAGATAAGAGATATTTATGAACCTCTTAATTTAGTTTACACAGGAGCAGTTTTATCTTCCCTGAGAAACCAATCCTATGGTTAGAGGAAAAAGGCCTGCAAGCATATGGTGCTATGTCAAATGTGTTAGAGATGCAGGATTTAACTTCATGCTTCAAAAATGTGTTGGTATAATTACAGGTCAGCTCTACAGAGAGTTACATTGTAATTCAAATTTTTTAAAAAATAAGACTTACTAAAGTCGTAAAACTGATGATCTTGTTTGAAAAAAGATAAAACATCAATGCTATAGTGTAGTCTGTGCTCTAATCTAAGTCCTACCAACCACAGTAGAAGGAATAGGAAAAGGCTTTGCAGAAAAAGGGAGATGTTACTTTGCTATTTAGAAACAGATGATTGGGTTGATTTGTTGCAATTTTATTAGACTGTCATGCTGTTGATTTTTTTACCTATAAAGATCTAGGGGAAAAGTTAAGTCCTGCTAATGGTAATACAAATACAATCTGATAGCTACCACAGCCGCATTCACTGGAAGTTGTTTCTCAAGACATCTAATCAGGAGCTAATTTCCACAAAACAAGTAGTGATATACTGGGAATGTGAAGAGAGGAGCAAAGTCCTTCTTATCACTTCCTGCAGAATATACTGAAGATAGACTTGTCTAAGGATCTTGCACATAGAATTAGATTTGACTGTGGCTTTCACAAAGCATTTTCCTTCACTCCTACTTAGAGCAACTCTTAAAAAATAAGAATAAAACAAACAAGTGCAAATTACTGATGAAAACTTATAGATTAACACAATGGGTTAATTAGTTATGTTCTTTTCTTTCTGTCTGTAGTGTTTGTACCGATTGCAGTGCTGTTTTTCTATTAGCGTGACGTACAGGGAAAAGCTAGTCTCAGCAAAACTCAGGCTTGACCTTTTGAGTTGCTGAATGTTCAAAACTCCCATTGACTGTACTGAAAACATATCTGTTT
>VXBO01008606.1:176897-215232 GCA_013400135.1 Rhinoptilus africanus | reverse complement strand
CTCTGAATATGCTCCAGCACCTCGGAGTCCCTCCTGTAGTGAGGGGCCCAAGACTGAACACAATACAGTACTTGAGGTGCAGGCTCACCAGTGCTGAGTACAGAGGTACAGTCACTTCCCTAGTCCTGCTGGCCTTCCTGATACAGGCCAGGATGCTGCTGGCCTTCTTGGCTACCTGGGCACACTGCTGGCTCATATTCTGCTCGCTGTCTACCAGTATCCCTTCTCCACAGGGCAGCTTACCAGCCACTCTTCCCCGAGCCTGTAGCGCTGCGTGGGGTTGTTGTGACCCAAGTGCAGGACCCGGCACTTGGCTTTATTGAACCTTATACCACTGTCCTTGGTGCACTGATCCAGCCTGTCCAGATCCCTCTGCAGAGCCTTCCTACCCTCAAACAAACCAATGCTGCTGCCAAACTTAGTTTCAGCTGCAAACTTACTGAGGGTGCACTCAATCCCCCCATCCAGATTGTTGGTAAAGTTATTAAAAAGAACAGGACCCTATACTGACCCCTGAGGGACACCACTTGTGACCAGCCACCAACTGGATTTAACTCCATTCACAGCCAGTCTTTGGACTTGGCCATCCAGCCAGTCTTTTACCCAGCAAAGTGTGTGCCCATCTAACCCAAGAGCAGCCAGTTTCTCCAGGACAATGCTATGGGAAACAATGTCGAAAGCTTTACTATAGTCTAGGCAGACAACATCCACAGCCTACTAGACCACTAAGTGGGCCATCTTGTAGAAGGAGATCAAGTTATTCAAGTAGGACCGGCCTTTCATAAACCCATGCTGACTGGGCCTGATCACCTGGTTGTCCTGTACGTATCGCATGATGACACTCAAGATGATCTGCTCCATAACCTTCCCCAGTACCAAGGTCAGACTGACAGGCCTGTAATTCCCCAGATCCTCCTTCTGGCCCTCCTTGTAGATGGGAGTCACGTTTGCTAACCTCCAGTCAACTGGGACCTCTCTAGTTTGCCAGGACTGCTGAGCAATGATAGAAAGTGTCTTGGTGAGCGCTTTTGCCAGCTCCCTCAGTTCTCTTGGGTAGATCCCATCTGGCCTCATAGATTTGTGTTCATCTAAGTGTACTAGCTTGCTAACCATTCTCTCTTGGCTTATGGGGGTTCAGTCCTCTGCCCATCCCTGTTGTCCAGCTCAGGGAGCTGGGTACCCCAAGAACCACTGGTCTTACCATTAAAGACTGTGGCAAAGAAGGCATTAAGTACCTCAGCATTTTCCTCATCCTTTATCACTATGTTTCCCGCTGCATCTAACAAAGGATGGAGATTCTCCTTAGTCATTCTTTTGTGTTAACGTATTTATAGAAACATTTCTTATTGTCTTTTATGGCAGCAGCCAGACCAAGTTCTAGTTTGGCTTCGGCCTTTCTAATTTTGTCCCTGCATAACCTCATGAAATATTTGTAGTCTTCCTGAGTGGTGTACCCCTTCTTCCACATGCCATAAACTTTCCTTTTTTTCCTGAGTTCCAGCCAAAGCTCTCAGTTTAGCCAGCCAGTCTTCTTCCTGCCAGCTCATCTTATGGCACACAGGGATGGCCAGCTCCTGAGCCTTAAAGATTTCCATATTCTTCTGCAGCCAACCGCAATTTCAGCCAGGCTAGCAGCTGTAAGGAAAAGGGCAGCAACAGATTCAACTTCATAAACGTTCATCAACTTAAAAACAGCATAGCTGACCTGGTGCCATACTAATCGCAGTTTCTAGTTGGCTTGAATTGTAGACAAAACTAGTTCCCATCTTCTTGTGAAAGATTACACAGCTGTACCAGCAGCAGTAGAGCTTAGAGCATACAGTTACAAGTTATGGGACTTGCCCACACTTGAAGTGAGTTCAAAATATTTCTCCAAAATTGTTTACTTTGTGGCCATCAGAAAATCACATTATTCTCTTATGCTTCAGAATATAGATGCTAGTACAGATATGATAGGGTCTCACAGACTTTTATTTCAGATCGTCTGCAGGTGGGTAGGGAATGTTATCCCTCAAAACTATGTTTATAGGATTGTTCTGCTCAGTCTGCGTGCAAGTTAGCTGGCAAGATGAAGTTAGACTCTTAAACAATGCTTTTAACTCTTTTAGGAAGAAACTTATGGCTCTGGAAAGCTGCCTGCTTTAAAAGAAAGCTGCTTTTCTCTTTAAAAGAAATTTTTGGGGGGAATTCTAAAGAGCATCTACTTTCTTGCTGAGCAAAATGGAGACAAGTTAAAAAGTCCAGCATGTAGCTGAATATAACGAAGAGTGTGTAGGAACTAGTGTATGACACTGGTTATGCAGCAACAATTGATGTTCTAAAATAATATCTTGTCTGAGTCACAGCAGCATAATCATTGTCTAGGTGTGGAGATTTACAGGAACAATTGGGCTCTTCAAATGATTCACTGTGTGGCCCTCAGCAAACTACTTAATTTTGCCTTTCAATTTCCTTGGCTATGAAATGGAGATAATTATATTTCTGGAGCTTTATAAACACTTTGGGATCTATAGCTGGAAAGTACATAAAAGCACTAAGCAACAATACCAGATTTTTTTTTTTCTCTAGTTAAGACGCAAGGCCAGCTCAAATTAAGGCCAGGCCAATTTTCATTGTGCAGGTAGTCTACCTGAAGCTAATAGGGTACAAAATCACTCTAGAGCAAATTTATACTAAGATTAACTTCTTTATTATCTTTATTCTTTTGCTTGTTGGGGATTTTTCCTTTTTTTTTTTTTAACTCTTTTTAGAGGCTTTTATCAAATCTCTCTATTTTTTAATTGAAGTAAATACACCAGTGCTGTTGGTAGACATTCCTATCAGACTTGTAGTGGTTTCTGCTGTGCAAGGTGTGTTTGGAAGAGGAGCAAGCCACTGGAAATCACACCTTTGCCACTGGCAACAGCCAAAAATTTGGCTATAATTTGGGTATATACAGGGACTAGATCTTCCACCATAGTAAGGCAGCCATTTCTGGGATAAAACATTATCAGCAAATAGTGGGTTTGAATTTAATCAGTAAACAACACTTTGGAGCAGAATATAAAGATCTTAAGAAAATTATAAAAGCAGTAAGTTAATTTTCTGAGCTATAATTTAGCTGAGACCTTAATGATAATCCCTGTATTTATTCCAATGCATTTCCATCATTCAAAACACACACTATATTACGTATACAATCATTATGAATTAGGAGCTACCAATACCTAAAGGTTCCTCTTTACCTCCCACCCCTTCTTGGCACTTCCCCCTCTCCTAGGCAGAGGCTCATGTATGATGCTTAACTAATAGCTTTGACTCTAGAAACACTGCTGTGCAAGGACATTTGCTGTACACACTTCTGTAGTTGTCACCTGCATCTCTCCCAGCCAAAGGTCTAAAATCCAGAAAGATTTTAGAGAAAAGAAAGAGAAAAGAAAGATTATCTGTTAATTAAAGTCTAATGCTTTTATGTCCACAGCTCTCCTGTCCCCTGTTTCTTGTATGCTACTAATTGCTAGAATGTCTATACTTTATCCAAAGATCAATTGTTATCAAATAAGATATTTCTGGTTCTAGAAAGCTAGTGTTGGTGTTGTTGATTTGTTGTGGCTTCTCAAGCTCTTTAAGACAGCTGTATTCAGAAAAAAATCTCTTCCTTCCCAGAAAGGAGAGGAAAATTTAATGTTTTGATTTAATGCATTTTCGATGATACATGTGATGTTTCTCTGGGTGATTTTACAACTTATTCAGGTTTATACATAGAGGGTTCTAAAGCAAAGTTGTACCTGCCAGATTTACTGATAAACCATTTTTTCTTCTCGTTGTGGCATAACTGTCAAAGGGTGACACAGACAGGTAAGAGGAAAAGAACTGCCTGGGTGAATTAGGACTATCCCTTTTGAAAACTGGAAGGAGTAAGAGAAAAGTGTCTGGAGACTACAGTTTGTTTTGGTCTGGGGGATCAATTTGCTTCCTATTACCTTCTGGTAATTTGTTCTGTTTCTTAAGTTGAGCCATGAGCTTGGGGTTAACAGCCAGAGATACAGGCTCTCTTTAGCCTGGAAAGTTTCCAGTAACAACTGCAGAATATTGCTGTCTTATCCTAGTGCTTTCATACTGATGACAAAAGATACCAGTTTGCGTCAAAATTTTATCTGAGTTAAATTGAGACATCTCTGCTGATATAAATTTCTTTGCAACTTCCACTCCGTAGAAATCCAAAGTATTTCTTGATCTACACCTTACTGATCTCCTTTTTTGTCCTTTTGCTTCAAGATTAAATAGTACCAGTTCTGCACTTCCTAGGAATACATCCATGTTTTATCTTGAATCTGAAACAATGGAGAATTAGCATTCATTTCACTTGTTCAGGCCAGTGCTTATGGGTCCTAGCAGTTAATGACAACTGAGTACTGAGCATTTAAGACTTCATTGCACTGCAGGAGTTAGGTGCATGGCAAAAATTATTCTTCCATGTTTATGGCACAAAACCCCCCAAGAAACGGAAAGCTAGCCTCCTGTTTATAACTAGATCTCTTGGCTTCCAGTATCATTTTACTTGCACGTCTTTAGAAAGGTAAAAATTCAAACTAATAATTCAGTCATCCCTCTGATTTAGTTTCCCCAGCAGCCCAACAGGCTGAACTAAACAAGGGTCCTGTGCTGCCAAGCTCTAGTTAAAATCCATATGTTCACCGAAATACCATCACTTATGTCATGCAGGTTCTGAATCATTAGGTATGATGTTCACATTATTACTCACTAAACAGTTTCTTATACTGTTCAGGCCAATGCATATCAAAATTCATGAATTCTGATGGTTACAAAGAGCTTTTAATGATACCTTCAGAAGATGAAATATATAGGTTTCAAAAAGGTATGCGAAAATATGGATATTAGGCATAATAGTTAGAGGTAGGAGGCGCACACAAGATCAACAAGCCAGACAAGTTCAGAAACCTTTAGTGATTGTGTAGCGATCTGTAATGAAAATTCAAGTACCTTCTCTTTAATGATCCATTTATCTCTTCGACATGATTTTCTATCATTCTAACTGGCATGGCTCCTGTTTTCTGAGTGTTTATTGCAAATTTGTTTTGTCAAACAAGCCTTTAATACCAGCCAGATCTGTCTGCTTCCTCAAGATTTTCTCTGAGCAAATTCTCTTTTCCGAGGAAAACACAGATGAATTATTTTATGTCTGAAGCAGTAATACTGATATGATTCTTGCGGTGAAGAAGGAGGAGAATTTTAAAGGCTCTAAAATGTGGTGAATTGTTTCCATATCAGGAGGTTAACTGTATGGAGTCATCACTTTTAACCTATACTATGTTTTACATAGATCAGGGTGGAATTCAATCAGGGAGGACAAGATATCTAAAAGGGTAGTGTTTTCTTCAGCAAAAACTGCCAATGCATATATCCTCCAGGTACATAACGTGAGATTGGTTCTGCCACACAGTGCAGAGTACTCTGTAACATGGTGGCAATACACAGTTCTGTTAGTTGTTGTCTCTTCGTGAAAATATTTGGCTGTTTGGGTTTTTGCTTTGGCTTTGCATGTGGGATGGAATCACTGTGCGCTCCTGAAACCTTCCTCTTAATTTAAAGAGCCACAGTCAGATAGCAGACTTCTTAGTCTCAGTAAATGTTAATAGCAAAATAACACGTGTTATTCAAACTCAGAGCACTGGGTTAAAAAATGTTTCGAAAACACCATCCTGAAGCTTTGATTCATTAGAATCTTTTAAATCTGTTTCTGTTATTTGAATCAATATTTACTTAAATTTACAGACATGTTTCTGTATGTGACATCCTATTACAAATCATCAAAAATTGCCCTACAGCTTGCAGTGATGATCTCTCACATATTTTAGCTTGTTCACAAAGGGAACCCCGTGAGTGAGTAAGCTGGGGTATAAATTTAGAGCATGCAGGCACTCCGCAAAATCTTCCTGTGCAGTGTCTTCATGCGGGTTCCTCACTCCATTTTGAAAGTGGTGCATCACTGCAGAATGAGAGAGCTGTTGCAGAATAGCTAATAACCTTGTAAATTCACACTCTGTTGTACAAAACCTTCCTTGAACCACTAGGAAGTCAGTTTTATTGATTTCAGAATCCCGTTAACCTTAAAGGTATTCCTCACACATGGTAAAATCACTCAGGAAAGCAAGAGCAAACCCTAAATTTGAGACTTTGGGCCCTAAAAAACATTTCCTTAACTCTATCCTGCCTCCCAACCTTGCAGATTCTGAGTATTTCTATTCCCCTTACTGTTTCTTATGTCATACTCTGTGGGTTACTGACACAATTGCCACTAGTTGCTATTCAGTAGCTTGAAGGATCCGAGAGACACGGGGAGCAGAGCACAGAGCCAGTGCCAGCTCATTGGAAAAGCAGGAACTCTAAGGTTTGTGACAGTGATATATGGCAGAATATGGGAATATTGGTGAAGCAATAGAATTTCCCCGCCTCTCAGCCTCAGATCCATTGTCCATATTAAAAGTAAATGTGAATTCTTGGGGAAGAAAGTAGTAATGTATATTTCATATATTGCATATTCTTTTTAGTAAGGCCTTGGTTCTTCAAAATGGAATTATGGGGTATCTGACAACTCTAACTGCTACTGAAGTCTAGATTAAGAAAGTCTTCTCTAAAGTGATTTAGAGAAATTTGGGAAGTCAGTATTGGGAAAAGTTACTTTCCGTATTTTAGTCAACCCAAACTTGTGGTAAGATTTCAGCTTCCTAAGGACATACATTACATGTAAATGCAAATCCGTCCTAGTTCAGGCTTCACAAAAAACAACCCACAATCAGAAAAGTCTTGAAACAGGACTGATGCTGACTGTAAGAGTCATTTTGACAGGTTTTAGTTACATTGCTGTTGACTTTGATGAAGGTACATCTGAATAAAGACTACAGCATTACTTGGGGAGAAAGTAATCTCAAATTACCTCATATCATAACTTTAACAATAAAAGAGCAATAGTAATGAGGACAAAAATGTCTTTTGTGATTGTGTATTTATCCCCATAATGAGAATATAACTTTATTTCCTTTAAACCAATAATACTCTTTCTTCAATTATTTGTAAATTCCCAACATTATGTTTTTATGCACTGTGCTATAATCCGTATACATTAGCTTCTTTTTCTTTCTCTCAACAAATTGAATTAAAAAAAATAGTGAGGACAAAAATATATAGAGTTACATATACCTTTTCCCAGCAAGACGACAAATAGAATTTTATCCTTTTTTTTTTTTTTTTAATTCAGGGAATAGGCAATACCCTTGTAAATTGTGAACCTAATATTGCAGATGAATTAACTGTTTTTTTTAAAGATCATTCTTAACAAATTCTGTTGTTTGTATATCAATAGTGGCATATAAGGGAGGCATAAACCATGATCCAGCACTGGACCTGGCCCTATAAGTAGACACACTGAAGTCGCTCGTCATTATTTTTGTATGCAGACGCTTTTTGCTGCATCAGATCTCTCCTCTACAGTCTCTGAAGAAGCTTATGAATCATTTTTACAATTAATAGACTGAAGTCAGAAAACATGGAAAAAATGTAAGATGGTGCTCTCTGTTTTAGCACAAGTTCAAATGACCTAATTCATTACTTTGATATGATGTTTATCTTATGACTCAAGTATTTTACAGATTAATCCAAAAGATGTGATTAAAACAGAAAACAGCTGCAATGTTTGATTAAGGTAAATCAGACTCAGCAAGTGTGTCTTATAACAGCAGACCTTTTAGGTATTGCACTACACATTTTTTGTAACCCTCTCATCTCTTTATATCACCTTAATGACCAAGTAAAACAGTTCCTCCCAAAACTTGCTCAACTTTAAGTGTTTAGACCTGTTTATGTCTCTTGATGACTTGCCTGTTTCTAATGCAGAATTTAAGAGCCCTTGTACTGCTGACATTTTGTTAGTTATTCTGTAGACTGAATTTGAAGATTTTTTTTTTTAAATGAGTAAAATAGAGCAGTATTTTACTGTTTGCAGTATATCAGAGGTATGTTAAGCTCCACTGAGGCTTCAAGGATCAAAAAATCAAGCAAAGGCAGAAAGAAGAGAAAAGTGAATCAGCTGGGCTATATTAGTAAATAATTTAGAGTGCTTAAAATAACAATGTTCGCACATTTTTAATTTAAAGCCTGCTAAATCCTTTTAAAATTCATTTGTCTTTGCAATTACTTAAACTGTGAGCTGTGCACTGGAGGGAGTGAAACTATAGATTTTAAGTACGCAGCTGGAGGTAATATATAAATTCAATTGATCAGTCTGGCAGAGAATTGATGCCACAATTTGTACCCAGTGGCACTTTCTCTTTCTTACCTGACTGGCTTAGAACATTATCAGAAAGTCAATATGATACGCCAATATAGTGATATACTTGCACTCATAAGTCCCATGTTTAGATTAAACCCTCGGTGCTCTCGATGTGGCTTGTAACGGACAGACAGCCTGACTCCAGCCCACTATGAGCTGGTCTGAAAGCACTCGACTCGACTCAGCTCCAAGGTTTCATATGGTTATCAATGGCCCCAGCAGCCAGCCAAACCAGTAACAGAGGATGTCTGTCTCTGCAAGGCGATGCAGTGGGCAGGGAATAGCGTGTACGCGATGCTCCAGGCTGGCTGCAGTCCCCCCTCTATCAGCTGCCTGTCTCTAGCAGGCTTTGCACTCACCGCGATCGGGTTTCCTTTATAACTCTTCTTCTGTCTCGTGTTTTGGTTCTCTCCCTTCCTTGTAATTTATTAATGATTTCACCTCCTCTGCATTATCATTTGAAATCCTTCCATTCTGTAGCAGACGTCTTTATGAAGCCTGACGAGGAATGACTCCCAAAGGCTGCCTTTTGAGACCGTGCCTTTCTGCATGTACAGTAAATATAGGTTTGTATTTGTGGCTACACTGAGAACTGGATCAGGCCACTGGTTGCTAATTTCATACAAAACACTTATTTGAGTAAAAACTCATTATGTCTGGTGTGACATATAAAACTAGAAGGTCATCCACAAATCTGCCCTGCATATATTTTCCTCTCAGGGATTTCATTTTTATATAGTATGTACAGTAACATCTGACATATCACCACATGTGTTAATTTTTTCCTGCAGCAATGACCCTTAGCTCTCCACCTACGTACCATGTGATGCTTACAATCAGAGAAATAGTGAGGAGAGCTGTTGGGTCAACAGTTGTTTAACCCTCCCCTGTGGTAATGCAGAATTTTTCTAGCCAGTGCACCACAAGTACTTTGTTTTGTGCAGCTTTAAGTGACACAGCTGATGAGCTCTTCCTCCACTTTCCCCTCCTGACACTCTAGTAGACTTCATTGTTAGAAATTGTTTCCTGGTCCTTGGACTAAATTCTTCTGTGCTCTGGTTTATGCCTAATACATTCCTGATCATTTGCTCTCTCCAAAACAGCTCTCACTTTTAATTTTCTTTTTGACCACTTCTCTGCAGTCCCTGTGGTTTTTATTGAATGGTAATCTACGGGCTGCTTTCAGAGGGATAGGACTGCTGGATGTTCCCTTGATGAAGGGTTGGTAAGAAGGGCTAGGAAATTCCTCTCAAGTTACAATTAGCATATAGGTGTGAAACATTTTATGCACTGTCTCACCGGTAAAAGGGAATAGTGTGTATTTTCTTAGATGGAGACAATTACGAAAGCCCGTGGTATGTCTGTGTCTTACAGTATACAGAATTATTTTTTCTATTTCCACTAGTCTGATTCCATGTAATATCTGGAAAATGAAAGTCTCATTGTTATTTGGTCACCTGTTAAAGTCAATTGTAGGCAAGTCCACATGGGTAAAGCTCTCCGGCAAACACTCGTATGTGCACTTGCCTTTATGTTCATGAGTTGTTATGTTGTTTTCATGGATAAAGGAAAGCTGACATGTAAGTGTCAAAAGGACAGGGTTTTAGACTGCAGCTACAGGGTTAGGCAGTCAAATGTTTGTGTAGCACAGAAGATGCACATAAATTTCCCGTGCCCTGCATATGTCCATGTCAATGACTTAAGCAGAGTGTGGGACCCCTAACCTTCAGGAACAAGACAGGCTGTACTTGTTCTGATGCTGTTTCATACTGATCTATTCAATCATCAGGGACAATCCGCCAACTGTAGATATGATTCTGCTCATGACAACAAACCCTTTCTGTTAGACTGAGATCAGGGTAGAAGCAGCCTCTTAATCCATTTGGCTTTTCTATTTTTGTACATTGATTGCTTATCAGGAAATAAATAAATGTGAAGGTAAAGGACTTGTGCACATCAGGGCAAAAAGCAATAGCCATTAAGCCTGTAACTTACAGTAGATGCCCTTTTAGCAATAAGGACACTGCTTGAAATTGTCAGTGTGACAGATTTACTCTTAATAGCTTAAGCAAATTTCACAGTTTACCCAGGTCATTTTGAAGTAAGAAACATTAATGTGTTTGGAATAAAAATTAAAGATTATAAACTTCACGGACATCTGCAGAGAGTCAGCCCTATGTTTCATGTGTTTATTTAAAATATTAGCATGTTCTTGTTGGGATAGAATATGTTTCCTCTGTGTGTATAATATAAATAACCTAAAGGCATTTAAATACATTTTGACATTTAAGCATATGTTTAAATCAATTTTACCGTATTGATTCGGTCCTGTTCTACCACTGCACATCCAAGACTAGAGAGCGTGGAACTTTCCCTGTATAACTGCTTGTACAACATGCAGTGCTTTGTGTAGGCTCTTATGGAATGGAGATATGGAGGAAAACAAGGAAGAAAGGGAGGAAAAGGAAGAGAAAAAAGGATGGAGGAGTGTGTACCTGCATCTTACAGTGAAGAGGTGGACGTCTTCCCTCATGAAATTGGGCCACTCTTGCCTCTGCTGCTTTCATTTCCTTGTGGGGTTGGAAGGCAGTCACCATTTTTGAAGCTTTGGGCAGCAGCAGGCTCATAAACAAGAGTAACTTACAGAGAGCTTATCACTGGATTAAGTACAAGTTTTGCATTGGTAGTGCATTTTTTATTTTAAGTGGTTGTTGCTGTGGTCTTTGAGCTTTGCAAAGCTCTGCTTTACAGCTTTACTGTAACTGGTTTGGCTCAAAGATGATCATTCTTTAAGGAGTACAATAATGCTACGCAAAATTGTTTAGTGAAAATCAGCACCAGTTGCTGCTAAAAGCAGGGTGCCAATAGCTTAGTTTGCTACCGATGTCATCGTTGTTGCTGCAGCAATAGCAGTGGGACATTTTAGAGACAAAGGTGGCATAAACGAAGCTTTAGATCTATTCTTCTGGCTGCTGGGCCTCTGAACCTAATCATGGAAAGTAATTCTGCATCTGCTTAAATGGCAAGGATGGTTCACCTACTCACAGCTAACTTTTGAGGGATTGCTCAGGCATTTACAGTTAAGCACACACCTAATCGCTCTGCCGGACTGGGCCAGAACACTTAGCATTCTGTAGGATTGAGCCCTGAGTGTCTTATTACCATAAAAAATATACGGTGGGGAATGATTATGCAGTGGTAGGGGGGATGGTAGAGTAACCCTAATAAATCTTTTTGATCTTTAATTTCTCTTCTAAAGTATAAATCAGCTCTGTATTTTTCTAAAGCCTGGGCTGGTAACAGATATTAATGTAGCTGAGGCTAAAATTAAGATGGTGTGTCTGAATATTATTGGAAGGAGTTGACTGTATCACTAAGGGTGGGGTTTTGTGGGAAGGTGAAGACAGTATGTTGAAACAGCACAGCTTTTACTGAGCAACAGGGTGCAGACCACAGCAGGCAGTTCCGGTGAAGGGACAGTCTTCCTCTAGCCCCCTTGTAAATCTGTCCAGCAGAATATGTTGATGAAAACTGAAAGGTACTTTTTTTTGTGGAGAAGGATGACCCTGAATGTTTACGTGCTAAGACACGGGCAGAGATTACTCTGGATCTCCATCGCAACTTCATTGTTCCTAGTCATCAGTGGCTGTAGATCCAGATTTCCAGTTAGCACAAATTCATCTAGCACTGTGTTTTTTATGTGGGTTAGGCTTAAGAAATGAGTGTAGGCGACCTTAATTCTCTGTTTACTTTTTTGTGCGTATGGGAATATATTTATATGGGAATATATTTATATGCACACATACTTACAGACATAGAAGTAAAATATAGCAAAGATGCATTAATTTTACATGGATTCAAAATATTTACAGTTTCAGTTAAGATGATCGTACCGAAATGACAGAAAATAGTAAGTATTAACATTGCAGTGTAAGTAATGACATGTGCTGTAGATCCTCACAGAAAAAGACAATCGCCTGTGGCATCCACACAGTATTTAAATTGGTAATCTCAAAAGAGAGAATGCTTAGATTTTCAAGCTTGTTTTGGGAAACTCTTATCTTAGCTGAGAGTTGTAAGTTTAGAGGGAGTTGATAACTTGGAGTCTGTTTTGGTTTTTATTCTTGAGAGCTAAAGGATCGATGTCAGAACTTCTTGGGTAGGAGCAGTTTTCGCTGTCTTTTTTACATATTACTATTTAGCTACAAGATTGAAATCTCAGAATAATCTCGTGCCTGGGAGAGTCTCAAAAGGTGCAGATACTTTTCAACTGCGTAGACTCACTTTGTCATTTTATATTCCTTTTATGGTCTTCGCTTTTTTTTCATTTGCTTCTAATTTTTCATATAATACGATGATTAAGCATCTCTTGCCACACCCATGAAAGCTGTCCTTCAACAGGTAGGTAAGATGATGTGTCAGCAACGCTTATTCTCTACCAATCTAAAACAGTGAAAGGAACTGCGTAAGCCTTTGTTTGAGCCTTCCCTGGGTGAGTTTGTAATAAGTGGGTTTCTACTGTTCTGCTTGGCCCTCAGGTAGAGGAATAGTTCAGCACACTGTAAATTCAAGTGTTTATGGTTCTTATAGTCTAGAGGAGGGATGGAGAATGATGGCTCAAATCTGAGCATAGGGTATACAGAGAAAATAAATGAGTCAAATTCTTGCAGTTGTCTGGGAATATGTGAAGGGGTTTGTTAAACGTTTTACAAGTATGTGACTGTGTTTTGGTGGGTTTTTCCTATTGGTCTCTTCTCTGTTCTGGTAACATAAAGTCCTGAAATACTGGGAAAGTAACTGAAGAGTAAAGATCTCCTAGCATTGTTTAATAATCTCTTTTGTATAGAGTGGAGAGCTTTTAATATTTTCCCACTTAAATAGATGTTGCTCAGTCAAGAAGTCTCATTGACTGTTCACTTGGGTAACAACTGAAAGAGAACTGAGGCTCTAGTCCTGTGATGTATTGAGAAACTCTTCAAAGGAATTAAGTTACTTAGGGTAACTCAGATCACTCTGTGCCACGTGGGTTCAGTTCTTCAATTGCTAAAGTCACCCACCGAAAGAAGGTAACACATACAGAAGGCAGAGTTAGAGCTGATGGAGAAAAACACTAAGCCTATCATGCTTAGTGTTATTTACAAGCGTGTTTGACATTTCTTAGTTTCTTAAATTATATTTAGTTTATTAATAAGGATAAAAATCTCAGATATTTTTTTCTTTGCCTTAAGGATGCCAGAATAATTATTCAAAGGAACACATCAGGTCAAGTGTTAACAATATGTGCTTTAAATTAAAAAAAAAAAAAAGAGGAGGAAAGAAAAGCACCACACACAAGAACCAACCATCTGTTCCATAAAAGCTCTTACAGCAGCATCAGTCTTGAAAAAGATTTAAAAAATACAGCGTTAAGATTTATTATAAGAATTAACAGATTTACCTCAATTAAATGATCCCCAGTAACTTCTGTACAATGTATATTTACAATGAAAGTGCAAAATGAACAGATCTTCTCATATGACTGGTTCTGTGTGAAAATAACATTACTTAACATTACTTAAGATAAACAATTTTCAAAAGCAGTATGTTCAAAATGTGATGTAAAGTGATTCACTTCCTTTGGTGTAGAGTCTATGAAATATTAACAGAACTGGGATTTTCATCCCATTGCTGAAAGAACAAAGTAAAATAAGTGTCAACGTGTAAGTCATGAACAGTCAAAAAAGTTAGAACTAATTTTTTTATTGGAAAAATCCCCTGGAATTCTATGGCTCATAGCTGGGGTTGCAAGGCTACAGCTAGTTCTATTACTCAAGGCTTAACTTTTTTGTGAGTTAACGGTAAAGTAAAACAACTCCAGGCAAGGCTTTCAGTGGCAAAGAATTTAAATTTCTTGTAGGAACTACACTATTAGTGGGTTGATTCAAGCCTTGAGGAAGATAGTAAGTAGTAAACATTATTTCTTCTGGTGAGCCTCATGGTGTACATATGACTTATCTTTTCAAGGCACAGTCTATAATCTGTCATTGCATTTCAAGTTAAATCTTAAATGTGAATCGGGTAACGTTACAGAACAAAGTCCTGGGAAACAATGCATTAACTCATATAATCCGTGTGCTCAGGGAAGGTTCACAGATTCAGAGGCCTGGAGAGCATAAATCAGGTTCTCAGCCAGCATGACCTAGTGTTATGGCCTATATCATAGGGTGTTATTGTGGCCCTGTGCTCCCACTCATTCAGCATTTGGCTTGCAGATTTTTGCTGTGTGCACTTCTACTAGATAGTCACGCTACATCCATCCCTTGACCTGCGTACTGCCTGCTCCTCTTTTCTTTGTGAGGGTCTTCTGCCAAACTGTCTTGTGTTTTTAGTGCTTGTTGGAGGTTTATGGGACTGGATATTAATTAGTCCTCCCAGCATGAATGTTATTGCGGCAGTGAGCACATCACCACTTGCATAGGTGTTCTATCTTAGTCATTGTATCTGGTAGGTTTTGGTATGGAGTTGAGGTTAATCCCTGAGTGAACATCTAGACATTTGAGAGGAATTCAGATCAGTGACTGTATAGGTAGCTCGGGTTTATTCGCAGGTAGATGTATGATTAGGCTCTTTTAATGGAGCCAGAAAAAAATAATTCAGTGTGAATCTTTGTGAGAGCCACTGTGTTGCCTTTTTTATTCAGCACAATGCACTGAACATGTTGTGTGCATATGTCCATATTTAATGGCTCTTTTATCAAACAGAGTTGCTTTAAGCAAAGGAATAAAATGAACTGTATGTAAGTTGTTTCCTTGCTTAAATTAAACCCCTCTCACTCCAAATACGCAGTTCCCCTATTGCCTGCAAATCAAACAGCAAGTGTAAAAAGGGAATGAAAAGGTCTATCTGCTTCCATTAGCAAATACTATATCTAACAAAGAGATTCATGTAATGAATAAATAAACATATAGGAGGCACACAGATGTTTTGCCTAAGTATTTTTTTTTTTAATATTTTCTGAAAAACACAGTTGAGTCTCCTTAATTGATACAGGGATCCCAGCAGAGAGAGGAATGTGACAATCAACCAATCAATCCAGTGATCAGAGGTGCCATGGCATATCTATGCACCTTTTGTGCCCTTGGGCATTTGTGTACTGGAAACATGTTAACTTCCTCTACCAATGTCAAACCTTTGTAAGTAGAAGTAAAGAACAGCAGAAATGAACCAGGATTTGCACACTAGGTCACTTATGCCTGCTTTAGCACCTTTGCAGGCACTAAATTAGCTTCCTGGACACTCTAAAATCTAGGCGTGGAAGGAACATGGTCTAGGTATAATACCTATCTCTGTCATGGACCTTGAAGAAGTTTATCTCTTGGCAGCAGGTACTACTACATTCCAACCTGTAGAATTATGGAATCATACCATTGTGCTAAGGTTATCCACATCCATTGAAAAAGGGTCAGTGCACTGAGACAGAAGATATTAGAGAAGCTAAAAAGTCTATATTTTTTTATTATGAATTAGACTCTGCCATTTATGGCTTTTGGATTCACTTACTTGTGTCATCATAATCTTTTCATCTGACTACCATGATTCCCGTATGAGTTTAATTCGTAAGAGTCAATTCTAGAAGTTGCTACAAAAATGTATCCTCAGGGAGGGACTGGCCAATTAGAACTTGCTCTTACGGTACAATATTTGCAACTTCATAACCTTTACTAAGACTTTAATATGGCTTGAGGAAAAAAGTGAGTGTGGTTGGTTCTCAGGGAAAATCCTAAGGTACATAAATATGAACTGAATTTTAAAACATTACTTGAACTTAGGTTCTCAAATCCATATTCAGGCACTTAAGGAAGTGGAAAGATTTTCAGAAGTGCTGAGAATTGAAATTTTAGTCAAGTCTGAGCTGGTGGGTAACTCGCCACTTCTGGAACCCAGCTTACTTATCAGATATCTAAAGATTGATTTAAACTGTAAATTTCAAACATTTATCTTGACCTAACTTTCCAGACCATGGAAAATCATGGCTTTAAAGACTTACTTTTCCTCTTATTTCTTAATGAGTGTTACTGAAACCAAAGCTGTTTAAGTCCCAGCTACCTACATCTGTTGTGTCTGAAGGCGCCCACAAATAAGTGAGTTTATCTGGACAACATACCAACTACATCTAAGGGTATTTGCAAGAAGATGAAATATTTTTTTTTTCTCTGGTAGCAGCTTTCCTGTAATATGTGAAGCTGATGACTTTGGTCCCTAGTAGTGGTCAATCCGCATGAGAGAACCATGAAGAGATGCATCCTAAACCTCACTGATTTTAATTGGGAAGAGATAGCTAGGTCAATTGCCATCATTTGAAGATGCTACCTGGAATGCTTTGTGACCTTTTCATGATCTAAGAACATTGTATGGTTGTATGGTGTTCTCATTGTGTAGAAATACCTCATCTTCTATGCGATGTGGCTCAGTGTATTTAAAAAAAAAACCAAAAAAACAGTTAAACTACTTAGTGTCTTTATTTTTTCTTTTTATTATTTTTTTTCCTTTTTAGTTTTCTTGGACTTATCCCATTGCTCTCCTCCCTCTGCCCCAAATGGCTATGGCTTCTAATTTAAAGCTGACCTTTGCAGGTGCCTGTGGCTTTTAAGAGTGCTTTACCCTTTGTTGAAGTGGTTTTTAACTTTACTTTCCATTTTAAAAAAAGATCAGTTGGGAGATTCTAATGCTCCCAATTCAGCTTTTTCACTATCAGTGCAAGTTAAAAGTCAGCATGGCTGAGAATAAGGGATAGAGAGGGAGAACATGAGCAAAGGAAAGTGCATACTGATGCATCAGAGTAGTGCATAGGAGCCATTAACATTGAGGTTGTCTTGTTGTTTCTGTTGTGAGTGGAGTTCTCTAGGCAAGGATTGAATACATTTTTTGCTAAATCATATCCAAAAATCTCTTGAAGATGTTGTAAAACAGCACTGAATGCCCATGACCTGTATGAAATTTAGAAACATTTCTGTTGTCTGGAATTTTCATCTTTATATATATACTGAAATGGTTATAATTTTTACTGAAAAATATTTATCTATAAAGCTCTCTTTTGTCTCTGATAATATTTCCCGTTCTCTCATCTTTACCAATCAAATCCACAACTAACCTTTGTAGGTTTTTCTTTATAAAAATCCAAATTAACTTGAAAAAACTGTGAGAGGGACATGGGAGCAGTGGTAGTGAGGAGGAGGAGAGGAGGCTGGGATTTTCTATTGAACTGAAAATTCAATTTTTATGTGAAGTAGCACTTTGTATATTTCTTCAGAGCAAATTTCTTAAATCTTACTCTGAAAGTTTAGGCTAGTCAAAACCCATGTCTCTCCTCCCCTACGTGTGTATTTGTTGTGAGATTAATTAGGAAGTGGATGTGCGTCTGGTGGTTTCATACATACAAAGTACTTTCTTCAGATAAAAGTCTTCTGAAGGACACAAGACCTGTAAAGCCTCATGGGGTCTCATACTGACTTGGATTTTATGACAACACCATGTTGAATTTTCACAAAGGTTTTAATCCCACTACCTAACATCAAAAGGAGCCTGATTCATAAAACATTGCTTCTATCACTTTTTTTTTGTAGAATCTTGCTATAGATCTTTGGGAAATGGAGATAGATATTGTGTGTTGAATTGATTTGTAGCAAAAAAAAAGAAATCCAGCCCTGAAGTGTTAGTCAGTATTGGCCTGAGGGAAGCATCTTGGCAATTGGACAAATTTAATTTAAAAAAAAAAAAAACAAAACAAAAAAAGAAGAGTAAAGAACAAAAAAATGCCCATAAAATCCATGAAACAGATGACTTTCTGTAGCTGAAACAATAATATATCAACACTGTCAAAAAATCATAATTGTCTCAACACTGTAACATTATTTATTTAATATTGAGAAGCTATTATTGCACTCTAGTTAAAAAAAAACAGTCTTACCTTAAAAATGCATGAAAATAATATTAAAAATTAACACTAAAACTATATAATGTGGCAGTAGGAGGCTCAGCAAATTGATAATGGAGTAAGGAGACTTTCAAACCAGGTCAGAAACTACTACATGATATCTTTTTGATGACATATGAGAAATGAGACATTAAATACACTCATTTTCTAGGAAAAAATGAGCCCATTTGTAGAACTTTGCCATCAAAAAAAGGCATAAAATACTGAAGGATGCCTATGGTACTGAGACCAAGAAAGAAGCAAGAGAGTTTACAGAGTGAACTTGGCTTGCATCTTCTGAAATAAGCATTAACTAAAGCACGCTGATGGAGCAGCATAGTGAGCTTCATGGCTCAAATGAGTGTGATATGGATGGAAGTGTACAAATCCAAAACAGGCAACTTTCCACTGTTAGTAACTGTTCATTTAAGTTATGCTTTAATTGTTTGTGTTCACATTGTAGTAGGGCCTAAATGCAATCAGCAAGTTGGTCCCATCGTGCTAGACGTATTAGGAAGTAAAGGCCTGCCATAAAATCCATGTCCCTGTTTCAGCTCTGTATTGAAAGTGTAAATCAAGTTTTGCATCAGCTTTATCCATGGTGTTTTCTTCTGTGGCACTGAGCCACTGACCACAGTGGAAGTTCCAGGTCCTCAGGGAAATGGGTTGGGTTTCCTGTTGCTACAAGTGTTCCAAATGGACTCTGCTCAAATAGATGTGCATTTGTCTGTTTTCTTCTCCTTTTCTGGAGGTAGTACCGTCACTAGGAAACACCCATTGAATATTTTTATGTGCAAGATGAGAATGGTATCTCTTTAGATCAACCTAAAAAATCGCTCTGTCCTGCAAATTAGGACCGTGTTTTTGAGAATTTACAGAACGAGGAATCATTAATATACATTGTGTGTAGTTTGGAATGTAGTTGGAATGAGAATAATGGAGCTTCTGGAAAGAAAAAAGTAACACTTTCATGACAGAATGATGACAAAGTTGTAGTGACTGTTGGAAAGTAATTAGAAGACTATGCAAACCTGTATGTGATACATCACTTTGTTGCACAATTAATTATACCATTTAACATATAAGCCTGCCCGCTGTTGTTCCTGCACCCACTGATCCATCTTTTATGGTGCATTGTTTAATCTTCCGGTAGTGTTTCAAACTAGTGTCCAGGAAGAATCTTCAGTTAGTCACACCTTTCAAATTTCTTTGCAGAACTTTCTTGGCCAGGCACACTCTCTTCTTGAGTACTTAAATTTGCAACTCTTCCATGTTTCTTCTTTGCTCTGCATCTCCCTGGGTTCAGTTTTGAAGAAAATTTTGTCTCCTGGAACTGAGACTTTTCTCTCAGTTCCATTTTTTTGCCTTGGTCTTTACTGCCAACCTCTCTCCTCACATCTCCTGGGTTGAAGGACCACGAGACGGGGACCTGCGGGACAAAGTCCCTCCCACTGTAAGTGTAGACAAGGTTAGTGACCACTTGAGGAACCTGAATACACACAAGTCTATGGGACCTGGTGAGATACACTCCAGAGTCCTGAGGGTATTGGCCTCAATTGGTAGTTGCCAAGCCACTCTCCATGATATTTGAAAAGTCACGGCAGTCGGATGAAGTCCCTGGTGACTGGAAAAGGAGAAACATCGCACCCATTTTTAAAAAGGGTAGAAAGGAGGACCCTGGGAACTACTTCCCTATCAGCCTCACCTCTGTGTCTGGGAAGATCATGGAACAGATCCTCTTAGAAGATATGCTAAGGCACATGGAAGACATGGAAGTGATATGAGACAGCCAGCATGGCTTCACAAGGGGTAAGTCCTGCCTGGCCATCCTAGTGGCTTTCCACAATGGAGTGACTGCATGTGTAGACAAGGGGCGAGCTACAGATATCAACTATCTGGACTTCTGCAAGGGCTTTGACATAGTCCCCCGCAACATCCCTCTCTCTAAGTTGGAAAGATACAGATTTGATGGGTGATCAGTTCAGTGGATAAGGAACTGGCTGGATGGTTGCATCCAGAGGGAGGGGGTCAATGGCTTGATGTCCAGATGGAGAGGAGTGACAAATGATGTCCCTCAGGGATCCGTACTGGCACGGGTGCTGTTCAACATCTTCATCAATGACATAGACAGTGGGATCAATTTCACTCTCAGCAAGTTTGCTGACAACACTAAACTGAGTGATGCATNGTCTATAAGAAAGCTGGGGAGGGGCTGTTTGCAAGGGCATGTAGCGATAGGATGAGGGGCGATGTTTTAAACTAGAGCAGGGCAGGTTTAGATCAGACATTAGGAAGAAGTTCTTTACCCTGAGGATGGTGAGACACTGGCACAGGCTACCCAGGGGGGTGGTGGAGGCCCCATCCCTGGAGACGTTTAAGGCCAGGCTGGATGAGGCTCTGAGCACCCTGATCTAGTTGAAGATGTCCCTGCTCACTGCAAGGAGGTTGCACTAGGTGACCTTTAGAGGTCCCTTCCAACCTAACAGATTCTATGAAATTCCTGGGTTGAGAATTCACACGAAATGACTCAGGTTTCACAGGATATAAAGATGCTCTAACACTAAAGTGATGACTCATTTTAGAAATATTTAAGTTTTTGGTTTTGTGAAAATGATTCTTAATGTCACAAATAAACACAGCAAGGAACAGTATGCTTGTACTGACACATGGAGAAGAGAGAAAAAGAGTCCCACCTAGTTTTTATCTAAAACATCTTTAAAGACAAAAGAAACCACAGCTGGTGGGGGAAGGATAACAAAATCTAACAATTTATTTGTGTTCCTTTTGCAGGGGGTGCTGCCCTGCCCTTAACACTCAGATCCCTGCCGCTTACAGACAGAATTATCCAGTAGCCTTTCCATTATGAATATGATTTTAGCGGTACCTCCAGGTTTTGGGACAAGTTTTCAAATGCCTCTGTTTTAGAGGAACTTGTAGAAAGGGTTTTTGCTTCAGAATGTCTTTTGTTTAGGTACCTTATGGTAGGTATTCTTCTTAAAACATTAATAATTATGGTTCAGAGAAAGTGCATTACTACTTTAAGTTACAACTGTAAGGAAAAATGACAGTGGTGCTTAAATGAAGCCTGACAGTCTGCATCGCAGGCACCAACCATCTGTGCTATGGCAGCACTGTTTGTATTTTAATGTTTAAACATACAGCAAAGATAATTAAGAATAACTATAATTAAAAATGATTACAACAAATTACTTTTCCCTCAACAGTGATGTGTGCTTGCAACTTATAAGTTACTTGATGAAGTAACCCTTTGGTAAGGCAGCGAGGATAGCTTTGCAATTCTCAGCCTGTTTCGAACAGTTCATAGATTTTTCAGGGGCTTTTTTCTTTTTTCCCCAAATGATGAAAGCATTTTATGTACTGGGCTTCATACACCTATTTGACGCACAGTAATTATCACTGAAATGTCACCCTTCATATCTTCACTATTTTTATTTTTTTTCTTTTCCCTGAGACAAGATTAAAGTAGCATATTTCTTAGGCTATGGCAACAAAATGACACCCTTACTAGTGCTTTTCAATTCTGCCATGTTCTTACAGCAAGGTGAGACCTTGCGTGGAGGCTGGATGTGGCAAGGCCATGGTGCAGGCTCAGAAACCAGAAAGTCTTCTGAGGCTCCTGTAGTACCGATATAATCAACGTCATCTATGGTGTTTCACTGTCATACCTCTTAATCATTTAGTACGTCTTAGGATTTTGGTTCCCAAAGGTTTGACACGAAAGGCATTCACAACACTTTCTGTGAGGCACAGTTGCCTTTCAGAGTCCAAGTAGTTCTGGTTCAGCAGGTTATGGCTTTCTTAGAGAAAATTGAATTGTTGCTCGGTTGATTATATATGAAACCTTTCGCCTGTCTATCCATCACATATCAGTTTAGATGAAATATTTTTTAGCAATTCATTCAATACCTAAAGTTTTTAGCCATGCTGCAAATTTGCAAGTTTGACTTAGTGTCACTACTACCGTGAGGTGCTTTGCAATAATTTCAGAGAGACTCCAAAGTCATTTTACAGATGAGCAAATAAAGGCACATCATTTGCTTATTCCTACTCAGCATTTTTCAGGCAAAATCAGAATGACAGGTTAAGATACTTTGATTTCCTTAATTGATAGAACAAGGATAAAATAAAATAGAGAATTATTGCCCATATCTCTTCTTATTAAAGATAACATCTCTGCATCATGGGCAGATCTCTGAAGAGTACTATTTTTGACTGCCACCTTCACTTACTTCCAGAAAATTGATATTTTTCATTTTGCAGAAACTATCATTTGAAGATTGCTCCAGAACTTAACAGTGTTTTACTTGACAGTAGTGATGCGGCCTGGCGAAAAGGGGTTGATAAATGAATTAAAAGGCACAAGTTTGTCAACTGAGACTGCCACTGTGGCATTCCTCTTGCCCTGAAGGTGATGGAGGTGCTGTGCAATCTCAAAGGAAGCAGAACTGTGTAGAACTGCACTGTTTGATCACATGCTGGTCACTTAGATTAACAGAATGAAGAGAATATATAAGCGGGATATGAATAAAACATTGCAATAAAGTGAGGAAGAATCCGAATACTTTTCCAAACTAATGTTTTATTTACCACTTTAAGTAGTTTAGTGCTGTTCTGGCATGTAATATTTGATGGGTATTACGTTTTGTAAAGTTTGCATTGATAAAATTATCTGTCTTTCATACAGGGGAGCCACATGGTCTTCTTGCTTGAGCATAATATTACTCCATAAGGCTGATTACAGCTACGTTTGAAATTCATTTCGTATTTAAATAGTGTGGGCCAAACTGAGCCCTGGTGCAAATCTGCTTGTGCCAATGGAACTCCACAAGAGGAATGTTTGACCCTATGGGTTAATGTAATGAAAAGATAACAGCATACTGTATGATCACATAAATTAAAGATGGGAAATACCAATTAGGTCAGCTAGTCCTTACCCGGGGGACCAATTTAGATTGTTCCCTACACTCTACTCTTGAGTGCTTTGCATTGTTTTAAGAAACTCATGCAATAAAACTCATGTCTTGGGAAACTGTGCTGTAGTTCATCAGATCTCTTCACTAAAAAATGCCTTCTGAAACCCAGTACATTTTTTTTATATTCTCAAGAATTAAGTCTCAATATCCTTGTCATAAGCTTTCTGTTTCACTGTAAGCAATATTTTTTTTTATTTTTCTATTGACTTTTCACAAGATATGCCACACATATTTTCAATCAACGCTTATCTTGGATTCACTCACAAATAAAATGTAGGAGACTTACTATTTTCTTTTAATTATTATTATTATTATTAGGAGTGAGTTAAATTGCCTAGGTCAAACAAGAATTAATCAAAACATAATTTTATCCTCATAGATGAAACAGCCATTAAAAAGAAACGATATTATTTCTGGTTTGATTTTTTTTTTTTTTTGGAAGCACAAGCAATTAGGAAAGGTTTTACTTTCATCCCAGATAAATCTAAGTAGTACTGAAGATTCCAGGCTTAGATGAGATAAAACCCAATTTCCAGATGTGTCTCCAATGTTGTACGCTTCTGGCTACAAAGCTAACAGAGACATTCAAGCTGTCATCTACAAGAATGGTGACAGACAGTGACCCAGGCAACAAAACTTGGTGTGTAAGTAGTGCCATTACAACGAAGAAATGCTTTCTTACAGTGTGACTGGGTCATCACACAAATACATTTGTTCTGAATTTGACCTTTTTGGTGAAAACAAGACTACATGTGGAAGAAGTAGTTTCCATTCTCTTAATGGAGCAAGCCTCCTTGCTTTTAATGTGAGACAGTGGTTTTGATTCAGTGTGTACCAAATATATTCAGGAATTGTTTAGAAACTGATTAACTGAATTGTTTCTCATGCTACCAGTACTTTTTTTCTGAGACAGACCTAAAAAATTTGCTTTGGACCGCCTGGCATTTCCCACAAAATGTTATACTGCAACAAATAAATTAACATTGGTTTGTTTTTTTTTTTAGATTTTGGCAGGTTAAATATTTTATCAGGTAGTACAGTGCTTACTAATGCCAATTATTAATAATTTGGGGACCATACATACAGCCTAACTTTGACACACATTTGTTTATTTAAAAAAAAAAATTGTATAGATAATGTAATATCAAAAACAAATTCCGAAACCAATTTTTAACTAATCTAAGTCTTCTTTTGCTATGACTTGACCCCAAAAGACTCTTTCTGCTTTTACTAGAAGGGTCTCAGATCACCTAAGATACCATGGCTGTAGATATCATGAATAATTTCCTTGTTTACATGCTTTTTTTGAAATGGTGTAAGAAGGTGGTGAGTTACATGTAGTAAGTCTGTTAATAATAATGATAGCAGTAACTATACCAAAATTTTCTTTAAAAATACAGATATCTACCTGAAAATATAATTGACGGAAAAAAACAGAAATAAAAGAGGAAAGTGAGGAAAATACAAGGTAGGTCAAAAAATAGGAAAGAATATTGTCTGAAAAGAATCCAAGAGAAGTCAGTTAGGGAAACTAGAAGAAACTATAAGCACTGGAATATTAAGGTAAACAATATTTTTCCTTCAAGGCCCACAAAAACAGAAATGAAAACATATTAATATTACTGGTTATGTATTGTTTAGAAAGCATACAGTAAAAGTTTACCTTGATTAATAAGCTCTTTCTGAAGGACAGTCACTAGCCAAAAGCTCCTGAAACCTTAGCCATATTATCATTGAAGTAACAGTACTTTTTTCTTTTAAATATATTGAGTTAATTGAAAGAAGGATTACAAATTTAGAACCGCTGTTAAGTTGGCTGTCTGGTAAAATAAGAGGCAGATTGTTGCCTGTACTGAGTTTTGCTCAGGTGTGAATGGGCATAGTGCCATCACCTACATCTCCCTGAATCCCAAGTCTGGCACCAGGAATGACAACATAACGAGTGGCTGCCACAGCCTTACCCCCATAACCCCTCCTGCCCCAGGACCTACCACTGCGGTTCCTTCTTTTCCCAACAGCAGCAAGGAGGCATGGGCTGTGAGACACACAATTTCTTTCTGTAAGCAGACAATTCCCTAACAGGTTTTACAGTTGCTTTACAGCCCATTATTTTTGTCACCTGAGTGTCACAGAGGATGACGCTCAGCTTGAGATTCTGGCCAAGTTAATTTAATTTACGTAAGACTTATATGTTGAGAAGTGAGAACATAGAGTTTAAAAATGACTAGCATAGCTTCAGACAGAGTGCCAACATACTTAAATTATCTACCTTTTAGATCTATGCTCACGAGAGAGAGGAGAAAATCAGAGGATGGCACTTCGCATATTTCTTCACACATTCTAATAATACACTATAGACTCTTCACTTTGCACAAGGCATCTGCTGAGTTTCCATATAAAAAATTAATAAGAAGGATAAGATATAATGAAACAAGGTAATGAAGAGAAATTCTGGAGATAAATCTTATTTACAGTAGATCTTCTTGAATAACTATGTTGGGTTTTAGTCAGGTCAATGGCCAAGTCAAAATGCACAATTTAAAATTATTTCAGATCAGCCCTAAATTAAAAATCCTAAATTTTTCTTTAACATTCTGAAAACCTGAAACAAATTATTTCAGTTCAAATTAAAGGTGTTATTCAGATTGAAATAAAAGGTTTCGTTAAGCTTCATGTCATTGAATTTGTCAAAGCTTAGAAATATTTAAAATACAAAGATAGTAAATTTGTAAGGAAAATAAATTCTAGCTGAAAATGGGAATTTCATTTACTAGCTATCGGAACAAAATACTTCCAACCTGCTTTTCGTATTTTTTTACTGAAAGTTGCCTGAAATTATCACACTCTTCTTGACCCAAATAAGAAGTTTTTGTTTTGCTTTATTCATTAATAATTTTTTCAGCTGTGAAATTTACAAGGAAAAATGACCAGTAAAGGTCATGTATGCACTCAGAAGCCTGGATAAAACACATACAGAGGGTAAGTATAGAGATATCTATGTATGGGTATTTATTCTGTGATTGTAAGGTCTTACTGATTATCAATAAGCCTAGTGAAAGCTTGAAAACAAAAGGTATGTTTTCAAAGAAAATGTATCTGCCTAATGTGCATGTAAAAGGTAAATGAACACTTATAAGCTTCATTATTATTCATACAGAGTCGCAGGAAGTAGTCATCAAACAAAGTAGTTGCTTCAGGATGCAGGACTTGTTAAAAATTCAAAAGAAATGGCTGCAAGTGTTGATGTTACTCACCCATTGATTTGTATCGTGCCTAAATGTGTCACTTTGTCTTATAAAATTTTTTGAAAATTTGGTATTCTTGAAAGATGCTAGAATGAATTTTCTCATCTTCAGACATAAACTATGCCATAGGAAATGGTATCAAGTCCTTGTAGGTCAACCAATTAGCAATTTTATGGGGGACCATCTCTAAGGAAGACAGATCTATCAGACAGTGCCTGGTTATTGGAACTACAAAGGCAATTGATAGGCAATTAACTCTGAACCAAATTTTTTCAGAGATACTTTTCTCTTATGAACTTCTCAAAAGTTCATAGTCCCTTTAACACAGAACACTTGACAAGTTCATAAGAAGAGTTTCCAAAAGTTGGCAACCCAAGGGTGACTGGCACTGGATCCTAGTGTGAAGGAGACTTATTTCCTGACCTGTAGAGTTCTCATTCTCATTTTGCCCTATGACTTTTTCTTTGCCTTCCTCTGAAAAACCTGTTTGTTTGTCTTGATATACTACAACTTAATGTATGAAATCTAAGCATTTATTTTGCATTTATTTTCAGTAGCTTACTGTAACTTTGTTTGATCTGACCTTTGTCTTCATTTTTCATCTTTCACTCACAAATGGTATACTTTATTTTTACCCTATCTTTAATTTTTCTGTTAATACATGCTTCATATTTCCTTAGGCTCTGAGACTGCAGATTATTGCATAAGATCATATTACTGCTCAAGTGAAAAAATCTGTAAGAAAGCTCAGAGGCCAGAGCTGAGGAAAAGACCGGTTTCTTGCTTTTCTTTAGTTGCTACAAACCTTGGTTATTGACAAAAACTTCCTTGTATACAAAAGCACAAGGGGGCAGCATTACATTAAAATAAATTGTTGCACTATGTGTGTGTGTGTGTGTGTGTGTGTGTCCTGAAGAATAATCAGCCAGGTAATGCTAAGGTTGCAGAAAAAATGTTATTTGAGTTTGTTCAGACTACCTTATTAGTTTACTTGTCCTGATGGTATTAGTAGGTTAGAGGAAAAAAATCTCTGAGGCTGTGGGGAGTTTTACTTGGTTTTGGTTGCGTGGCAGATCCTTCACACCTCTTTCTTTACCTGCTTTTCCCTGTCAATAAATATTTATTTGTTTTTTAAGGACCAGCATAGTTTTTCACAAGACTATATTTCATGACAAGTTGGCATGAAAACCAACTGTTTGCTCTCTCATTGATATAGTTCAGTGAATGCACCGTAGAGGATTTCTGCCAGCCTTTGAAACATTCAAAACTCATCATCAAGGACTTATTTGGAAAAGACCGGTTGAAATGGCCCGTTCTGTTGTGCAACACTTATGTCAATGCAGGGAACAAACGGGCTTCATGCAGATTTCTTAAAAACTCATTTTTGGATGGAAATGCCTTGCAGTAGAAGGTAGAAAGTAGAAGCAGAAGGAGCACAAATGTTTGTAATGACTGCAAGAACCTGGTCATGTCCACAGTGTTCTGTATTTTTCCCTGTCATTTATTACAAGTTGTTACTTTCCCAATTTTGAGTAATTCAGTGTCTCTTTGTATGGAATTAATCGTTTGGGCCACTTTCTAAAATCTGAATACTACTAGTGTACATTTGTCACTTTCAGTTTAAATTGACTGCAAGGTCTGACGTATCTTTGCTGCGTTGGGTCATTTTGATGCTATGCCCAAAGCATGTAATCTATTAATCTTTTTCAGCAGGAAGTGTAGTGCCAAGGGTTACTAACAGAAGTGGCTCTACAGTGATTCACAAACTCTGAAATATGAAAATGCATTGCCTGCATTTTGTATTTTTCAGCTCTACCTAGCTTTAGAAAAGTGCACTTATACAATTAGTGACAAATCCTAATGCCGCTTGAAAGAATAGTATTAATGAGTAGGGAAGGGTGTCAGGATTTGTTTGCAAAGACCTAACTCCAGCCATTGTTTGTGGTTTCCTCTTTGGGGATGCAAACAATTTGTGTATTATTTGGCATCACCTCTTGGAAGTACTCCAGAGAGCGATCTCTAAATCCACTTGTGTGAATGATTGCCTCCACCCGTTTTCATATATACATACTTCTTTCTCACAATATTTCATATAATTCTGAAAAGAAGACTTTAAAAGGCTCTTCCAGGGCATGACTGTCGAGAGGCTGAGACCCCTCAATGGAGTAAAAGAGGTTGATGAGATTCACTGCTTCCTGGGGCTGTCTCAGAAGATAAACAGAAGTTAATGCACAGAATAGGTACTTGCACCTGTTTTAACTAATATTTTGCTGAGATGAAATGTAAAAAAGTGGTGCCTGGCTGTCAGACGAATATGTAACCAGCAATGCCATGAATCTTTGACAGTTGTCAGTCCTCCATCTAAGAAATTGAGTGATACTTCCATTTCATGCCAGAAAGGCCTGAGTAGTTTATAAAATGTGGACTTTAGGACTGAACTACATAAAATTGAAAGGCTGGTAATAAAATTTTTTTAAATTGATAATTTTTTTCTTTCAGTACGCTCAGAACCTAATATGATGAAAGAAGATCTTGTTTTAAGAAGGATAACTTATAACAGTAACTTCAAGACAAAAAATATTTGAGAGATAATTATGGGCGGGGGGTTGTTGCTTTGCTTTTTTTCCTTAGTTCTTTCATTAAGTGAAAAATACACGTTTGTTTTGAAGTAAAAATGAAAAAATAAGATCACTTGGTTTGAATTCTACCTCCATGTTTCTATTAAAAATCATCCAAAGATGAACTTTGGGGTAAGAATAGGTTTTAATACTATAAAAACATGTCCCTTTTTTCCAACAAAATTGCATCTCTGCATTTCAATCTTTTGGCTGCATTTTGGACTGTTACTATATTAATTGAGTCTTATTTATATGGTGTTTTTTCTGTGATTTTTGTGCTTGGCATCCGTGAGAACTCTTCTGAGATATTTTTTCTTTTTCCTCAAACTTATAAAATGCTTCCCACCATTTTGGGAATCTAGTTATATTGTTGTAGCTGTCTGTTCTTCACCTAAAAAAATGTAAAGAAGGTGTTTTGGACAATTCTTCTCTTCTTTCTACAACAAAACAAAGAAAATTGACAGCATCTGACCCTGATTTTTACATGGGTTAATAGGTGTTTGGGTTATTTGAGTTTTAGTCATATCAGATCATCAAAGAGATACACGTACAAATCATGTCTTCTGAGGAAAAAAGATACCTTACTAATCATATCTGCTTCTATAAGACTTGGGTTTTATATATATGCTCTGATATCTTCTATGTAGAGATTTGAACAGGAGTTGTATTTCTGTCTCTCCCTCTCCCTTCTCCCCAAAAAAGCTTATTCTGATATGATGTAGTTTATCAATTTAGCAACTTGAGTCAGCACACACTTTGTGTCATCCGCTTCTACAGCAGATTCATCGTTGATGGAATGCCCATGCCATGAAATCTCCTCTTTCCATAATACCTTCCTATTGAAATACATCTCTAGTTACCTGTCCTAATAACTTCCATTTCCCACAGGACTTCCCTTAGCTATTTAGGTACTTTAGAGATCACCTTCCTATAAACATAATCTTTCTCTCATTTTAATGGAGATCATTCACTGCAGTCCAAAAATTACCTCTAGTGTCACTCAAATTTGGTGACTCCATATGTTGTTGGCAGCTATTTCTAGAAAGCATGAAGAACTGTTAAATAACAGCTGGAGAGAGAATTATTTGTAGCAAAAGAAGGATTCCCTTTGCACTTTAAGTCTCATTTGATTCTTAACGATTTTTTTTTTTCTCATTCATTTTGATTGTTTTTCCACAATGTTGTCTTGGGTTTGATGCAGACAAAGTAGTATTCCCTCTACACCAGAGCAGTCTCTTTCCCATTCTTAGCTATTAGCGGAGGTCAGTAAGCAGGGTTAGGGAGTTAGCTTAAGACTTAGGACACCGTATCCGTAGAATGAGACTCATAACTACTATTGAAAGCCCTTTGGTTATATGTATGATCACTAGTATGGAACAAAAGTTAGATGGATAAATGTAAAGGAGGAATTAGTTTGTACAGTTTTTCCAACAAAAAGAATTTTGATTTTTTATCATCATTGGGGAGCAGATATCAAGTTTTCTGTGGGATACTTAAACATACTGTAATTCTGGGATTTTCTGGAGGGCAGGGTTGGACTACATTACTTCTACCTTTACAAATGAACTCAGCATTGAGGTTTAATTCATAGTTTGTGTCTTTTTGGCATAGGTCTTCCTTTCACATAAAAAAATTACACTTAATAATGAATTTTAAAAACTCTACAGCCAATATCACTTGTCCTCTGTTTAATGATCAATTTATATCTCTCATAGGCTGAAGGAAGAGGGGATGGCACTTCACACTGTCTACACTCTGAAAATACTGCAATATTGAGGTGAAGCAGCTCATAAAAATCTTTTAAACGGGGTAGCTAAAGAGTAAGTGAATCATGTAAACATGAAACGTAATCTATCCTTCATTCTGTTCATCTTGAAGGTCCTTCAGCTTCAATATACTCTATCTTTTCTGTATAACAATATAAACCTTTAACAATCAGCGCTCTCATAAATGTGAATAAACAACAGAAAAGCCTCCTCGCCTCCCTCACTTGCTGAAGTGTTGGGAACTTTCTAAGTTATCACCATAGGAGGCGGTGAGCAGGCAGAGCTTTGCTGGTTTCTGCACCTGCAATGCCAGGGGCAAAATGCTGGCTCTGAGAGGTTCCCTCCCGCTGGCCTCGGAGCTGTCGTGTTCTCCACCTCTGGAGCGGGCAGAGATCTCGGGCCAAATGCCTCACTCCAGTATAACTTCTTCCTCATTTTTATTGCCAGTCTGGTTTTTTGCTTTGCCCTCAGTCTCCCCATTTGTCAAATAAACCACTGCTAACCTGCTTTGTGACAAAAGCTAAAATGCATGTTCTTCCTTGCGTGCAGTGGCTGAGAGCGCTAACGTTGTTTTCCCTGGCGCACACCCTCCCTGAATCTTGGGTGCACCATGCACGGGGCCTGAGCCAGACGCTCTTTGAGTAATTCCAGGAAGGTTATCAAGACTGCTGGGAAAGCACCCCTGCATGGTGTAGTATAATATGTTTGTTTCTTAATACCTGTGTTATACGTAAAACTAAGTATGTTGTTGATAAATGAGGAAATGCATTTTTTCCCTGATTTTCCTTTTGTAAGTGGCATGACATAGCATTCTGAACTGAGTGTCCAAAGACTCCTTAATCCTTACATGTGATTTGCAGGCAGCTTTTCTGATTTATGGTATTTTTATGGAGAAAATTTATTATAAATAGACTTATTCTCTAAGTAAAAAAAAAAAAAAAAGAGAGAACTATTTGGTGCTCAGTAAGGTTGATGATGTAAAGGAAAAGTAAATAGGATTTGCCTTATGTCTGTGATGAGAAGAGAGCTAAAGAAGTGATCTATTATTCAAAGGTGCTGCCCTTTGCAATTCTCATTGACTTTGGGCTACATATCCAGGTACTAAAGTGAGATAAATTTTTAACATGCAAATCTAGAAGTTATTTTTTTTTTTAGGCATAGGCCTCCATTTTTTCCCCCAGATTTATCTCTCTTCAAATTTTTGCTTGCTTTCTTAGTTGTTTGCTTTTGCTGAGCTTAACTTAAGATCTTAAAATCTTGATGTAATATTTTGCTACACTGTTTTTCTTTTCAAATTAATCACTCTACTGGCTAAATAAGTTTTTCAGGTTCTTTCGGCTTCTGTAAAGGGGGTACAATATTAGAACAAAATGGGTAGTACTTGTCTGTGTTACATTCATTTTATTCAATCTTCTAATTAATGGGGAAAGACTGTTTTATGTACACTTGGATGTTCCTTAAGGGTTTTAAGGGGATCCATTGGGTTATACAAATGTCTTTAAATGTGTAGGCATTTTTAGCTTGTGTGCATTATTCCACTGTATGAAACAAGTTTCTGATAGAGAAAGTCATTAAGGTTCAAACATGTAGGAAAGATTTCCTTAATAATCTAGGAAAGACCCTCCTTGATATCCAATTTATCATAAGAATGTAGAAAGCTCACAGTATGTATGATGGGAATAACTAAGAGAAGGAAAGATCTCTCCCTTCTCCATTCCCTGAAATCTGCATGACGTATGCACAGGACACTGGTTTCTTTCTCTTTCTTCTTTTCTAAGTTTAAGAAGAAAACTGTGCACTTTCCTCAAAAGGGAGTATCTCCTATTCCTCTGCATTCTCCTCTCCTTGGCCACAGAAATTCCTGGACTGACTTCATTAGTGGAAAACATCTTTCAGGAACATGATGTTGCTCAAGTGTGTCAGTCCCCTGCACTAGACCCTTAAAAGCAAGGAATTACCAGATTCAGAGACACCTCTTTAGCCTCCCCTCACACCCACACAGCATGTCTCTATTGACAGTGACAGATACTGCATCTTAATAGGGAACCTACTTCAGCCTCCAGCAGAGAAGGAAGCACTCCACTCATTAATCTCCCTCATAGTATAGTTCGAACCCTTATTTACAGCCTCAGCAACATTAGCAAGTGTTCTGTGTTGACATATGCACACAGGTTAGGCATGTCAGACAGTATGAGCTTCTGGGGGAAGCTGATGTTTTAATGAAGGGTTTGCCTCCTCCCCATCAGAGGGATGTACTGCCTGCTCTACTGCTCGCCATCTGTAAAGCAGCATCCCAATGGCATTCCTCATCAATCCAAACCCCACAGCTAAAACAAAATAAGAAGATGTTTTGGTGAAAGGTTTCAGTCAGCCAGGCCTCCATGTTTAAAGCCATATCTACTTACAGAAAAAGGTCTTGTTTCTACAGGGATGGGCTGGGAAAAGAAGAGATGTGTATCTCAAGTGTCCTACATTTCTGTGGTGTTTAGATATATGATCTGTGTTTGGGCCTTCCCACTTATCTTTGATAAGAGACGTTGTTTTGAACCACTCACCAAGAAAGAAAAAAACCCAACCAACCCTCAAAATAATTTCAGAAGCTTGTATGAATCGGTCTGTTGTCTAATGAATATCTGATCTGCACAAAACCAGTGCCAAGTCTGGAATGTTCTGCAGTTCAAAGGATAGACTTTAAAACCTTTATGTGGGAGATGTACTCAGAAAATTGGATAAACAGATAGCTTTGTGTTTTTAGCACCTACATTTCAGAGTACGTAGCGCTTGGAAATGCCTAAGTGTTAGTTGTAAGCTTATAATATGCTAAAAAAGTAATACTGTCGATACCACAAAAGAGCCTGTTTGTTTTGGGCTAGTTATCTACACTAAGGATTAGGAATTAGTTATTTTGGTAGGGCTTTTAGAAAAGTGAGTGATACTCTGGAAAAAAAAAAGTAATATTCAATTTACAAACAAATATTTATTACAGTATTAGAGGGATACTGTACACCTGAAATATGATGCTAGCATTCAAAATCAAAGGAGCGGTGTGGCTGGTGCATGAGACTTGGGCTGAGATGAGTGAGAGTTAGATTTTGTTTCTGGCATTTACTGCCAGTAACTTCCTGCCTGTCTCTAAGAATTTCTGTCCATTGCGATCTCCCCCCTGCATGAGCTCCATGCTCCTGGGAACAGAGACTGCCTGTACGTGCTTTTTGGTACCAAGCCATTCACAAGAGAGTCTTGGCTTTGGTGGGGTCTTGCTATGATGCCTCTAGGAGCGTGTCTATGCAAACATTCTGATTTGGAGTGGATTAATACTTTCAGAGTATGTCTCTAACATGGTTTTCCTGCCTCGGCTTCCTCGAGCCCGTCAAGATTGGTAGTTTAGAGGGTGAGGCAAAGACGTTTGGTTTGTCTGAATGCCTCTAGGTAAAAGCACCTGGAGATAATCTGGCATCTGAAGGAGAACTGGATGAGGTATACTTCAGAGAGTTGTACAGATGAGTGGCTGGCCAGGCAGCAATTTTCTGTCTCTGTTTTCATATTAACTACAGAAACTGCAAAGAACACCCGAGTTGCTTGATTCCTCTATATTATGTCAAACCTTGCTAATAATACTGACTAGCTAAGATCTTCTAGGAATAAATAGCTTCTCTTACAGGATGGTGGCAGACCCATGTGAAATTTGGAAGCAACACGTATGTCAGGTTTACATTCAGGGGATATATATTCTTAACCCATGACTCTTGGTCTTGCTGTGTTTTGTATTAACCCATTTAATTTAATCTAGACAGGTCTTTATCTCCTTCTGTTAAACTTACTTGACCCTTTTTTGCTCACCTATATGAATTCCAGTATGGATTTTTTGAGGGATATAATCTGAAATGTTTTATTCATGGTACAAAATCATACATTAGTATCAGTGTCTGATCCTTTGAATAATGATTGCTTGAAAACAAGCTTTTTATCTGATCAAATGCTTAGCAACTCTGTATTCGATATGGGTCATGGGCCATTAGCCACCAGATAAGGGACATTCCTTAAATTATGGGAAGATAGTCACCCTAACTTCAAATTTATCTCAAATATTCTCTAATATTTCAGTAACTGCGTTACTTGCTGTACTTAACAACATTAATCTATATTGTTCTGATAGCTTTCATGGAATAAACCCAAGATTTATCAATAGCCACAATTAACAAGCAGTAACAAACTGACTCGGGGGACATTAGTTTGCCACATTTGCATGTATGGCCCTGTAATTTTTCTGAAGACGCTCACCACAATGAGACGTATGAAAGCAGGTTTCAAAGAATGTGCCTGGCAAAGGGTTTGAAGGAGAAGCTGCATTTTCAGATTAGCCAAGTGCTCCTTGCTTAATGGACATAAACCACCCACAAGGTACTGCTGCCATGGCTCCTCTTGCAGACAGAGGCTGTTTGGAATTAAGTTCTTTTGCCTTCATCACAAGTGTAGAGAATGGTATCAGCTGCTTTACTTTACAGGGCAGGATTAATCAGACGAGATTGGTGTCACTTGGTATTTAACAAGACTCGGATATTAGGGAGAAAAGCAATGCATTTCTCTCGTGTGTTGCTCTTTGGCTGTAAATTTCCAAGCATTTTTTTATTTTAAATGGTGTGATCATTACTAGTTTCCTTTTCAGAGTGCCAAAAGAGAGTGAGATGCTTACTTCTATTCTAATAACGTTATGATGAGCTACACATCCTGAAAAGAAGAGAAATCCCCAAATGGACTGTGCCATATTGCTGGTAAGTCTTCCTTCCAAGGACCCTGTAGCAATGAGCTCTCGGGACACTGAGGAACAGGAGAGAGGAATGAAGTAGTATAGCCACAGTGCTGTGGAGTTTGGGCAGGATGATAGTCCTTGGGGAACTACAGGGAGGGATCTACAAAAGTCTGCTTTGTGTTTTTGAAGGCATTCAAGATGATAAAGCCAGATTCAAAGCCATGCCAACAGCCATAAGCAGAAACTTTTTACTCATCTTCTTAGATGGATTTTGCAAATTGTACTTGAGACCTCTACTGCCAGGGACCCTTTACCTTCGCTGACAAACAGTACCTTATATTATGAAACTAGCTGGTAGCTCATTAGGCTGAATATGTACTGTATTTGCAGTGTTGACATACCCTCTCAGAGGCTTGTTGTGCTGTTTTGAGTAATCCTGAAGGGGTGCCTCCGAACCAGAGAACAGCCCTATCCTGCTCTTGGGAAAAAACACCGTATTCCCTGCTATCCTTAGCCTGCAGGTCTTGTGGTCTATATCCAGGAGCCTTGAGGGCCATCAAAAGGACATATCTAAGGTGATGCAGCAGACCCTTGTGGCAGAGTTGGTTGCAGACCCCAAACCACTTGACATCTGGAGCTGTACCTTCCTCCAAGCTGTCCCCTGAGAAGACAACAGCCATGTTAAATATATTTATCTAGTTATTCTCTTTTAAAAGTAGTACTGAAAGAAAGGTAAAAGCAGTGATTGCAGTGAGCTGGTCTGGTTATGAAAAATATACTCCTAAAAATCATAGTCGAAGGTTAAACTGCCCAGCCTTGATTGAATTGTTTTATTTTGTCATGGTTCCCTCACACACCAAGTTTCCTGCGACTTCTGCCCCCTTACTTCTGTTTTTTTGAGAAATCATATTATATTAGCTAGTACAATATTACTTCTTCTATGGGACATGAGCTTTTTTATTTTCTGCATAATAACTAATAACTAATCCATTTCTGCAGTTTCTCAACGCTTCCAGGTGCAGAATATTAGTGCTTCACTGTTTTGGTTCTACAAATGCATGTACACATGCTTTTTCAGACACACACACGCCCACACCCAACCCCCCCCCCCCTCCCCGTGTGCTCATTTACTGGATTGCTCTGAAGGACAATGTGTTCATGGGTTTTGGTTTCATAATTTTCATCTTCTGGTGTTGGTAGGAAATGCAAGGTGACAGAAGCGTGGACACGAGCACAGCATTTGGCATCCTCCCTAGCTCCCAGTATGTGAGCTCCAGAATCTACTGGTAAACACTGCAGAAATTACAGAAAAGGGAACTGATTCTGCCACCTCAGAACCAGCACAGGATTTGTACAACAAGCCTTAGTATCTGTAGAAAAAATACCTAGCAGCAGAAGTACTTGGACACAGACAGCTTGTCTCTAGTCAGCATCCCACAGCAAAGAATTATTACGTCTTATGATTATTTTTTATTTACATACACATCAAACTGACAAAATGAGGTTTATACTTTCTCCACTTTTTAGTTTCCAGCTGACTATCATTTTCTTTTAAGATTAAATAAGTAATTTATTGAACTGTAACATCAAGTATTTATTAGGAAATTGCTGGGTAATTTTAACTGTATCTTTTTTTAAAACATAAATCTGCATCCAAGGCCTCCAGTAACTTTGTGCGACTCTGCACCATTAATTTCTTCCAGAGTGACATTCTGATATGAGCTGAACAGATGGAATTGCAGGATTGTTCTAGCAAATTTATCATAAAAAATGCATCCGACACCTGTGTAATTTGCCTAATCATTTTCCTAATAAGCTCCCACCATTAATTATGCACGATTTCCACAATGCAATCAAGATAAAAGTAAATCTGATGACTTAATACCCTTCAAAATAATTGGTTCACCCAACACAAGGCCTCCTTTGCTTTCCCATAGCCATTCCAGTTAATTAGAAAAAGGGTGCACCCCGTAGGAGTCAGCAGAACGGAGGCTGATCGCGTGGTGGGAGGCAAGCCTGCTGGTTTTTTGGGCAGGAGTCAAGGATATTAACTCATGAAAGAGAGGAACGGGCCCCCCCCCCCCTCCATGCCTCTCCTCCTTGCCTCTCTCCCCCCGCTGCCCACCCCACCCAGCAGCAAACAGATGCGATTAGTGTTCTTCAAGCCATCAGAAAACTGACTGCAGGACTCCGAGGGTCTAATGAGAATCAACTTTTCGGCGGCTGCTGTCTTGCGGTGCAGCCCACCTGTCACATCATTAGGTGCAGCATGTGCCTGGAATTCACTTTGCTAAATGAGATTTACAGGCCCCAGCGAAACCCATCCTGCAGCATTCCTGCTTCAATTAGCTCAAGATTAATTGTCTGAGAAAGGGAATGAAAGTTTTACTTCAACTGACCTGAAAAAAAGGGGAGGGGGGCAGAAAGTATGGCTCAGGTATTCCACATGGGCCCCAGGCAGTGTGGAAAAACGTGATAATTTAAAGGTGCTGCAAATTTCCTACCCCTCGTCTGGATGAGTGAAATTAACTAGCACTAAAAGCTGTCAAATTAAAGGTTGACTTCCAGATATTAGCACCTTAAATGTCACCGAATATTCTCCATCTCTCCCCTCCCCATCCTCCCTCCTTTCTCTCCCTCCGCCTCTCTCACCTCTTCCCACCCCCAATCCCCTCCATCCC
>VXBO01008606.1:43676-171232 GCA_013400135.1 Rhinoptilus africanus | reverse complement strand
GTTAAAAGGACCAGAGCTCCTGCTGGGATATCCTCGCTCCCAACTGCAATGAACAGTAAAAGACTACTCTCTTTTTTTTTTTTTTAAGCTCTCAATACCTCTGCTGATACCTAAATAGAGATTCCTGACTTTTTGGTATTTCTGAAAATGTCTGTCTTGTCTTAGCATCCTCAACAAATGGGAGCTCAGCTCGAGCGAAAATTTGGCTCCAGGTCTGTATACTTATGGCAACTTCCTCTGTGAATAGTGAGCTCTGTTGTTAATTAATGCAAGCTGTGTTATCATTTTATCTACTGTTGTTCCTTCTGTTAGGCAAATTTTCTGTTTATTATAACTATCATGGTAGTGTTTATGGGCCTTATTCAAGAACTCGGGCCTCATGGTATATGGAAATAATAATTACTGCTTGTTTCCTTTTTTAGCTGACTTTCTTAAGGAAACACAGGTTATGCTGTCATGCTGTTTGTCTGGCAGCCTGCTCCAAATAACTTTGGAATCTTTTAATTAATTTCAACCAAAGTTTACTGTGGGAGCTCTACCAATTTTGTGGAAACTGGCTATCGGCAAGAGGAGAAGGTGATGCAAATTAGGATTCCTGCTGCAAGGAAGACTGTGTTGTGAGCTTGTGTTATTTCCTTTCTGGGAGCAGGCATGTGCCGGCTGGCCAAGCAGCATAAATATAGCTCTTCTGCTGCCTCTTCCCTATTCAGTAATTAGGAAATCTGGGAGGGAGGTGGCTGCGCTGTGTCCTCATTTTGAACAAGAACGCAAGAGTGGAGAGAGGTTGTAAGTAGCATAGAGGAGGACTTGGATATATTGAGTGGGGATTTGGGAAACAGTCTTCATTAGCTCTGCTGCTCTCAGATTAACTAGATTTATTTTTTTAGTGTACTTTGGAGTGCAGATATTCACTAGGATTTTAATGGGAGTCTTCCTAAGGAGAACTGGGAAAATCCATGGGAAATCCTAGAAGTGATGATGCTGATTTTCAGGACTAGTGATGGTAATATCATTTGCATATGATGTACAAGTAGATCATTCAAATTTGTGCATATTTTACAATTCTCATACATATTTGTCTGCAGTGGAGATGTCTAACAACCATCAGTGTCCACTTGCGTTGATTTTAGGGGAGCTTTTTTTTTGCGTATTTAAATTGTCAGCTCTTTATTTTTATTCTGAGTTTCATTTAATCATTTATAAAGCCAGCTGAAATTTTGTCAAAGCTAGACAATTTTTCCAAATCTCTAATAAAAATAATGAGTGTCATATGTTTTGCTGGGAGATTATAATGAATAAATGTACCCCAGAGAACATTTCATAATTTTTTCCCCCCTTTTCTCTACCTTTGGGTCCCAGAAAAAAAAAACAAACCATTTTTGTATCACAAATGCTCTGCACTGAACAGATAACAAGGTAATGTCATCAAGAAGTAAGAAATTATTCTCTGGTTTAAATACCATTAATTTTTTTTGTTTGTTATTATTTTAATTTAATTTTAATTTAGCATTTTAATTTTAAACTAGTGTCCTGGCTGAACTCCAGCTTCTGGACAAATTCCAGTTTAAGTAATTGCATCCTATCTAATGAATTTCCCTATCTGGCATTAATTGGAAGAGCTATTTTTCACTTCCTGCCCTAACCTGTTCTATAATGTTGCTGTGTGCTATAGGTTACTATGATCAATCCTGGAAATGGCTGCATTTTAATAGATAAATACGTATGTACTGGGCAAGTTTAGGAACAAAGCAGATAGACGGATATGTCCCACTGCCATCTTCTGCGATGCACCCGCTCTGAAGCATGAATACTGACCTCTTTCAAATAAAAATATTCCTACTCAAGCACTAGTAATCACACTGTTCTCCAGAAGCCAGAAGTCTTAAGAAAGAGGATGTAAACTTTAATTCTCCTTACAGGAATTAGAATGGTTCTTTTTAGCTGGAGTGGCAAAGATCCAGAGTTAAAGGTTCTGGATTTACTTCACAGTGTCACAGGGACCTTGTTCAGGTAAGACCCGTACATGTACATGTGCAGCTGGCCGTACCTACGTTTGTGTGGCTTTGGGGGGAAGGAGGAAACTTTACACAGAATAAATCGAGTGAGAATTCTTTGCTACCTTTTTTTTTTTTTTTTCAAAATTAAATTAAATTTCTCTAATCTCAAGTGGTATTTACAATATAAATTATCTTTATATGTTCAGCCTGTTAGCTACCAATATAATGAAAGCCAGAAAACCTGTTTCTATTATTGTTTACTGTTTACACACCCTCATAAATTCTTGGGAGTTTTGGGCCATATTGGCTGCCTATTCTGAGTTTGCCTTCCTGGAATTGCATGCTGAATTTAAATATGCAGCCTTAACTATCGAGAACATTTTCTTCAAGTTTTCTTTGTTTTGTAAGGCATGCTGAGACCTACATACGAAGACAAATTTGAAGAAAATTGGTTTAATAATGTTATGCACAATTAAAATGTGCGAGCTCTGGGACTGCTTTCCTGATGTGTATGTATATACTTGGATACATAGAACAAGAAGTACAGGTTTTTTTCAAGTTTCTCTGTGCTAACATAGCTGTGGGGCAGAAGGCTGGTTTATAGCAACATAGCTAATTATTTTGTGTATCTACATGCTAGGTTTCACAGACTTTTGGAAAACTCACATGAGGTAATTAGATGACCATCTGATCTGCCTTGCATATCACAAGCCATCAAGCCTAACTTGACATTCTGCCACCACAGCAATGTCACTATGGGCTGGAGACCTTTACTACAAGTCCTGATGTAGAGATGATGGGTGATACGAGAACTGACTGCGGTCAGTACCTTACTGTTAGGTATGTACACTTTATTTCTGAGCTAAACAGGTGTACCTTCATATTTCAGCAATTGTGTCTTATTACACCAAGGTCTTGCTGCCTATCAAGAACATCTAGTGCCAGGAAATTCTTTTGGGTTGTAAAATGTGGTTAATTCCTTTCTTACACTCCATCCACACGGCATCTGGGGTATGTGCTTCTTGTTACAGAACTAGATAAAGTTTCTGTGTATTGTTCACTGAAATGAGAATTAATGATAGCTGACTGGACACTGGCATGCTTCCCATGACTATCCATGTAAGTTAGCTGCTAAGAAAATCTAAATTAAAATTTTGTTATCCTGAAAAACAAACAAACAAAACCTCCTAGCCTTTTTTTTTTTTTTTTTTTTGGTCAGAAATATTTGGAAAGTTGTTGTTGAGCCTTGAATACAGGTTGTTACAGGGTGTTAAATATAGAATTAAAGCAGTCTTAAAATTTTGGGAAGTTTAACAATAAGGCTGACCTTCAAACAGCCTAATCATGGCTTGTTTTGCAGACTATATGTACTCTGATGTACAGGCTGGCTGGCTGTAGATCAAAACGGGAGGGTTTATTGATTAAAGTCTTCCTACAGTGGGGATTAAAAAAGTATGTCTTATCTCGCTATCTATTTGAAAGATATAGATTCCTGTTATTTGCTGAAGTAAGGGAATGCTGGCAGTATCAAGTTCTTTACACGAGGACTGACATGACTAGATGCTCCTTTGAAGATTTACCTCACTATCTTGGAGGAACAGTCCAGCTACTCTCGGAACAAAACCACTGCATCCGGGCATCCCGTTCCCCACACGACTGACTAGCATTGAGCTGGTTCTGCACCCGTGAGTAGGTTGTTTTGAGATTTTCTTTTTGGTGGGGTTGTTTGTTGGTTGATTTTTTTTTTTCCTAACTACAATTTTGATTTTTGTTCATTTGCAAATATAATTGAGTACAAATTGGTTTTCACTTCCAGTCTTCACTAAAGCCTCTGCCACCATCAAAAAGGCATTCAGAGACATACTTAACCCAGAGTATGGCCCTGTGTCAGTGCAGCAGCAGGAGAACTGGGTGAAGCATTAATATGTCCTATGTGAGAGTACGTAGGGGATGCCATGTGGAGAAGGTTCGCTTTATTTTTGGACATTATTCAGCAAGGACCAACTCAGTTAGGCCTGACTAACAAACAGCTACTTAATAAAAGTAGCCCTTTATCTTTTCAAATGTGTCACAATTTTTTTTTAAATAAATTGTCAGCAGTGCACAAGTGTTGGGCAAATAATGTATGTAAATAAATTACAGCCAGTGATTTTGTGACCAGTAGCATTAATATTCTAAGCAAGGTACATCCAAGCCCCCTTATTAGGGGTTTCCATGAAATGGAAAGCGTAACTAGGCTATGTGGGGTCACAGCAACGAATGAGTGAGTGAGTGAGTGGGGCTGAGCACCACCCCATGCGGGACAGAAGCCACAGCAGACATAGACCACGTGCTGGTCCTCCTCAGTCACCTTGATCAATTCATGCAGCTGGAAATCTTGCATCAAACATAACTGGCTGCCCAGGGAGCTTGTGGTTGTGACTCGAGCCCTGGAAGTGTTCAAGGCCAGTCTGGATGATGCTTGGAGCAGCCTGGTCTAGTGGGAGGTGTCCCTGACCAAGGCAGGGGGGTTGGAACTAGATGATTTTAAGGTCCCTTCCAACCTAAACCATTCTATGATTCTATTCTATGAATTCTGTGACTGTTTGTAAGGCTTCCTAAAGGTTGTCATTCCTACCTCTAGAGATGAGTTGAAAATAGAAATTCTGTTTCTGCAAGAATTTACACTTCTGATATTTTTCTTTTAATGTACAAACTGTACAAAACAAAATAAATGTTCTCTGTTCAGTGTGGCTGCACTGCAGGCTGAGAGCTTGGGACCTTTGGCTTTAGGAGCTGTCTCAGTTTCTGAGGAGTTGGAAAGTATTGCTTTCAGTAGCTGGTGTCCAGTTAGAAACCAACTAATAGGAAGATTTCAAAACTTAAGTCTTGTTGCGATCCTGCAATCCTGATTGATTTTTGGCAAAAGCTTATTAAACCTGTCATTGTCTCACAGGCATGTTTTGATGTCAAGTAAACCTTTTTTTTTTGGTAATTTCCTTATCTTTGTATTTAGGTTTATATAAGTACTGGTACCATACCTATCAGTTAGCATCAAAAACTGATTACTGAGTTCACATTAATGAAGTAATGCACATCTTACTGGATTTTTGGATCTTTTTTAAATTATTGGATTTTATGAACTATTCGTTTTGGCTTTCCTGTTTCTTAGTCGTGATTCTCCTCGTATGGAAAGTCATATATATATCACAGGGTATTGTTTTTGCTTTCTCATCTATTTTTAATTGTTTATTTGAAAATTCATCCACTAACAGTCATAGTGTGCTAATATGTGCTTTATGGAAGTAAACTAGGAAGCCAGAATAGTGTAGTACCCATTGTGCTTTCATCAGCTTAGGGGTTAAAGTCCAAACCACATGGAGACTGACATGCAGATTTGAGGTGACCACCTTCTCTGTCCACACACAGGCGGAACTCCAGAAAGGAGGACTTAGCCCAGAAAAAGCACAGCCACACAGGAACAGTGTTAAATTCTTCTCTCTGAGTTCTAAATTGCCCACAAATAGAGATAATCTTGGTTTTCCCTGGTGCGTTTTACACGTGGTCCATAAGAGGTGCTCTGGATGACTAATAACTTCCTCGTGTAGGTTATAAATAGTATAGGTTATAGGCCATGGATTTCCCTCCACAATGCATAATCATGGCATGCTTGTTACTAATTCAGAAAAGGTAGACGTGGTATTTGGTGGGATGGGCTTTGGTCCCCTGAAGAACTTGAATAAAAGACTCAGTAACTCTTTCTGTAGCAGTACATTTGTGGTCTTAGTATAGCAGCAGTACCTATGCTATGTTTTTCCCCATGCTGTATTCTGCTCAGTCAAGCCCTGTCCAAAAGGGTTAAACCAGGAGACAAATGCAGTGTAAACATTCATTCTGAGTTCTTATGATTAATGTGATTGATTTGTGAAAGGATGAAATTATATCGTAAAGTTAATCATTAGAGAAAATAAATGCTTGAAGGATCTAAGCTTTATATATTGGGCTTTTCTTTTCACTGAGTCAATATAGATTGACAAGCCATATTTTCCATTCAAAGAAATGTTAAACGTGTTTACAGATTTCATGAACGACTCTGAAGACAGCATCACTTTAACAATGTTTTCTGTCAAAGGCTACAATAATAACCTGATTTCTGCTCTCAGTCATGCTGGAGTAACTGTCAGAAATGGTAGAGCACTTGGTTAAATAGAGTAGAATCTGGTGCAGACATCTTGTAATGCCGCAAAGAATATAATTGTTTGGGGGTTTTCTTTTGTGTTGTTTTGGTTTAGTTTTTAATCCCGCAGGTAAAGGTGACTGTGAGGTGAAGTAGACCTGTTCAGAGCGGCCAGTTCTCACAGCCTGTCCAGTAGGGCACACTCTGACATGAACCAGTCACTGCCTTGAGTGGAAACTTCACAGAAAAGGTGTTAAGGATTTTGGCACAGCATCTCATTACAGCAAACGCCATTGTGCCTCTGTGGTGTTGATGGGTGTTCTAGTGACACAGTAATGTTTCCCCTTGTGCTGACAGGTTGTGGATCTCAGTGGAAGTTCACAGTGCTCCTGCGGGCACGGATCCTGCCACACTCACTCCGTGCCTTGCACTGTTCGTTACGTGCTTCGCACACCTGCTGGTCTAGGGAACTTGGCTCATCCCTCATGTCCCTCAAATAGTAGAAAGCTATGTGGCCCTTAACTTGTATAGTTAAAATATTCCTTTGTAAAATACTCCTGGTCATTTTGTAGTTATTTCACCCTTTTTTTTAAAGAAAAAATTACTACAATATATTCAAGACCTTTATTTTAATATCAGGAGAGAATTGGAGTTAGAAGCTCAAGCTTTAGATGTCCAGAATTGTCATGGCTGATGTTTTGTTTCCTGTCCATGGGAGGTAATCACCTGCTTGGAACCTTATATTTTGTTAACATGTGTTAACAAGCTAAACTTGCTTGCTTGAGGCAATCCAGTAGTCTGTTGGTAGTCCACAAGTTATTTTAGACTACATATGACTTTGAGGACACCCTTACTTCTCCTTGACTTTGATGTGACTAAAGATTTGAAGCCTTCAGGAGTCATTATGGAATCATATGCTATTTGTAAATACTGGATGACAATAACATAAAATTTTCTTAGCGCTCTTGTGAGATGTGCTGTATTGTATGACAAGCGGTGTATTATAAATTCCTTTCACGTACTTCTGGATCACACAAGATCCAACACATGTAATTCTGAAACCATCACCCTATTTTATTTTGAACTAATTCAGTACAGCCCATAGTTTGAATTTTAGAAAGGAGAATTTGAGAACTAGGGACTGTTTCCAGCTCGGGCATGAACTTTCTATGTGAACTGTATCTCTGTTTTTTCTTCCATGTGGAATGACAAGACAGTGTTTCCTTTCTACTTACAAGTATGATGTAAGGATGAATTAATTATTTGGAAAGTCCTGTGAGATTATTTAGTACTAAAAAATGCAAATTCTTAATATTAATTTATTAAATTCTACTATTATAAGTAGTGATAATAATAGAGCCTATCCTAAAGCAAACAAGTGAGAGAGACTGATTTAAAAATGCATGGAGAATTTTAACTTCCAATTTTTCTGACCTTATAGTACACCTGTGCTCATTTATATCATCTTAGGTCTTAGATGTTTTCTGAGGTATTACTGGTTTTGAGTAATGGATTTTTTTTTGTTGTTTCTTGGGCTTACTTTTGTTGTATGTTTTGCAATATCCAGTTTTGATCAGAAACAGAAATACCATGTTGCAGAGAAGGATAATTTTATACACATGCACTGCTTGGGTTTTGTTGTTGTTGCATATAAAACCATTAGAAAAAAAAAAGGAAAAAAAAAACCTCAAAATATCTCTGTTGAGCTTTGAGTAATTAAATGAAGTCTGTAATACTTTGGCACTAGGGATTATTGTTTGCTTGTGTGCTTCAGGGGCAAGTTTGAATATGGAGAACAAACTTTATTGGTGAGAGATTCAATTTGCTTAAAAGAAGGCACTATATCTGACAAGGAGCATTTCTTCAGGCACTCTGCATTTACTGCCAGGTAAATACAGCTGTCTGGAACAGCTCCATCTGGTGAGTCACGGCATACAGCAAAGCCCATCTCTCTGCTTTCTCCTGTTAGTTCTCTGACACTAATCTGGATCTGCAGAGAAGTCGTCACCTCGTACTTCTGTTGTGTGGAGATCTTATTCTAAAAATGTGTATTACTTCTGAAAACTGCGCTGAACTGATGTAACTGTTTATGTTGCTTAAACTTGTTTTTATTTATTTATTTATTATTCTCCTTTTTCAATGAGGGGGGGGAAAAAGCAAAACAGGGCGGTTTTCCTTATTGTAATCCCAGTTCAGAACAAATAAGAAATGTCGATGTCTTAAAATATATAATCAGATCTTTGAGACCCCAGAGCTACTCTATAGGCAGCACTTCTAAGTGCTGATGCCACCCCAACCAATGAAGATGCTTATTGATTTGGATTTGTCAGTGTTTAATTATGCACCATTACAGAAATATATGATGTCAATGAAAAAGAGGGATGTATGAATAAAGAATTCCTTGCAGAGAAGAACTGCATGCCGAGCAAAGCTTTTAGCTCTGGCTTCTGAAGTTGAAGAGGCTTTTTTTTTCAAGTAAATAATTTCTCCCACAAGAACTGTATAAATTTGTTTGGGAGGAAGAAATCACACATCTAGGAGCACAGCTTCTTGCTTTGCATGTTCACATGTCTGCTCGCATACAAGGAAATAGGTACATGTCCACTCTGTAAATACCATCAGTTCTATGTATAAGTATGATTAAAGACCTGAAATAGGTCTTGGATAAAGGAAAATGTATTCAGAATGAACTGATGCTGCAGTGACATGACTCCCATCAGGATAACACTGCAGCAGTGACACAGGATTCTCCTGGAAATTAATGAACGCTGAGAGCAGCCCCCAAAAAATTTGAGTTCTGTAGTCCTTACATTATTAAGTGTTAAAAAAAAAATAGAAAAGAGTCATAGTTAGTGTAGTCATAGTGTTAGTCATAGTTATCCTATGATTCTGTGATTCTGTGTTAGTTTTCTGTCATAAACAGAATTTCTAATGACTTCACGTGGATAGCTGTGTATTCACAGGCATTAAAAACACATAACCCACAGAGGAGACTGCCAAAGTCCATCTACGTTTTATTCACTTTTTCTTGAGTGTGTGCAATGTCGCCTCTTCATTGGATTTCCTGGCTCTCACCTCAGTGCTATAAACACCATCTTTCAAAGAATTACTCCTGCCTTTAAGACGTATCGAATGGGTTGGAAGCTTCAAGAACTGCTTTATCAAATGGCTCTGTCAAGGCTTGCAAACGGGGTCTCAGGACACTGGTGGGGAAGATGGTCTGGGGCGCTGGGTGCTGTGGCAGCACTTGTAGAACTGGCTGCGTGAGCCGGACCTGGTGGGCACATGAATGTTGCCCAGGATTTACAAAAGGGCTGAAAAACTTCCCGCGCTGAGGATGTGGGCTGCAAGCCTCTCTCTCTCTGTGCTGCTACTTTCTCTCCTGTTTTTTGAGTGTAGGGTTTTCTTAACATCAGAGATAAGCCCAAGATGCAGTATCCAGATCTGGAGACAAGCATCCTTAAGTTATTAATGTATAGTTTCTCTTTGGTTTTAATAATGGAGAAACAAGAAAGAGGGTAACACTTTGAAAGACCCTGTGAGATCTCCAGTTGGTCGGTTAACACTGTTGACTTGCTTCTTCTAAGCCATTATGAATTCAGTGTGTGAAATCTTTGAAAATTATCTAATTGGAGAAGATTGTCTTGCATTTGACCATTTTCTTTTTGCAAACCATTGATCTGCTGATATATTACAGTCAACCAGCTCAATGCACCGTTGAGATATTTTATTGTAATACATTAACAGAGCAATGGTCATTGATTGATAACAGGGGAGCAAAAGAAGATTTCTTCTGTATTTTTTGCTTAAAATAAAATATATAAAAAAAGATATGCTGGGCAATATTCTGTTCTCACTCCATTACAAATCCAATACCATTTCATTGATATCTGTAGGGTTTCTTGGGAGTTAAGGTGGAATAGCTGAGAACTGAATTTGTCTTGCATGCACTAACATCCAGTCAGTATCCTCTTTATTACATATTCTAATCTCAGATGCTTTGTATTTAAATGGAAATCAGTTATGCAGATATAGTTTGGGTGTAGAATGGTCTTTGTTATTTTTCAGTCGGTTTGTATTTAAACTTGTGCACTTATGTCTCTGTGTGTGTGTATTTTTCGAATAATGAATGGGATGACTAAAGACACACTTTACCTCCTGGAAAGGAATGTGACTTTTTTTAATTCAAATTCATGTTTTAAGCCAGTTTTTGCTGCTTTTCTTTTTTTTTTTTTTTTAACGATATTTTTATAAGGAATGGCTTTGTTTCACTGAGAACCCTGTCCATGCTAATTGTAGCTCAGCTCTGATCTAAAGGGAGCATTTCCACTGGAAAAAAAAAAGCATTGTTTAGTCTTTAGGTCAATTGAATCTTTGGCCTCTCTGCCAAGTCTGTCAGCGCTGTTGCCAGTTACTGAGCGTGGTGATTTTTATGATATCAACACTTGTCTTTCGGGGATTGGGCTGCGACCTTCATGATCATTTTATACAAACCACTACAGGGTAGTGTCTTTCTAATCCGAACACACTGGGACTGTTTTACCATTCAGATTAGTGAAAGTTCATGCCACTGCCATGCTGATGATGTGCATTCTTGAGATGTGTAGTTCAGGTTTTTTGCATGGAAATTACGTCTTTTAGCAAAAGGCAAGTTAAAGAAGCAGTGACATGAAAGCCCATGTAGCAAGAGCAGTAACACACGCTGCAACATGCAGCTGGAGCATGAGTGGCAGATATATATTTTTCTGACCAATGCATTTGGGACCATGTGTTGGAGCCTGGTGTACTGCTGTACCAAATGCATTGGAAATTATTTTCAGCATTTTTTATTAGTATGAAGTCAAATGGGTTTTTTTAGTGATTTAGGAATCTCAACTTAAAATGTAAAAAGGATAAGATATTTAGTGTCTTAAGTGACACCGAAATTCTGGATTAGAATTTGTAAATTGGAAAATGTAGATGAGTTACAAATTTTTCAAATTGATCCGTTTAAAATAATGCTTTTTCTGTAGTGCTTTGTTTAGTGTGATAGCACAGAAATTATTTACCTATCTCTGTTAAATCTCATTTATCTTTTTTTTTTTCTTTTTTTTGCTTTTATACTCCATTATATATTAGAACCTGATGGTTGTGTTTGGGTTTGCAAGACTTAGGAAGAATGAACTGCATTAAAAATTCTTCACTGTAATTCACAATAGGCTCAAAGGAAACATATTTATCCACATTACCATTCTAAATCCTTTCCTGGAACAATTTGTAACCTGCACTTATATTCATAATTTCCCTCCTACATTTTTAGAAGCAAGAATGGCCTTTGCTCAGTATTCTTGCAAAAAGCCATCCTAAATACGACTTCACAAGCTTAATCAAATTTCTTGAAAGGAACCTGAGTGGTAGTGGTGGAACGCTGATGCTATCCTCTCTGACTTTTGCAATTATCCTCTGTTTTAAATAGTTAAATATGAAAATGTGATCTTGACACTTGACACTCAAAAAATTTAGTTAGAATCAAAAATTCACAGAATCATAGAAAGGTAGAGTTTGAAAGGGACTTTTGGAGATCATCTAGCCCAACTCCCTTGCTGAAGCCAGTTCACTTAGAGCAGGTTGGACAGGAGTGCATCGAGGCAGATTTTGAATATCTCCAGAGAAAGAGACTCCACAACCTCTCTGGGCAGCCTGTTCCAGTGCCCTGGCACCCTCAAAGTAAAGAAGTTTTTCGTTATGTTCAGACAGAATTTCCTGTGTTTCAGTTTCTGCCTGTTGCCTCTAGTCCTGTTGCTGGGCACCACTGAAAAGAGTCTGGCCCCATCCTTCTGACACCTGCCTTTTACATATTTATAAGCATTGGTGAGATCCTCTCTTTGGTCTTCTCTTCTCCAGGCTAAAGAGACCCAGGTCTCTCAGCCTTTCCTCATAAGAGAGATGCTCCAGTCCCCTGATCATCTTCATAACCCTTTGTATTCCCTATTTATTTTGGGGGCAAAATATGGGAAAGCAAAACATTTCAGTTGAAAGGGGTATAATCTAATTAGTTCCATACAGTCTCTAGAAGAATTGTAGTTCTGATTCAACATACCCCAATTTTTAAGTGTTATGTTCCTCTATCCATGTTCACGGTACTTCATTTTACTTGGTACGTGATGATGTTTTTTCTTAGGAAGACAGTCATTAATGCTAAAGAGCTTGGAAGGTAAAATCAGACACATAGAGGATAACAGGTTAGAGAGATGCTCAAATGTTGTCCTCTGTATAATGAATAATGAGTGGCGTCGTACTAAAATACCATTTCAGGTATGTTTATATGGGTGTGTATATACATAGTGCTTTTATTTTCTAATTTAAAACCAATTATTTTTTCTATAGAATATAGTGGTTTTCTGCACAGGGAAAATTGCTTAGTTTAGAAGCATATTTTGGCCTTGTCTGTGCCTGAACTGCAGCTGAAATTTGTGCTTTCAGAGCTTTGCTTGTGACATTCCATTTTATATTGCTTCAGTGTTTACAAAGAAGAGAAGGTTGTTCGGGTTGTTTGTTTTTAAGCAAACCATCACTTCCTAACTCACTAGTTCGTGCTAAATTGGTTTCCATTTTAGCACTATGGAGTTGTCTTAGTTCTTGGAAACATGCTTCACTGAATCATCAATCACTGTCTTCACTATGATGGTGGTTTTATTTATACAGCTGCATGAAATGTTCGCTGTGAACTATTACACCATATTAAGGTCTTGTGGGTTTGTGCTTTGCTTCAGACTCTGCTCTAATTTGCTGAAAACTTACACTGTGGTTCCTAAGCCCTTAAGTAAATGTGGTCTTATTTTGGGGATAACTTAGACTGGTTTAGGGAAGGCAGAACTACTTGTGGTATTAATACATTAATTCAATTGATTTAACTCTTCTTTGTTCATAGCTTGCTTGTAAATGACATAGATTTTAAGATTGTGTTTCCTAATCAAAATTATCCAGCGAATATTGCCTATTGACAAATCCTTGCCTCTGGAATGCCGTTATACAGTTAAGGTATTATTTCTGAATTTACTTTTCAAGATGATAGGGTCATTTTCTTCCTGTATATTTAATCCTTGATGCAATGCAATACCTCTTACAGAATGACTGAATGAAGAAAATACTGAGAATTTTTTTTAGAAAACGATAAGTAAGGCTCAGGTAATTTAATTAGGATACATTAACCTTTTTTTTTTTTTCCTCAATTATCCATCCGCTCTCATATTCTGCAATGCTCACAAACACCGGATTTTTAAAAACTTCTTATTTCCTTCTGACTGAGGGATCATGACCTAAATTGCTGAATGCTAGATTTTTTTTGCTGCTTACAGCAAATGTTTACATTTAATTTTCTCTTGCTACATTGATACCGCAGAATAATACATGCGATACTACTTCTGAAGAGTTCAGTGTGATCCTTGCATAGTTTCTGTTTCTATGCCGAACGTATCTATGGCTGCATTAAGCAGTGTAAAAGTGCATTGCTGTAATGCTACTCATTTACCCATTTCAAATTATTAAATGCATATTAGTGCCAGGCATCTGTTCTGAGACTTTAGGGCAGGGGTTTTTTTATACGTATACTGTTTCATAGGGGCTATTTACCATAGTAAATCATTCAGATGTGAATATGCACTATTGTCCATCAATTTAAGCAAGTTCCTCAAATTTCTGCCATTACTGTTCACAGGGAAATGAATAACAAAAAGAATAAGAATAGAATCTAGCTTCAAAGTTGGTGTAATCCCTTGCTATTTGCACAGCTGCAATCATGAGACATTCATATTTTTGTTGTGAATATTTGAATCTGAATATCAAAGTGAAACTTACAGAATGCCACCCTGTTGACCAACATAATAGAAAATATTAGTACAAATCTCTCAAAGCCTAATTCTTGGGCAGACATGAATAATGTCTTATTGAAAATAATACTAGTTCAAAGCTACAATGATTTCTGAAATGTACAGAGCAATCAAATCAATGGAGCCAAGCCTGAATACACAGATAGAAATCTGACCCATAGTGCAAAGAATTTTTTTATTATAAATTTTTAAAATGTAAAGTAATTTCTAAGCATATTCATTGCAGTAACATGCTCAGGTCCGAGGACTGGGTATATGTGGTTTTTTTCCTAATCAAACCAGGAAATATCCAAGATTTTGTTACCATCCATTGTAAAAACAATGGTGTTGAAAAAGCTGCCTTGATGTAAAATCCCCATAGAAAACAACTAAAAGTAATTTTGCAAAGGACAAGGGTTCCAACCAGCCTAACATACCTTACCTGCAGTCTGCTTTCACTAGCTGCCTACAGTGAGGTTAAAAAAACCAGTCATCAAAAATCCCGGAATGATTTTATCCCCTGATTTATTTTTTTTTTTCTAGCAGAGGAAATTTTTCTGTTTGCTTGTATGACAAATTGGCACTGATTAGCGCATGACTTTCTATTTGGAAAATACAACCAGAAATACAGCAATACCAGAAAAGCAATCTGTAACTCAAAACGTTGGATGAAGCCAACATTTTATTCACCAAATATTTATGGTTGTAGTGCTTCCATGTTTCAAGTAGAGATGAAATAGAAATAAGTCAATAAATGAAGGAAATTGAGAGGGATAATCAGCTATATGGATTATATTTAAAAATCTTGAAAATAAAAAGGGAAAAATACAATGAAATAATAATAATTTTTAAAACCATAAACATTTGGATTGGTCCTAAAGGTTTTTTCTATTTCATTCACCACAGCTTATATTACCAAAGAAAACTTTCACATGTCTTTGGAATCTTGATATGAAAACCTCGTAAACCAAGCGAAAAGGTAGGACATTAAAAGGTTAAAAGGAGAATATAGGATTGTCTAACACATGGGTAGATTCCAGATGGCAAGAACTGTTGTTCCTCTGCCCCAGTGGCACAATTCTTCATATATTAGTTCCTAAATTTGGAAGAATAGGAAAATTTTCCAGTATCTCAATGTATTCTGCTAACACTACGCATCATATCTTGTAAATTTTACTTTCTTAACTGGAAATCATGGCAATTAAAAAGATATCTGGGATAATTAGAGCTAATGATTCAAGAAACAAAACCTAAGGACAATGGTATTACCAAAGTGACTGTAAAATATATCTAAAATGAATTAAAACCTACAAATTAATCATTGTCTGTCTGTATACCACCCAATGCTAACAGAACCACAAACCTCCATGTATTTAAACCTACATTTTATAAAAGCTCACTGGCAAAAATCAATAGAAAGCTTTAGTGGGCAGAATGTGTGTAATAGTAACAAGTAGAAAGGTTAGTGTAGAAGTTAATGGTTCTATCAAGAATAAAACAGAGTTAAAGTCTGAAGGAAAGCTCTACCACAAGTGGTTCATTAACCTTTGAGAACTCCAGTGTATCTTTAAAGTAAAGATTACAACAAACCTGACTCAGTCACTAGTAGCACTTGTTAGCTCTTGGCTTCAGAAATCAACAGCTTTTTCATTTGCATTATGAAACTACCACAAAGCTTTCATTCCACTAACATGTATGACCCTGTAAACTAGATTAGTTAATCCAAGGTCACGTAGAGCAGTGGGAATGATGGGGAATACCTTACCCAAACACAGCAGTGTGCGCTCCCAAGTAGCTGGGAATTTTGCACTAAAATGATCAATAGTGAACAACATCTGTAGTTAATTGGCATCGCAATAACAGGTAACTAGCGTTGAGCTCATGGGGCTGAAAATAATTTTGATTAGCTCGTCCACGCACCGTTATAAGCTCCCTAAAACAGTAAAGAAGTATCAAAGGGGTTTTTTGCCTGCAGCCTCAGTGCGAGGTGGATGCTGGACAAGAGGCCCAACATCAGTCTCCATCTGTCTTTTCCTCAGCAGCAATCATGCTTGATGGCAGCAGAACTTGGTCCTCTTCTTCCTACAGCTCTTTCACAACTCTTTCTAGACCTTCACTTCCCACTTAGCTTTCCTGGCACAAATATTTGTGATGTTTCGCAGTGAACTGAAGCATTTGAATGGTCTGGAATAAATAGAAAACTTGTACATGCAGTGTGGTTGTTCAAACCCATAATTCAAGCCTCGGATATTTCTACTGGTATCATATGAAAATGAACAGGAAGGTAGGAACTCTGTAAGCCGCAACTGTGTCCAACCTGACAAAAACTGTGGAGAGGTTAGTAACAGGTTACCACATGGAGTAGTAGTTTCCAACTCAATAAAAAAAAATGTGCTGCAATGTTGTACATTAGGTCTCAGAAAAGGTAAGCGCAAATAAATACCTTTTGAAAATGCAACCAATTGAGTCCTGTTTCAACAATGAGTACAGAAAATTTCTTTTGGGATACATTTTTATTTTACTTATATGTTTATCAACAAGCATATTTATTTACATGCAACGTTTTACAACTAGTATCTGTGATCTGATATTGTTATATTATAGCAGTATGGTTGTATATTCTTCTGCATAATTACAAATATTCCAATATATTTTTCGATATGAGAATGCTATGTTTTTTCTCCAAGGATTCATAGTTGTAGTGCCTCATATTCCCTTTTCTTGTGAGATTTTAGGCTGTGCATCTGGCATTCAATATGAAATAAATGACAAAATGAAATAAATATAAAGAACAGACTTTGGGGGAAAGAACTCTCATGTGGCTTAAAACATAATTTCATAAGGTAAAATTTGGGCAGGAAATTTCAATGGAAAATGCCTGAAAAACCCTGAACTAGAGTTCCCACTTTGCATAGACTCTCTTGAAAATTGTGCTGACCGTTTGGGTCACATTTTTGCAGCTCAGCCTAAGCTGCTGCTGCAATTTATCTACATTAAGGAACCCTCCAAAGTCACTGCACTTAGTTTCAAATCTCACATCAAACTATAATAGCAGAGGTATGTGTAAAATCAAATTCACTTTTGGCATGGCAATCAAGAACCTTCTGACATACAAAGTCAGTCAGTTTCATAACTGGGCTTTGGATAGACCGTTTCCAGGTAAACTATTTTCAGGATGAAGTGACAGCGAGTGCACCCTATCAAATGCCTTTTTTCCACTTTCCAGTGTAATAGAATAACAATTCAGTTAAAGTATGACCATAGTTGCAAAACTGTAATTCAATTTGCTATGAAAGGACTACAGAGAAAGTTGGTAACTGTTGGATGTATTATGTTGTAATGACCCAAAGATAAAAATGATGGCAGCCAAAGGGACAGTTGGGACCAAGAACCATTAGCTACACATTGACAATTCAAATGCATTTGTACAGTAGCCAGTTTATTTCAGTCTCCAGTCATTCTACTATTTTTTCCTCATTTCATTCTTCCCATCTTCCCCCACCTACTGCTGTAACTTTTCTTCCAGCAAGTTTTAGGGTGGAAGTTTAAATGAGCATCTGCCACAGTAGCAATGCCAGCGCTAGCTGGCCACCAATCAGCGGGACTACTCTTGCATGGGATGCCTGGCTCCCCTTCGGAGACTGCGCTTAACCTTTATGACATACTCGGATTTCACCAGCTTGGTGCCTCAAATCCCGTGTTCCTGCTTCTCTCCAAATTTTCCAGTTGGTAACGTATCCTGATGGGGAGACTCACACCCCTGCCCTTCATTTTCCTTCACGTTTCTTTGCTAGTCAAAACAAAGAGGTTTTATTTTATTTCGCGTTGTTTTATTACATTTATTTTTGCATTAAAAAAAAGTGAAACGGGGGGGTGGGTATTCAGTTCATAATTAGGGGAGGAGTCGTTTTTGGACTCAATCCCCAACATGAAATCTGTTATAAATGGGTTCTGCCAAATTGCTGAACAGAGTGCAAATCTGTAATGTGCCAGTTTTTTAATAGGTTTAGTTCTTTGGGCTCTTTCTGCAAGTCCAACCCTTGTGTCGTTTCACTGACACTTTGTCCTTGAAAATCTTGTTCTGCAACCTCCTTTTAAAACTAGGTGATAGACATGCTTAAGCCTTCCCAGCTGTGACAGCTCAAGACAAAAAAAGTCAGCCTAGGTTTTGGCACACCTAGGGTCTTCTTAAAGTAATCTCATTTGTGCTTGTCCTAGAACTGTTCTTATTAGTCAACATCCTTATCTCATATCCACAGCCGAGGATGGCATTGTGGCTTCCCAAAGCATGGTTGCTACACTGGCTAAAGGGACATCCAGATCTTAGTTACAGCAGACACCATCTTTGGAATCGACTCTGATGAAAAAATTGCTGAAGCCCTTCATCTGTTTTATTTCCCTTGCTTGAATGATGGGTTAAACAGGCATACTTAAGAGTACAATAGCTCCAGCCATTTGAAATGCTAATTTTCATCTTGGCCACAATATGTTGAGCATATCAACCCCTTTTATACCTTATTGGTTGTAAAGATAATGAGATTCTTTTAAAAGAACAGCATAAAATCCTTGATACTCAGTATTCAGATTCCCCTCAAATCTTGCTCATGCATGCAAGGACTGAGAGTAACTTCAGACATAAGAAAGGATTGTTTAGATTTATAGCTTATTCATAGTTAAAACATTAGTACCTCTGAGAAGCACTTCTTCGCACTAGATAGAGGTAACTGGTAAACACTGAAATTTGTTCCTGTCTTAGAAGGCTTGTTGAAGCTTCTAAAATGTTCTTCTTGGAACCGGATCTAGTGATCCGGTTATGTATACTTTTGCTATATTTTCAGTTTATTTGAGCGCATGAAGTTATTGCACAAGCACCTTTGCAAAAGACCAGTCAAACAACAAAAACAAACATGTTGTTCATCCAGATTGTCTGCTGTTGACCCAATCTGTGCTTTGTATTTTCCAGACTGTAGTGTAAATGTTTCCAGGGGCAGATGTGAGAGAGCTCTGAAAACATCTGATGCTACTTCCAATCATTTCCAATGATACTTTTCAAAACAGGGATGTATCGTACATATTTGTTTTATGCAAGTGTTCTGGTTCATATTATATTTACATAATATACTGACCGATAATTCAAAAAATCTCATTCTATGCAGATAAACAATTATAATGCCAATACTAGAACCATGGTGAAGAGGCACGCGGCAGAAAATACAGCCCTAGATTTTCAGATACCTGCTCAAGTTTGCAAAAATGTTGGTGGCTTTTAAGCCACATTGTTATAAAGGTGGCTTTATAAATGTTTTATAAAAATATTTGCAACAGAAGTGATGGAGAAGGAAAAAACATGTCAGCGTAGAATACCAAATGCAAACCATTAAGCTTTATTTCTGTATTTTTAGACTAACCAGATACAGTGCACAATCATGAGTGGAAGCAAAGAGCAGCTTCTGACTTAATCTGTAATTTCAGATCTGAAGTTCAGCCTAGGTAGGTGGATATCAACCATTCCAATGTATCACTTAGAGTTTTTAGATAGCAGGAAGACTTGAGAACTGTAAGGGTTTATCTTTGACAAGAAATGGCATTAAAATAAGCAAAGGGTTTTAAGCCTTCTTAATTTATAAAAAAGTTTCAGAATCCTTTCTTTTGCCAAGAAGTAAAATATTTCTGAAAAAACAATATTGTTTGGAAAAAATATTTTATTTGTATTTTTTATAAAAATATTTTATGATCACATAAACTCTTTAAAGAGAATTGCAGACAGATTTTTCAAATGTGTTTTCTACCCTAAGATTTTACTTAGGTCAGATCTCCCAGGGAACTACAAACTGTGGACATAAATTGTTTAAGAAAAATCATGTCTATATTGGAAATGAATTCATTGATACAGGAGAGTATCATATCTGTAAGTTCTTTCTTCATATCTATAAGTTCTTTCTTAGATCTTCTGTTCCCGATTCCCTACGGTACAATGCCCTGAAAAGCTGCAAGTTTCTCCAGTTGATAATATCAGATAATATTCCATTTGGAGCCTATAACAATCCAAAAAAAAAAAAGAGAAGAATCGGCAAATTCACAAAAGAAATTACAGTCAAGTCCCAGTACCAACATAGTTAAAGGTACAACTTGATAGCTGGAGTTTTTATTTAAACCTCAAGTACTTATCTGGCTTTAGGCCTGTGCTCCTAAATGAAGAGGAATCAGTTAATCTAGAAAAACATTTTAGTAGTTTGCTTTGAAGGCTTCAGCTCACTATATCTGACTGCAGGTGAGATGTTTAATGTTACCGAGTTGAGTTAGTGATTACAATCATTTTAGCAGTCGGAGACTCTCTGCTATTGCTAACTGCTGTGGATGGAGAGCCGGAGACAGAGAGCTGCCATTACCGAGGTGCAGGAGTCTCTGTTTCTTTGAGTAAGGATAACGGGCGTCATGCCTTCCTTCCAGGAAATGCTTGCTGCCGACCTCCATGCCTGAAGACAGGGATTAGAGCATCATTAATTCGAAAGACATATTTTTTATAGACTTATTTATTTAATTATTCTTTCCCCTCTAAACTCTTGGGGGAGTTGACAACGGTTTTCCTGTTGTTTGCATGAGGGAGAAGATCTCCGGACTCACGGGAGCACTAGCTCAGCAGAAGAGGGTAAGACAAGACAATGTGGCAAACAAGCCTGCAGTTTAGCAAAGGCTCATTTAGGTTCGCTACAGTTCACTCTTGAAAGCGTTCATGTATGACTTAGACTTGCCCAATCTGGCAGCGGTGAACTGCTCGAGCAAACGGTAATAGCAAATAGAGGTTTAAAATTGCATAGCTCTCCTTGGAAAAGTGACTTTGGAAAGGCATCTTTGATAAAACTGATTTGACTATTGCATTTAGCAAAGCTGATTCCTCAAATCTGAGTGATGAATAAGACTGTACTATTTTGTTTTTTCCTGGAACTGCAAAGGTGAGGAGGAGGAGCACTGGAGGAGGTTTTACGTAGTGTCTCCAAATTATTAAATTGTAGTAGTGGGTACGAACTGTACCTCAGAGCACTTTTCAATGGGGAAATTACTATGTTCCAATGAGGAAAGAGACTTTTTCAAATAGTATATAAACTTTAAGCAAAGATGCAGGATTTAGTAAGAACCATGCCTTTAAGATGTCAGGAGTAGTTTCTGGAGTTGACAGCTGAAGAAAAGGAGATAAAAGTCAGATTTTTAATTTTTTTTCTCTCCAGTGCTGTGTTCTAGGAAACTAGTAATCCATGCCCTCACCTGCACTTCTGGGCTTCACAGAATACGCTTGTCATGACAAGGTAATGATTTTTTAAAATATCGATTGTTCTCTATTTGTATCACTACAGGACAGAGTTCAGGTTTTTGTTTTATTTTTTAGTACTTTTTTTTTTTTCCTGTGGATGAAGTCTCCACAGGAAACTTTAAGAAAATTTTACCCTGTGCTATCTCACAATGAGTTGGAAAAAAACCCCCATCAAACTTAGGTTTTCTTTGTGTTAATCATTTAATTATTTATGGACATATTTGAACACATACCTTAGCAACCTTATGTCAGTCTGGAGCACTGTGAGGGAGCCAGAGTGAATTGGCCAGTTAAGCCGCATTTACAGATGCTTTGCCTTGGCAGAGCAGTGCAAAGCAGCTGGGTAGAGTGCCTTGGTTTTCCCTCTACCTGCCGTCCTCCAGGTTCATGTTGTTGTTTGGACCTCCTTTCCCTTCCCCTGTCTACATCTCACACAATTTCCTGGTGTTTCTTTACATTTGTGTATTCATGCATTTGCCAGGATTCTTTTTCTTGTTCTTCTCATATCCCACTTTTCCTACTCTCTAGGTATACGCTCAGAAGAGAAATATTTTGGGGAATTGTGATTTTGGCCATGAATTTTCAAGAGGCAAGAGAAACTCTCCCCTCCTCCAAGTTCATCCATCAGAAGGGGCCGATTACTTGCATGGTTAAGAACAGGATTAAATCTGCACCTTCTGTCTTTCAAAAAAAAAATCTCTGCATTAACCCTTTCTCAGCATCTTCTGAGAGCAGAGTCAATAGTGATGTTAGAAGGAGGATTTCTACAACCATAATTCTATGAGAAACAGTAGAAGATATTTCCTAAAATGGCCACCTGAATGTCAGTATTCCTTTCAAAATCAATAAGCCAGGACACCTCAAACAAGAAAATTTTCTTTAAAAAAAAGAAAAAAATAACTTATATTTGGACCTTCTGTCTGCTGCTTTCTTCTGAAACATTAAGTCACATTTTTAGCCCTCTCTTATCAAGCTACAAGTGTTCAAAATACATTACTCACTAAATGAAAGATTATTTTCTTCTTAATTCAATCCTCTGATTTCTGGAGGTTGTGAGTTGTGTAGAAGGAAATACTTGAGCATACTTTTGAGGAGACATTGTTTGGTTGTTCTTCCTGCAACTGAGTTATACAGGTGAGTCAAATTCAGTATAAACTCAGTTACAGATCTAATTTTTTAAATGATTGGAATGCCAAAGTCTTTATGGAAGGTAGATTTTTTCTTGTTTTGTTTTGGTGGAAAACCAGGGTATGTGTTTCTTGCTGGTATAGTGAAGTCAAATGTTAAAAGTAATAAAAGTAGTCAAAAAAAAAAAAAGGATACTGGATTCCAGCTAAAGAAATTGTTGAAACTATTCCTAATCCATTTCTGTGTTTATTACCTAAAGAGTGTTATAGTGTTATTGACTAGTTTGAAGCATTTATTTACTGAGCATTCCACTTTGGCAATATTTCATCTATATTTCTTCAGTATGCAAAATGTAAATGAATAAATATCTGTATACAGATGCTGAATATTATCTTTCTTTTTATGTATATAAAAATTAATTTTGTCGATATAGTTTTCATGTATCAGTGTACATTGACATGTTTTTGGTTTTGGTTTTTTTCCCCCCCATTAAGACAATCAGAACCTGTTTGGCTGCCAAAAGCAAAAGAGATGAAGCTGATGAGAGTATTTCTGGTTTTCAGGTTCTTTCTGTCTGTCTCTAACAGCTCTACCCAAACAGCCGCCAGATGCCACTGCCTCTGACCTTGCAGCAGAGAGACAGAATCCCTTCCTCTGTGCCACGCTCTGCTTCTACTGCAGCCAGAGTCCCTCTTTGCTGGGGTGGGTCAGGAGGCTTGAACTGGAAAAAGATGTCACCTCTATCCTGGCAAGGAGAGGAAAGGTGCAGGTGCTAAGTTTCTAAGCTAGAATGACTTTAAGTTCAATTTTAACTTGCGTATTTGTAAATTCCTTAGAAAATTAATCACACATCCAAAGGTCAGCTCTGATTTTCACAGTCCCCTTTATTCTTAGGACATATAGCGTCCAATTATCCATACTGTGCATACATATTAACTAGGGATCTGTGAGTGACAGTAACATAACATGTATAGTATGTAATGTATTGGAAATATCACTCAGTAACGTACACACTGAATTCAAACTTTTGGAAAAACAGCTTCAGGAAACCCGATGTTTGAAAACGTGATATATTTAACCAAGTGTCATTGAGTAATAAGGCAAAGGGACAAATTTCAAGATCTACACTAACATAAAGTCAATAAATGCATGTGCAGTCCAAAGATGTGACAGACAGATCTATTGTACAAAAAGGATTTTTTGGACAGATTCTGTCAATATAAATATATTCTGTCGACATACATGTGCCTTGTCATGCTGCCTTGTCATAATTGCAGTCTCAAGAGCTTTAATTATCTCTTTAAACCATCGGTATTTACATTTGGTTTGTCTCATGGTCCTTCATTGCTAATGTGTCACAATCTCTTTTTTTCCCATGTGGGGGTGACAACTGGTCACTCTTCATTAATAAAATGACAAGTCTCTTATCCATGCTGTACTCGCAAAAGGCTTTAGAGAGCTCAACTTCAAGAGATTAAATTCCCTCTGTGGTTATCCTACAGAACACACACTTCAACAGAAGATGCTTATCCATCATTGTTTTTCTTCTGCCAAGACTAAATTCCATTTTCCAAGACTAAGTAAAGTTGAGATGAAAACAAGAATATGACTCTCAGAATTCTGTAGTGAGACAGTGACATGTGTATGGTCAATCTTTATAAACTGTAATGTAATAAGGAAAAAGATATTCCTGTGAATACTATCAGTCACTTCGCTAACAGAATCAGTATATAAAGAAAATCTAACATTAGACCCAGTGAATCCATTAAATCTTCATGAAATACAGTAATGTAAGTTTTGATTCTGAAGTCCAGTGTTAACCCTAGACTTCACAGGATCACAGCATAGTCGAGGTTGGAAGGGACTCTGGAGTTCACCTTTTGTCCAACCCCCCGCTCAAGCAGAGTCACCTACAGCAAGTTGCCCAAGACATGTCTAGACGGCTTTTGAGTATCACCAAGGATGGAGACTCAATTTGATCAGGATTTTGTGTTCGTATATGGAGGTCAGTGTCTTGTTCTTCCCATTAAAATTACCGAGAGTTAAAGATATATATCACTTAGAATTAGAGGGATTTTTTACAGTAGTATAAGTGAAGGAAACTGAAATACAGTGTCAGTTTAGTGTTCCCTGATCTCTTTCTCATGACTGTGTTTCTTTTCCCTTAAGTGAAACCACAGAATTTGCTGTATGATGAACCGTGAACTACCTGTGCCAGTTTATCTTAAAAACGTGATTCTGCATACCTGCCTTAACATCTGATGAAAGCGACAGCAATGGTGGCGCCTCTAGGTGAGTCTCCATCTCTATAAAATTGTAAGCTTTCTGAAAGAGTGACTGTAATCTTGCTGAACACAACATCATCTGAAGCCTTTTACCACTGGTTAGAAAGACTGTCAGTGATCTTGAAGACCCAATCTGTTAATTTAAAGAGGTATCACAGAAATTGCCATTTCAGCAGGTGGCATCTTCAAAGTGTGGAAGGGCAGTCCCCTGTTCCTGGGCATGCCTGGAACTTGAGAGCACTTAAGCCCAAGGGAGTTTGTCAAACAAGAGACAAGACAAATATTTCTTGGACCAAGGTGAGAGGAGGCAGCGTATGTGTATCTGTGGCACATGCAGCCTTTCCCTTGGAAGCCAAATGGGGTGGCATATGCAGGTGGCATTAGCTGTGAACTTGGCACCAGCACGGGTTATGCACCTCTTCTCCAAAGTCCTACTTTGGTGCCCTCATCATGCTTAGCTTCATTCCAGTAAACAGAATAATAGCTACAGTGAAGATGCAACACTGGAGAGTCCAGCCAGCCCCACCAGGAACCCTGAGCACTTGGATCACAGAGTTTTCTCTGAGTATATCAGTATGGGACCAGACAGATACTAACCAAGAAGTTGGGAGTTCCTGTATTTTGGTGAGATCTAATCTTATAGCTCTCAAGCTGCTACGTTGCCCATCTGATGTAAAACTTGGGATAGTACTATCCTAGAATAAGGCTGGTTTCACTGTGTCAGGCCTCTGACTGCCATGGACACACGGGATTAGAATGGGATTTTTTGTAGAGGTTATATAGTGGTTCTGTCTTCTTTCAGGGGCTGTTTTGGGAAACAGCTGCAGCATCACAAGCTGGGCAGCTCAGATGGGCAGGTGGGAGATGCAACCTGGCACTGAAACCGTGGCATTTTGGCTATGCAGTTACCAGGGCACTGGCTAATTATTTACAGGGCTAGTTGGAGACTGCCTGCAGTAGATTTCAGCGACTGCAAAGTAAGCATTGCCCAAGGCAATGAAGCACTCCTGCAAATTTCATTCTTCTTAAATGTCTCTTATCACAAAGGGGGTGTTTAGGCTTAAAAAGAGGAAATGTATGGAATCAAACCACCACCTCTGTCCAATGGGACCACTTAGAATGAGGATTAGTCATAAAACTTAACAAATGCTGGAGACATTTACAACTCTCTTCTAAAGTAATGGCACCTATACCAAATACTTATATTAAATTGCAAATTTTATGTTCCATAATGCTATGCACAATAAATTAGCAAAGCCTGTATCAATCTCAATGTGAATATGAAGACAAACCAGAAAAAATCATGTTTATTGTTAAAGATAAATAAAGTAAAACACTTTATTGCTCAGTGACAAAAGATTATAAAATACATTATAAAAATAGAGCACATGCTATAATCTATCAGAACAAAAGGACTGTATGATTATTGAAAAGACCTAAAATTCAGGAAGAAAACATGAGGTTTAATGGTACTATTTGGTATTAAATGTTAACTTATTCCAGTGGGAATGAAATAAAAAACTTTAAGGAAATTGATTCCTCGATTAAAAAAAAAAAAAACAAAAAACTTTCTTTTGAAGGTTAGTACTTCTATAGTGAAAATCAGTGAAATCAGTGGCTTATTTTGTAAGAAATTTAGTGTTTGGGTTTCTGTATGCATTCAAGTTTGTTTTCAGAAATGGTAAGATAATAAATCCTACTTTCTGTTTTCAGCTTTAATTTAAGCCATGACTACAAACCATTCTTTACTATTGGAAGAAATGAAATAAGAAACAAATTAGAGTTGCATAAAGTTTTTCATCCTGATTGATCACAAAATGGGGTTTTACAAAATGTAGGAAAAACATAATTTAGATTTGGCCGTGCTGCCTTCAGGCAGTGTGGCAATGGACGGGACTATGTAGAGTGAAGTAAGTTGTACAAAAGCATGATAGGTATTCCTTGCTGGCACTTACCATATCTAACACTGATTTGGCCTTGGGCAAGCATTTTGTTGCTCAGGCTTTCATCTCTAAACTGAGATATGACAAAGCCAAACATACGTGCTTAAGAAAGAACCCCACCAGAGAATACAGTAGCTTTTACTATGTTTTATGATACTTCTTTAGGAATAAGGAGGCGTCGGTCTCATTTACAGTTTCTAGGCATTGTTATAACAAAGTAATGGGAAATTTTGCATTTTGAACTTGATTACATCATTGTAGACTACAGGCATAATTCAGAGACAGCTGTATTTGCATCTGTCTATGCGTATTTTCTTTAACTACAAGGGGAAAAAGTCAGATTTTCAATCCCTAAAACTGAATGTTAAGTTTCTACAACACATACAGAAGACATCTGAATACCTATCTTTTTTTTTTTAAGCAGCTTCTAATGCCACAGATGTGAGTAAATATGGATATAATTAATTTTCATAACCTTTTAAACATGTAGTAATTTTCTACTAAAAAAATGGAAACAGAGAAATCATGCTTTAGAAACTTACATAATTCAATATTGTAAAGATTAACCAACCCTGAAATAGTATAATAAATAGGAGACGAGAGATGTTCAGGATACAAATGCATGACCTTTGGAAATAAATATATAAATAAACAAGCACAGTATTGTCATTTGTGGCTGACTGTGCTTAGATTTTCATTGGAGGTAGCAGAACATTGATCCATTAAAACATCATTCAGCAAGCTGTCCTTCTTCAGCAAGGCACGTAAATATTTCCCTAACTTGTTTAAATCCAATGGAATTCAATTCTATGCTGAATCAGGTAATGGGGAAAATGATGCTTAAAAGCAAGGTACACTGGTCTCATTGGTTCTTTGCTTCCTCTCTCAACTATTGCCATTCTCTTAAATCCCTCTCTAATTCCTTGCTCTTAGCAGCTGAATGCCACTTCTTTTCTATATTTCAATCCTCTGAAACAACAGCTGTAGCAGTATTTGGTGAGGTACATATCTGCACGCCTGGACCCCCTGCTAGGTTGGAACTCTTTGTGCCCACCAGAGGAGAGGAAAGAGAAAAGCCAATTCAAAAAAGTTAAATCACATTGTTTAGTACTGATTACCCACAGTTGCTTCGCTCGTATCGGTTTTGTTGCATTAATTGAGTTTTGTTTCTTTTTTGACCATGAGAATGATAATTGCTATTCTTTTTGTACTCATGAAAGTGTATAGAAGTACAGTTACAGTGAAGGCGTGCCTTTGTTCCCAAATCTTTTATTTTACAATCTGACCAAAGGTAAAAGTCAGTAGAAGAGAATGACAACTCCTTTTGGATGAATAGAAATTTTGCCTTCCCCTTTGGTAAGTCTTTGATCTATGGACATAGCGTCATAGGGACTGGAACTAATGTCATTGCTTCAGAGGAGACTTGACAGCAAAAAACTAGCTGGATTTGCTCCTTGAAAGAGAAGGAAAGGAAAGCAGGACTGACCTTAGCATCCAGCAGGCCAACAAATGTGGAGATTATATCCCAGATCTGGTCTGGTTAGCAGCAGTTCTGGCTCAATTAGAGACATTTGATCAGATGCAAGCCGAATGGATACCAATGGATACTGGATTTCTGGGTAAGACTGTAACTGGAGGAGGACTGTAGCAGATCTAAGACATGCAGAGAGGACAGTCATGCTGAGGAACAGTGTGTGTGACTCCTGTCCTGGTGCACATCTGAATGAAAAAAAAAAAACGAGTCCTGAGCTTTATTTTTATTCACAAGAAACTTAGTCTCAAAACGCTCTTTTATTTCTGCCCCTAACATCCTATCACTTTCACTGGTATCCAGCAATTAAAGTATTGACAACCCTGGGAAACATATAACCCAAGGCATTTATCTGTCTCCATAGGTTAACCATGACTGATGATCAGATTATATTAGATCCAGGCTTTCTCCTCAGAGGTAGTTCACTCTTTCGTGATTGGCTATCTTCAGGAAACTGTATAGTTTCTATAAAGCACTTGAGAAACCTTCCAATAGTAGTAAAAATTTTTGAAAAAGGAAAAGCACTAGAAATTAATGACTACTTCTCCTCACAGAGAAGGATAAAAAGTCAAAGAGAGTAAAGTGACAAAGAAGCAAAGTTAAACATTTTTGTTAAGAAAAGTAAGATTTCCTGTAAAAATGGAAGTTTATTCTCAACGGTGATAGTATATAAATAATGATAACTACTGTATTTCAAAATAGTGATCCAGAAAACTACTGCTGTCTACCAAAGAAAACAGTAGAAGCTGTTTCAATGTGTACCATAAAGCTCCTTATGACAGTGCCCTTTATCAAAAGACTACACAAACTTTCATGAGTAAGGAAGGAAATACTTTTTGCAGGTAAACAAGTGGCTGACAAAAAAAAACCTGAAAAAAAAAAGAACCAAAAAAAAAAGAACCAAAAAAAGTAGGATTAGTGAGTCTTTCAGGTCCTACCATAACAAAAGTGAAGGAAGAAAAAGGTTTTGAAACTTGATATGAAGACATCCCAGTGACAGCTCATGAATTGGCAGCAACCACTGTAACCAGATTAGTAACAAAGCTTCTGACATATTGATGAAATGTGGTGCTAGTCCTCTTTAAGTAAAAGCAGAATCACCGCAGCACAGGGGTTTATGGTAATGGAGGCTGAATAATGAGAAAATGGAGAATTGTCATCTGTTCATGAAGATCCCTCCCCTTTGAACATAAAGTGTATAAAATATCTGAAATATTAATATAATTGTACAAGGTCTTGAAAATCACAATGAAAATATTTTATGAGTATCCTTACTGTGCCTGTGACCTATACAGATCATTAATTTGAAGCCTAATAGCCTACCTGATACTGTACAACTTCCACAACCTGATTTGTCAGAATTGTATTATATGTATAATATTGTTAATAATGTAAAACATAATAGAATGCCACATGGTATTATAAAAAACAGGAGAAGTAGATAATTATCAGTATTACAACATGCCAGTAAGAGATCAAAGAATATAAATGTTATATGGACAAATGAATGCCTGATGATCCAGTAATTTCCTTTTCAAGGAAAGATTACACCACTGGAAGAAATGGACACAATTCCCATAGCTTTTTTCTTTAGTTAAAAAAAAAAATAGAGAGAGGAAGTGTGCAGAAAATTAGAGGCTCAGTGCAGTAGATTTTTCTCACTTAAAAATATAATTTAAATGATTAGGAAGCACTGTAATTTTTTTCAGATCAAGGATACTTGATTGTCCTTATCATCTGCACTTTTTCTGCATCCCTGCCTGATATACCTCCTTATCACTTAACTAGCTAATCAATCACTAGACTTTTCCCTACATTTTAAGCACTGCAGAAGAATGTCTGTCTAGAGTAAGAAAGGTGGCAATGTGTTGCCCTTACTCTGAATCACCTCTGTTCACTTTATCACCTACATCCCAAAGCTTAAAATAAAGCGATTGTGTATTAGAATTCAACAGGGCCTTTAAGAATTGCACGAGTAATATTTATTAAATGTTTGCTTTATTAGGATTAAGATTGCCTGTAGTTGTAGAAGTCTTCTGGAGGAAAAAAAAAAAAAGTAATTAAAAAGAATGATCTGAAAATGATATATTATAGTGGTCTGCACAGGCAAGGCATGCCTCTAGTGGATCAGGGCTTTGCTTACACTGCCAGAAGTACAAGTGCAGAGAAGAGCATGGAAATCCTTACCTGCCCGCTTCTGAGAAGCCAAGCATGCCCAGATTAGCCTGCTAGTACGTTATTATACTCCCGAACGAGACACTGTGCTGTGACATCAACTATCTTGAAAGGTACAAATGGCTCTAATTTCTCAACATCCTCACCCACTTAACTTTTTTTTTTCTTGCTTAGTGGATCAGAAGCACATTATTAAGCACGACGGGCCAAATGGTGTGCTGCCCCCTCAAGTTGAGGAAGACTGTGGCTGGCATATTTTAGAGACAATGGTGACAGTATAGGAAGAACAGACAGTATGGTGAATCCATCAGGACCTTCTGTTCTTCTTTTTCTACCGAAAGATCCCATTTTAAAATAAAATGGTGCATATGGCAGGATTTCATGGGGAAGAATAATTCTGCTTTCTTTAATTTCTGTTGATATGCAGGGAGACTGCTGAGTTTGCTTTGGATTCAACAATATAAAAAAAAAATTGGAACTTTGCATTTTCATAATGGATTTTTATGGCTAAATGGATGCCTCAGTATTACCACAGTGATATGTGAATGTAGAGGAGCTCATTTGCTGGTGCTGAAAGGGCATTGCTAAAAATTTTGCATGGGCAAAACGAGGGGGCCCAGTTATAGACTAAGGGTTGGCTAAAGGCTGAAAGTTGATTAAAGCATTTGGTCCGAAAATCCACATGTCATTTGAGAAAGGTAAGAAATATAAAATATTTGGTATATTTCTTAAGAACTTATATCTTTCCTTTTTTACTACATCCTCATGATGATGAAGTTACGAAAAACCTATCAGAAGAAAGTAAATACCCCCACTCTATTCCACTTCTACCCTCCGCTTCATAGACCTTAGGCCCCGCTACCGAAGTTTGTATGATTCTGACCTTTGTAAAATGCTCTGTGAAATTACCTGAGTTAAATCTCTGTGAATTACTATCTCCTCCTTACCTCTCATTTTATGGATGCTGCTGCTTATAAACAAGAGCATCCGAAAGAATATAAAACTTTGCATTACTTTGGGGTAATAGAAAGAAACAGCATTTTTTATATCGAACTATTAAACATAATTGTTTTCACATTCACACACATTCTCAAAGTGTAAAGCATTTGATGTCACACAAAAACCAATCCCCAAAACACGTAATATGAAAATAATTCTTTTGGTATCATGGGCTTTTAAAGAGTAAAGTTATCAGGCACAGACTTTCTTTTTCTTCTGTGTAGGCACCATGCTTGGCATAATAGAGTCCCCACTTCTCTTTCTATAACGATAATATAAATAAATAAATGCCATTAATATTATGGCAACTTCCACAAGCCCAAGAGAAAAGGATGAAGCATCGTGCTACACATGATACAAATACTTGGTGAGAGATAGTCCTGGCTTGAAAGGGCTTAGAATTTAAACAAACAGAGCAGAGCTGGTGGGAAAGAAGAGATAGAAACAGAGGCAGAGAGATGTACTTGCCTAAAGTCACAAACGACATCACTGGCTGAAAATAGATTCCTATTCACTGAACTACGTTGCCTCCCCCAGCAGTGTTTATGTAAAAGTACACTGACTCTTCCCCTGCAGTGCATGTGGATATTCAAATCGGACTCAAACAAAAATTAGTAGTGGAAATGTGTGTTCAGCCCTCTCTGTAAAAGGCTGAGCTGACTCTGAGGCTTCAGGGAACTGCAATGGTTATCAAAGCAAGCATCTCTTTGGCCATTAGTAACAGAAAGACCAACATGAGAACGGAAATAGCAAAAGTGTTTCTCTCACACCTACCGTTTTGGAAAGTGATTTCCATACCTGTTAATGTATTCTAGCTGATAGGGGAAAGTTATTTGTGGTTCCACTTGATTGGTATTTCATCAGACACATAATTTGATATGCTTTAGAGTCTGATTTAGTTTCCTTCTAGGTCTGTGCCCCAAGGCTGAGACGACCAGTTCTCGTATCCGTTTCTAGCTGTTATCCTGATTTGTAAAGCTAGAAACGGTGAAAGTATTTTCCTCTTTTCTTGTCACGGTTTCTTCATGTTAACTGAGTGATTTTCAAAATGAGGTTCCTTTTCTAGACTCATTACCTGATTATTTCTAAATTGATCAGTTTTAAATTTTTTTTGTTCTATAGATCTATCTTGGAAAAGCGCACCTTCTCAGGTGTGCTCTCCACTGTGAAGATACGGAGCTGTGGAGTTTTTAGAGGACATGTGAGAAAGGTTCTCTTTAGGGGATTATTCTTTATAAGAAATAAAGCTCTACGTGCAGTTTCAACAAGATCAGTTCCCCACCACCAAAACAGAAGAGAACGCATCTTGGCTGCTCTTTGGTAAGTGCTAATTAAGAAAGGATTCTGCTCCCTCAGACAGATCAGTGCTGAGCTACTCCCAATGACATTGATTGTGCATTTGTAATCAAGACTCAAAGGCTACCATAGGATTAGGTACAAAATCAAAAAGTGTTATTGAAAAAGAAAATCTGCTGAATCTAGCAACTATAAAGTACTCTAATCTACAACATGTAAATTTAACAAAGACTTAAATGACAACAGAATAAGAGAGAAATCAGGGGAACTTTAAGAGCTCTAAAGAGGTGTATATCCATATTTAGACCATACACGCATTTTCATAAGCTCGTATGCTGGATATGTAAGCCATTATGACAAGTTACAGCTTCTGATTTTGCAAATTTAATCTACCAATATTCTACACATCTGAATACCATTCTTAACCATAACATTTTATCTATAGAGATTAATATTAGAAGGTCATAATTTGCCAACTATTTACCTTCGTCCTATTGACAGTTAAGTAGAAAACACTGTATTTGATATTCCAACATTTTCTATTTTCAATTCAGATTCAGCATTTTGCTAATACTGATTTCTGTATAGGAACATATGCCTGTGCCTGCATGCTATTTTGAAACTTTGCTAGTCCTCCTTTATGTCCACTTCTATCATAGCAACCACAAAATTTACTTAATGTTGAGGGAGAACACAAAATGGAGACAGATTTAAATTTCTCATTTCTGCAAAACCTGGTCTTGGCAAACTAATTCATTCTAAGATCTGTCCAGCCAACAGCTTGTCTGTCTTATTTTAATTTTTTTTAATTGCTTAATATTTTATATTTAAATTCTGCAAAAGAATATATTTATGGTTAGGTTTAATTGGTGAGATTCCCTTCATTCTTACCTTTAAACACATGTAAGGATTTCCTGAAAGAAGACTTTAACTTGTTGTCTTTTAATTGCATTTTCAAGAATATTGCCTCCTCCTTTATGCTTCTCATAAGGATTACAAGGACCATTATTTACTTCGTTTTCCATATTCTGAAATTTTCACTTAGGATGTGTATAAAAAACACGTCTTACACTCCTTCTTCTAGCATTGACCTCTTATATACTCCCAGGTGCTGCTATTTCCATTTAATTCAGGAAAAATAATGGTTGCTAAAAAAACTTTGTCATCCCCATACTGTAAAAATAGAAGTGAATATTTTCTATAATAATATCTGTTTTTATAGTCTCAAACTGGAAGCTTAAATACTTATGAGTGCAAGATTCCATCAATAATATTTGTGGAAAGCATTTAGTTTATATATCCTTTTAAATAAGTATAAATCCATCTGTCTGAATTACGTGATGCACATATGCAAGTTGTTACAAATGCAGCACCACAAAAATGGGGTCACTGATTAGGGCTGAATTGAAAATGTCCTTTATGGGGTAATTTCTGTACTCGCTAACATCATACATCGCATTTTGCATACACTTGCATGATTTGATCCGAGGGTAGAATTTTCCTCCAAATTTCCTTTCTTACAATACTTGCAGTATTTGTGCCCACAGACTCCTCACACCAGCTACAGACTGGACCTCTTGACTTGTAGAAGTTAGAGATGGAAAAGATCTATTATGTCCTTTACTCCATGCCTCTGCTCATGTGAAATTGTTCTGCGCAATCTTTTTGAGAAGATACTGCAAAGTATAATCCTGCTTAGGCAGGGGGTTGGACAGATGACCTAACAGGTCCTTCCCATCTAAAATATCTCTCGTGTTACGACTAACTTCCCTGTCCTTGTTATCTCCCACCTACAAAATTCAGGGACCAGACATCTTCATGGGAACTGCTCATGACATGGGCTCTTGCTGCTGCAGTTGTCGCTCTCTCTTTCAAGTTTCCTCCCCACTATAAGCTGTCATGCGTGAATTTCTTTTTTCCACAATATGTTGAAGCTTCTATCTGTTGTAGGTGCATGGTGAAGTGTGACTTGTATTGCTAGGCTGATATATTTTGCTAGTTATAGCCATTTCTATTTGGTAAAGACTTCCTTTTTGCTTCTGCTATCATATACTGTAAGAGCTGTAGCAAAGCAATGCATGATAACTTTCATCCTGAAACATACAGATAACATCAATGAAAGGATGTTAAGTCATCTACATAATTAAATAGCAATTGGCCTTAGCCATTACTCATTATAATGTAGCTTTTTGTCATTCTGTTTGATGCTAAAGGATGTTCAGCTGCTTGTAATTGATAGAGAGGTTTAATCTGCAGTGGTTTCACTGTAATGAGCCAAGCATGAAACTATTTTTTATTTTAAAAAGGCTAAAAGACCCTTGTTTGGATGTAGGCATGGGGACAATACTTGGGGATCCTCAAATTCCCTGGGTATAGAAATAAGCTTTTCTTCTGTATTAGTTGATTTTCATAGTGTTAGTTGAGGAAAGATTGCTTTCGCTTCAGATGTAAAAATGCAGACCTATTCATGACAATTGAATCACACTGAAGCTATCGGAATAATGTGTTTCTAATCTGGGGACTCAGAATAGCAGAGGGGTAGAAAGAAGCACTGAGCATTTTGCCAGAAATTAATCAGGAAAGAGTTTTCCTTACTTCTAATTATCCTAAAATCTCTAATGAGGCTTCTAAAATTTGTAAAACAAAATGGATACATTTGAATAGCAATAAATGGATTATATTGTGCAATTGGTTATTGTGAAAGCCTAAGCAATATACATAGATATCATCTTTGAGGGGAAGTCAACAAGAGGGCTTTGAAGATGGCCTTTTTTATTTATTTATTTTATGACAGTATTTCTAACATATTAATGAATGTGACTGGAAATAATGTTATAATTTACATTACCTTAATGAGGTCAGCAGAGGAAGAAATGTCCAGCTAGCTCTACTGAAGGGTTCTGATCCATTGTCTTTGAATAAATGTTTGCAGTTGTTTAATATACTACTCAGCTGCTTGTCACAGCTCTGTTACTGATAATTTTCACCTCCATCACAGGAGCAGCAGAAATAGGCGATATTTACTTAAAACTGAGATGTTCCACTTCACTGTCCAGAGTGTAAGTGTGAATTCACCTATATCTGCAATTTAACCTGATACTCTTAGTTGCTGTAGCTGAGGCTTAGGCAAACCTTTAGTTTCGCCAGCTCCAGACCTGTGGCAGAGGAGTGGATATGACAGCTGGGACATAACTATAGCAGTCAGAGCTAGTCAATAAGCCCTAAACCACATCAAAGACAGACAAAATTTTATTCCAATATTAATGATCATCAGCTATCCAACAAGCAAGATGTTAATAAAAAGCTAAAGGCACTCCTTTTTCTCCTTTCCAAATTAACCTTTTACCAATGGTGAAAAATTCCTTTAAGAGAAATCTGTAAGGTATTGGGAGACTCAAAAAGTATAAGAAATACTAGAAGAACAAAACCTGAGTGAAAAACATCAATAAACCAAACTAAAAAAACCAACCAAACAAACAAACAAACCAAAGGAAAAAAAACACATGCAAAACCCCTCAGGATGCTTGTTCCTGAGCAATGGGATTGATCAGAAAAACGTCCCATAGAAACTCTCACAAAACATTTAGCTAAAATCATAGACTATTTCAGTTGGAAAAGGCCTCTGGAGGCCATCTAGTCCCACTCACTTCTCTAAAAGCAGGTGTTGTCAGATCAAGTTTCTGAGGTTTATATCTAGTTGAATCTTGAACACCTCCAAGAACAGACTAGACTAGATGGTGGAGGGTAGATGGTGGAGGGAGGTATTATCAGGCTTGCCCGTGACAAGCCAAGGGACAACACACCATGGTTAGAGGGATAGGGTGCTAGCGAGGACCCTCAGCCTGTTGCTCGGGGATGTGCTGAGTACATTGCAGCACGATGAAATTCTTACTTGGATGACCCAGGAACTCCTGAGGCAGTAGGACCCAATGGGAAAACACTGGTAAAACACCTCAAAGGAAGGCCACCTGGAGAGTAGCACAAAGGAATTGCAGCTGCTCCAGGCAGTAAATCAGCTCCAACAGGGACCCAGCTTGAGTGCCTCTGTGCAAACAGAGGTAGTACAGGGAACAACAGGAGTTAGAGACATGTGCGTGCCTCCAGGGTGACGATCTTAATGGCATCAAGTGTAGTGATAGAACAAGGGGGTAACTTTTTTAAACTGGAAAAGGGTAGATTTAGATTAGATATCAGGAAGAAATTTTTCACTCTAGAGGTAGTGAGGCACTAGAACAGGTTGCCCAGAGAAGCTGTGGATGCCCCATCCCTGGAAGTGTTCAAGGCCAGGCTGGATGGGGCTTTGAGCAGCCTGGGCTGGTGGGACGTGTCCCTGCCCAGGGCAGGGGGGTTGGAACTAGACGGTCTTTAAGGTCCCTTCCAACCCAAACCATTCTATGAACAGAGGTGATGCAACCTCTCTGGTAACCTGCTCCAGCCTTTGACTGCCCTTAATGCCATGGAGTTCTGAAGATAATGGAGAGAGAGGAGAAAAACAATCAAGAAACTGAAACTAGAAACTATGTAAGACCCATGCTTTGCTTCTTATGAAGATGTGACATGGGGGAAATCATATCCTCTATGCTTTTGAAAAAACTGTGTCAGCAGAATTGGACTGAACTATAGAAGATGCATTCTTAAGCATAGGATTTGAGTTTGATGACTGAGAAGAGGTGAGTTGCCTAGTTAAAATAAGGGGGAGAAATAGACTTTTGTGATTAACATGGGTTTTTGGTTTTCTCCATCAAATCATATGAATCTGCCTTGCTTGTGGTGGTTACAAGTTTGAATTGATCACCAAGAGATGCTGACTGAGACTTCTCATATTGAAAAGAATTTGCTATAAAAGAGGTTTTAAAAAAATTCTAGAACTGTATAGACCTTCGCATGACTTTAAAAGTAAGAAACAAATGTATAGATCCAGGGAAAAATACAGCAAGACTTACTGTTTTTTCGTTTTGGTGTTTTTTTTTTTTTTCTTAGAGAAAAGATCAAAACAGCAATGCATTCATATTAAAAGGGAAAGAGCAGCACTGCTTCTTCATCAGCAGAAAGGGGAAAACACTGTTGTTTTATACATTACCTAAAGGCGTGCTTTAATCCAATTTCCAGGTACCACTTTGATCTTAACATAATCGCAATCATAAAAAAGGCAACACAATCACTGCCAAATAGATCTTCATTCTTTTTGATGTAACAGTGTAATTAGAAGTGACTTAATTTCCATTCTCTGTGAAAATTCTGATATTTCAAAATTTGATTAGATTTCATATCAGGATGCAATATTTACATTTTAATTTTTTGTCAAAAGAAATATTTCAACTTCCTCCAAAAATTAGTTTTTCACTTCCCTAGTATGCTACCAAATGATAAAACAATATATATTTTAAACAAAATATTTCATGAATATCCAACGTAAATTTTTAATTAAATTTATATGTTCCAAATAAATATGTTGTTATCGTAAAAAATTCATTAAATAATGTACCCCTATAAGTTCTAATAATCAACTGAATTTCTGTTAATAATAAAGGTAATCCCTGATCCTAAAAATCATTCAAATCTCTGCTTCTAATCTGTAAGTAGTTTTAGAATAAGATTCTATCAAAACTCTGGGAACTGTATCCAGCTTCTAGAAAATTTCCTGCATAGTCTTTCTTTTGCTATGTAAGATTTTCTTTTTATTTTTAAAAAAATATGCACTTTCTTTTCTATGAATCAATAATATAAGTAAATATAATATGCTGGCATGTAAATGAGTTATGTACCTCAGTTTTAGCAATCAATTTGTTATAGATATGAGCTTTTTCTTTGCAAATAATGATTTATCACTGATACTCCACTTAGGGCAGGGTAACTGTGCATCATGATTTCCCAATAGCTTCTAATTTGTGACTTAGAAAATCAAATTAAAACAACTTGGAATACTTTTCCAGTATTCCTTCAGAATTTCCATCAGCCATTCTGTGATCATCTGAAAAAAAGAACCAGAGTGGTGTCCCCTTTAATACATTGTTCTGTTCTTCACACCATGAGAGCTTTTAACTCCTGTTGAAGGCAAAATAAAAGAGAATTTTGGGATCATAGCAGATAGATATGACATATTAGATGGCTAAGTCCATGCTCCTGCCACTTCAATATAGTTCTACTAATCAGGTATTAAACCGTTATTATGAATTACCTTAGGTAACAACTTAGCCTGTAAAATTCCTTTTAGAAGGTCATAAAGAGCTTCTAGGGATTTAGTGAACCCGGGGACCTCACAAATTGCCTGCATTCTTTTTTTTTGCCTCTTACAGCTATACTCTCGCACAAAACTCTGTTGAGTTGGACCTCCATGTACCAATCCTGGCCAACAGCAATGCTTAATCACTGTAGTCCTTAAAAGGTGCAGAACGTGGACATACATCCCTGTGACTAAAACTTCACAACTTCAGAAGAAAAGCCTGCCTGTTGCCCCTAACAGTGAAAGTGGAGGAAAGAGGAGGATAATATAAATGATGGAAATAAACAGACGTGTGATTCATATAGCTTATAAGGCAAGCTCTTTGAGGATCACATATCAGTTATGCTTTGGAAGACTTACCTGAATAAAACGGTAAGTATTGCAGTGGCATGGAGCTCCTCCAGCAAACTGCATTACTTCAGCTGGCAGGAGGTAAAATAAAGGTAGGTATTTTTCTTGGTTTTGAAGTTGTTCTTTGGAAAACAAAAAGCACCCATCAAGGCTCTTTCTGCAGCTTTATTGTCTTTCATACAGATCTTCATACTATAAAGGGAAATAAGGCACAAGTTGGCAATTCTTAAAAATAACCTGTCTGAAAAGGAATTGAAAGAAAAGAAATTGTGAATAAAGATCTAGAGACAGTAACTTGCCCACAGTCTACAGGAGGGACAACTCTAGGTTTTAAGTGAAAGGAAGATGTAGTTCACTTTAAAGTTGCAGACTTTTTTTTTTTTTAATTTCACAAGTAATTCCTTTTTCTAGAAAGCACTAATGTGATTATTTCTTAAAATATTTTCACCTGTAACTCCCTATTTTAATTTAAAAAAATGCACTACAGATGTAAAAGTGAGATGTAAGAGAAGTGTCAAAGAGAGATTGCTCTAATAAGACATTCACGGATGATTTGATTTTCCCTGTTGTTGCAGTAAGTCAGCAGATAAAATCATATTTTAGAGTCTCCTAAAATTTTAGAACTATTCCTGAGGAGTATTGATGACATTACTCCTGTAGTTAGGTATGTACTTCAATTTTTCAGTGAAGAAAAACTGTTGTTACTGTTTCCATTAGAATACTAAAAAAGACGGGTATGTTAATAGAAGGTGTTGAATTTAAGTACCATCCAACAGAATATTAATGTTGTTAGACAGGCAGCTACAATTGTAAACGAGTGGTGATTTTTCCAAACTGAAGCTCCAGTGCTTAATGCTTCTGCAATATTAGGTCTCTGCAACGTGGATCTGGTTTTGGAACCAAATAACCTCAAAACTCTTTTACTCTTTAAACTGGCATATATGTCAGGTATAAAACAAGTTAAGCCAAATACTATTTTCACTTATTCACATTTTGACAATTGTTTCCATTTTTTTTAATCAAATAATTTATGTGATGAGTACTATTTTGCTGCATTTGACTGGCTTCTACAGCTGTGTCCGATAAATTATTTAGCAAATAAAAGAAACGTTCATCAAATAATGTAATCTGCAGTATTGGATTCTTTTGGTGTTTGAATGGCTTAGATAAAAACATATCAGCAAAATGAAAGCTATGAAAATATAGTGATAAGACTATAGCAGCTGCCCCAGAAGGCTTCAGAAACCAGAGTGGAAATAAATAAACCACTCTTCATTGCTCATATTCTCTTCCTTTCTTATTCTTCTTACTTTCTTATTTATTTTTGTACTGTAGGCATTAACTAATTGTTTAACTGGAACAGTAAACAAATTGTGTTGCTGGGTGCATGACACTAATAATTCAGAAGGTGTACAGGTGGCTACTGAAAAGAGAAAAATCAAAAAACGGGAAAAGAAGGACTTAATGAGGTGTTTTTCAGCTGTTCAGTGAGTCAAACAGTTGTGTTACTAATTAACATATACTTTAAGATGTGTTTATATACTTAGTGGGGGTAAAAACTATATGTTGCTATTGTGCTATAAGGAAAAATAAAAGGCAGTTTTCTAAAGTGGTTATACCTTTAGTGAGGTGCTCAAATCTCTGAATATACATAAATGTTTTCTCACTCATGGTGCAAGCTGTACTATGATTTTTGGAATAACACAAATGAGCTCAGAGGAGTCACAAAGAGTTCATGGTAACAATTGCAGAGATACGATGAGTTTGGAAGGGTGCTCAGTAACGTGCAGAGAGCCATTGCAGGTGGATTTGACAGTGGACAGCCTGGTGCCTGTTTCTGTGGGTGTGATGTGGTCCTATCAGACTGCCTACATCATCCCGAAAAAGTTGTGCAGGTCCTTCCTTGTGCAGAACAGGAGCTATAAACATAGCTCATGTGCACCATGTTGCTCTTCCCCATGAAAAGGAGATGACAGAAGAAGCTCTAGAAAGTTTTAGCTTTACAGTCTAGATCCAAACCCCATTTACAGTCTATCTGTTGATTTCAAGCTAGCTCTGGTTACAGGGGAAGAAGAAATTAAATTATCAAGGCAGCTGGGGGTGATCTTGTTTAAAGTGCCTTTGTAAAAAGCTGGTGGCAGGCAACATCTGATGGTATAAAGACATACTTCATCAAATTATACGTCCACTTCTGGTATTAAAAACTAATGCATTTGTCACATGCAATTGGTCCTAAAGCAAGCAAAAGTATTTCACAGCATGTCCTCTGAGAGCTGTCATAAACAGAAATCAGAAGAAATGCCAAATTCTTTAAGGCTTGACAGCAAATGATGTTTTGATTTAGTGGACATACAAAACTCTCTTTGACATCTAAATGGATGTGTGCCATTAGAAATCTCTCCTCCTTCCCTCAAACATTTGTGACAAAAGAAGACATCTACACCAAACTAATTGTTTATTTTCATTTAAAAAGCAAAATTTGCATAGTGCAGAAAAGGTTACCTTCAGAAGGACTGAGCCCACATTCCGAAGATGGAGATGTTAGCAAACTGAGAAAAAAATTATCTCAAAGTGGAAATGGGAGTCTTTAAAACTGGATCCCTATTCTACCTTTACCTCAGCACAGGCTGGAGTAGACTGGCATCCATAACATAAAGAATAAATTTGATGAACCCAATCCTTTTCCTCAGGATTAGCCTAGTGACTGTAATTACAAAGAAGCAGCAGACCAAACTCCTGGAAAGGGAATCGTTATTGCTTTTGCAGCTGCTACCTGTGTCAAAATGTTTCTGTTGAATTCCCTAAAAACCTAACTACCAAGTTACTAGTACTTCTAAACCTAGAGCTATTAAACAAGAGGGACAAAACAAAATTAAAATTTTGTAAAGTGCTCTTCAGATTTAGTAGTTTCATTTGGGATGCTTTCTGACCCTAAACCTAGAAAGTTACATTGAAATGAGCAATTTACCTTTGAAAGGTGCTGACCTTTCAGCAAGGTTGCTAGTTCATTTATATGCCTCCTGAACTACTCATCACCTTCATTTATGATTAATAAACTCCAGTCATACTGTTTGCACTGGATTACAGATTCTTTGTTAACTTTTCTTTTTCATATCCTTTGATATAAATGCAAAGCGTAAGTTTTGTGGAAATATCTTGGACTTTGCCGCGGAAGATGTAGCTACTGATACAAAAGTTAATCAGGTAGGGTTTTACGACCATGATCATAGTATCCCAAAATTTGTGGTGAACTCTGCATGCAGTTTCTAGATTACAGTAACCCTGGCTGAAGTTTTGGTATTTTTGTAGTTGGGTACGCTTATTCTCGTTTATGATTGTTATTTATTTATTTATTTATTTTTCTTATAGACTACTCGGTAGATATCATTCAAACAAGCACAATTTAAATGGAGGAGAGTAGGATTCAAGGAACAGTACACAGTTCTGCCACGTCCTCGGGGACTGGAATTGAGTACAAAAATGTTCCCTCATAAACTTGTTGCTCAAGGCTCTAAGCTTATTTGGCAGATTCATGCATGTCGAAGAGGAGAGAGGCACAGTTCCTATCTGTTGTCTTTTCTCCTGGAGGCCCTGTACATTTTGGAAGGACAAGACACCTTAGCAAAAACACAGTGACGTTTTTCTTAGTCTCTTCACAAAATATGGCCTGAGTTATGTCTGCAGAGTGGACAGAGAACTCCAAGTCTTCCTGCATCTTATTTATCTTCTTAGAAAGACGTACCGTTATCTGCATATGAATAACATCCCGAAAAGCTACAAAAAGGCTAAAGGCAATTTTGATTTTGCAGCAAAGGTAGACAGATCTGTAATAGAATTACATTCCAAAAAAATCCTCCTAGCAATTTAATAACTTGCAATGTTCCTATCTATGTTATTTCTATGGAACAGGAAAAGACTTCCAGAGCACTTCAGGTTCAGTCCCCTTCCATGACACTTGCCAGTTACAGAATCACAGAATGGCAGAGGTTGGAAGGTCCCTCTGGAGATCATCCAGTCCAACTCCCTGCCAGAGCAGGGTCACCCAGAGCAGGGGGCACAGGAACGCCTCCAGGCGGGTTTGGGATGTCTCCAGAGACGGAGACTCCCCCACCTCCCTGGGCAGCCTGGGCCAGGGCTCTGCCACTCTCAAGGGAAAGAAGTTCCTCCTCAGGTTTAGGTGGAACTTCCTGTGCTTATATATTCCATTTCATAAGTGAATCTATCTTTAAGAAAAAATGGAGGTTTTTTTCATCATTGCTTGTATCACAAGACCTCACTGGGTCCACAGCACTCTAGAAAGGTTTCTTTAAAGGTTCTCCTGAATATGTCAAATGCACTTATTAACTCACTCCAATAATCTTTTTCTGGTGATTATCTGCTAATATTGTTATAGTTCATGGCTGTCTCGGCGTGATTTTAAAGGAGATAACTTTTGTTGTTTTTAGGGCCCATATAGTCCCAGCTTTTTTTTCTATTAGCTGCATAAAGAAATTAATAAAGGTAATTTTAGTTTGTATAGTTTCTATTTCAGTCAAAAAACACTTTAGCTAGCAGTTGTCTTTGCATATTAGGGGGAAAGATGGATGGTCTTGGGGATGAATTTCTTGTCTCTAATCACAGGGAGTTAATTTCCTAGTTTTTGAGAGAGAGTTATTCCACAGATCCAAAGACATTGGAGGTAGGATATAATTAATTTAATTTTAGCTGGCTAAAATGTTGGTGCTTAATCTAAGGAAATGGTCTGGATTTCTCGAGACAGTGAACAGAGACAGGCTGTAGAAACCTCTGTTAGTGTGGGAAGAGTCATTTAGCAGCTGTTTCTGTCTCCCTTTCTCTCTGTCTCTCTCTTTAATGATATAGGAAATCTAGAGTAGCTGCATAGACTTTAAGACTTCAGTTCTTAGATGAAATAAGTCACAACCCGCCCTGGACTTGTTCCTGAAAAATGCCAAGCACCATAGTCAATCTAGCAAATCATTTTAACTTATTTAGAATTGTAATCTTTAACTACTCAATGGGGTTTTCATATTTTATTCCTAAACAGAAGCATAACAGCTTTCTGGATCCAGCTACAGAATTTATCACTTTGCAAGACTGAAGTCTGTCTCCATGCCCATTTTCCAAACTCTTCAATGGTTCCTTCTCCCTTTCATGACTGAATCATCTGGGATTACGTACACTCACTATGTATTTGAATAGTAAAATACTTGCATAATGAAGCTTCAATTTCAGTGGTAGCCCTAAGATAACACTAAAATACAAATAATAGATAAGAACAAATATGATAGAAATTCTTATCCTGTGTCTAGAGATAGAAAAGAAATAAAAAAACCTGAGCAGCAAGCCTGAAGCCTGTGTTCTTTCAGGCTCAAATGGGACTCACACTTCAAAGCTGAGAATAGTTGTCTTAGTCCAGAATCCAAATTTACAGGTGAAGTTTGACTATGTCAGAGCTAGTTCTCTTACCCTACATGTTGTAAATACCTTTGAACTCACTCCTGTGAAACAGAAGTGCTTTCTGAAGAAAAAAGTTGAAAAGATAAGTGGCTTACGAGCTACTGTAATTAAAATCTAAAAGATGGTTTCCCAGCTGTTGCTTTTGAAGTTATGCTTAGTTGGTGGCTAGGTGCCAGCATTCAATTAGAAGTATGCATTTTTATTAACAGACTATTATGTGTTATATTATGTCAATAATTCCTTTTAAATTAATTCTTTTTATTTCTTACGATAGTCACAGGTGTCCAGGTCATTAAATATTAAAATGGGGCCCACTGACAATTGTGCAACATCCTAAGTTTTTTTGGTGTTTTATTTGCTCTTCATTTGAAGTTCAAAATTAAAATATCTCTGAACTTGTAGAAAGGAGGGTTTGGCCAAGATAAGTTAATGCCTGAGGGGAAAAAAATCAAAAAGAGAGATGCACAGTCTGTGTGCAACTTTTTGCCTGTATTTGAGTTTCTAATTATCATGGTTTCATTTACTTACTCATCTTATGCATGTTGCATATGGGGGGGGGCTCATTATTTTGATTCACTTTCTTAGATGTCAAAGTCTCAGGCTGGAATTAGTATTGTGAGGTGGGTTTGTAGGCTGTTAGAGGTACCCAACTCCATGTTGGAACAGCACAAGAATCATTTTCCTGAAAACAGTCAGTGTCCCATTCTCCCAGTTTTTTGTTGCAGAATTCATCTCACTTAACTTTAGATGGCTGCATTGTGGATACCTTCATCTCAGCTTGATGGCTGATTTTTCTTAATCTGACTAATTCAGACAGCTATTTTGGGTCAAGATGAAGTGTCTTTTAGTCTTCTTCACATGGTGACAGGGCCTTTAAACAGCAAAGTCTGCCAGAGATTATCTGTTGTCAAAAGTGCCTGAAGTTAGAAGTGTACCCACCCATATTGTCCTCATTCACGGTTAAGGCCCTACCCAGTATGGAAAAGGATTGAGGCATACCCATTTTTTTCAGGGTGCCGTGACAGTTCAGGATACTAACCTGATATTTAAACCATAGTATGCAATATTGGGTTTCCTCTTTCTTTGTAGCTTAGTACGATGACAGATTGTGGAGCCTGTGGAGCAGCTGGGCTGGTCTCAGTACTTGTTGCTAACTAAGAAGGTAATTTCTGAAACTGAAGGACCCTCTACTCTCAGTCAGTTTTCGCTATTCCTTTAGAAATGGCACAGAAGGAAAGTTAAATTGCACTGTTAAAAATCAAGTTAAAAGCAACAGCGTGGCTGCTTGCTTTTTCTCAGTTACCACTCTCTGGAATTGAAGATCCTTTGAAAAACTCTGTTAATTACCAGATATTGATAGTCTTTGTAATATGATACATATTCCAGTTGGTAATACATATATAGTTAGTAGTGTCCTTCATTTGTGGCTTACAAGGGTTGCCAAAGAGTTTTGCCAATACAAATTAATTCCTTCTTGTATAATATTTTTGAGTGTCTGCCCTCTTCATTTTACGCACAGGAAAAAGTGATCTGCCCGCGGTCATGTTGGAAATGTGCCAAAAGAAACTGGAAAATTGGAATCCTGGAAGTCCTCATTTCTATTCCTACTTTGATGGCTCCTGTAGACGTGGCTGACAAGCGTTGTTCCTTGAGATATTCTGGAGTTAACAGCACTAGGAAAGTAAGTGGTATATATGCTCATCTACCACCCCATTCCAGCTTCTCATTTTAATCTCAGATGAGGAGGTCAAACCTCTCACATGCTCAAAGATGTCAGGAATTATTAGAAATTGTTAGGAATTGTTAGAAATAGCAAAAGAGAAGAGAGAACCATTACAACAAGAGAAGAGAATATGATAAATAGCATTTTAAAACCCATTTATTGGAAACAGCTTTTCTAAATGGCTTAGCTAATTAAAAAATACAGATGTTGATTTGACCTATTAGCCATTTTTCATTGCACTTTTAAAGTTTTGGATCACAGTATATTTTTAACCATCTGCAAATAGCTTAAGAAAAACATATATGCCAAAACACTCTTTTTATAACTCAACAGCTCTTTCAGCAAAACCTGAATTTTCAGAGATCTGTGCAAGAGCTGATGTTCCTTCTGTCTCTGACCTATCCCTGACATCTCTAAGAGCTACCTTCAGGAGATATATCACTTCCCTCCATTTATAGCCCATCTTCCACTGAATAGTAATTGATTGCTGGCCTTTGCCAACAACAAATTATGGCTTCAGCAGCAATGTCCAGCTGTGTTGTAGGAAAGAAAAGCACTGTTTTGTCTACCCCTCACTTTTTTCTTCATGCCATGCCTCTCCGTTCATTCCAGAGGGACCCAGCACCCTGTTCAGTAATCTGAGACTGCAGGTAGCCTGAGAAAGTTGGTTACTTGCCATCCAACCCAATATCCCACACATGAACACATGGGCCCCTTGTCCATACATGCGTAGACTAAGTGATGGATTGCAGGATGTAGCAAAATCTGCCAGGGACTTGGAAGGATTTCAGTTTCTTTGGATAGTCTGTGACCTATTTATGCGTGCTGTATTGATAAATGAAGTGAAAAATCTCTTAGAACCTTTCAATGAAGGTTGCCGTTTGGTCTGGCAACAGTGCTGACAATTTTAGTGATGTCCTATAGGAAACAGCTGGGATTATTAATTCATTTTTACACAGGTCACTAAGCATCCAGAAGTCAATATTTCTTTTAAATTGCTCTCGATCTGGACCGAATCCATTCTGAAGGTGAAAGGTTCCAGATATATACTGCTACCAGCCATTATTAGAGCTCTTTTTAAGTCTTGCCAATTGTTTTTCCTTGTTTCAGCCTGAGAATGACTGTATTAGGCAGAACAGAAAAACTGTACATGCTCTTTAACTTTTGTTTTCAGCTCATGGTACGATTCCATTTTTTATTTCTTGGAAATATACCTTATTTCATTACAGATGACACCAATCAGGGTGAAAAAAAGATGAGAAATACTTTAGATTCTGAGTCTGAAAGAATTGTTCAGTGACTCAAGACTCAAATGTAATGAGGAAGGAAGAATTGCAAGAAAGAAAGATTTACACAGACAGAGTTAAGGATAAAGCTGAGCAGAACTGTACAGTTTCAATTCACAGGAATTTCTTCAAACCTGTAATTTGACTTTGACTTTGCGAGAAGACATACCTGCTGACTCTGATATTTGATGAAAGTCAGAGCAAAAGTACTAAACTTCAAGGTGCATGATGTCAAAACCATGGGCCTGAAATGTGACCTTAACATCCTCAGTCTTTGGAGGAGAAAGGCAAAACGAAACCTTGCTGTTGATCTCTCGAGTGATAATTCTCCACGCTTGGGCCTTCAGATGTTGTCATTTATACAGCTACCTGGCTGGCTTAACACATTACTGATTCTCTTTTATAATCCTTTTTCAGAGTTGTGAATGACTAAACAAGTCCCAGAGAATCCAGCCCTATATCTTACTTGGATATTAAACAGATGGAGAGAGTATGGAGAAGAGCTACAAGGGCTGGGAAGAGTGCTTGGCAGCAAGATGTTAAAAATGCAGTACTAGCTCTTTAAACAGAAGATCAAAGATAATTTGATTACAGTGTGTAAACTCCTTCTTGGAGAGACACTGAAAAAAGAGAAACAAGCAGTACAAGACCGCTGGCAGGAAGATAAACCTACACATATTCATATTAGCTGTATAAACAATCCTCTCATCATGGAAATTAAAATAGCAAGGAAAAGAATGGACCACAGTGTCGTTGTGCAATATAGCTTTCAGCCAAGCAGAAGAAATTAGTCGCACTGTAAGGGTGGCTGGATGAATTAGTATCACTGATGTTATGCAAGAGGTCACGCTAGCTGGTTCTAGGGTGTCTTGTGGTCTCGGTGTTTGTTGCTTGATAACCCTGACTGTCCTGCCTCCAGCCTTGGTGTGAGTTTTTGGAGTGGTCTTTGTATATGGAAATAACTGAAGTACTAGAGAGGCTGTGGAAATACCCAGACCAACTTTCTGCACTAAAAGCAAGTTAAAAGATGACTTGAAAAGTTCTAGGGCCACTCCCTTTTGGAAGTTCCTTCTTTAATATTAATTCCGTTAAATTTCAATTTTTATTACAGGTGAAGAGATCAAAAATATGAGAACTTTGTAGCTGCTGGTTTCAGTTTTAGTAATTCTTGGATTCACCCTCCAGTTATGGCAAGTAGGCATGCAAGCATCTGGTCTGGAAGCATTGCAAAAAACAAGAAAGCCAAATATTCAAGAAGCTGTCCTAATACAGTTTTTAGACGAAGGAGATTTGAAGAAGGCCAGTGACAGAACTGACTGGTAATTTTCTTTCATAAAATGATGTCTCATTAAAGAGAAGTTTTCTGTAGAAAAAAAACGCCCTTATTTCTGCAGATATTTTTTGAGTTTCCATCAGGAAATCCAAGCCCAAATTATTTAGTTTGTGGCTTGTTGGACCTGAATAAAATATCTTAATTAGTACAACGGGCCAGAAGCAGTCAGTGATTAGCAGGTTCAATATTCCTTGTTTTGTTGCGGTGGTGTCCCTAGCAATTTGCTGTTCTCCTGACTCATTCCCATTCTATCCTGTGGGACAGACTGATTATCCGTATATACTACAGATAGATTTCTTTTGGAAATGAGAACTGTGGTGCATTGTGGGCGTTCTGTGGTGTCTTCTGGAAATGTCATCCCTGCACAGAGGACGGGAAAAGGAGCAAATATAGGTATCCTTAGGTGAGGCGGAAAAAAGAAATAGCATGTCAAGGAACCATTTTTTCAGGAGTATCTCCAGGATTATCTTTATGATAAGATGAACTATTATTCAGAGAAAAAAAAATTAGCAATTGTCCTTCTTTCCACTACTATCACCTTTTCTTTTATCTTGCCTAAGCTCTGTTTTTCTTTTTTATCAGTCATGTTGAACGCTGGTAAGATTCTTCTTCATCCAACCTCAGGCACTCATTTTCAGGAAATTAACTTGGCATCATAACAGCTCTTAACATCTGTGACTCTTGACTTGGAGAGAGTTGGCTAAAGGGGCTAGACAGAGTTTTAATTTATTGCCAAATAAATTATTGATTTTTTTTTAAAACTAGGAATTAATGGTTTGGGGTTTTTCTCTCAATTACATTAAATATATTTGGGTGTGAGAATGACACAAGGGATAGAATGTGCCTGGTACTACAACATATTTCAGAGAACAGACCAAAATAGAATATCTTCATATTTCCAGAAAAAAAAAAAATTGGTTTTGCTGGTATAAAGTTTTTTTTTTTTTTTCATTTTTAGACATATGCTGATAAACCCTTGCTGTGAAATTTGAAGTGGACGTAATGTGCTAAGAATTTTTGCTGCAAAATAGCTGTGCTAAGCTTTACTCTCCTAGTTCCAGTTCAGCATTAACTTCACCTATATTTACACCACAGTAAAACAAAAGACCTCAGGAAAAAGCTACCAACCAAGCCTATTTTTACATAATAATGACACTGTGATGAAAATACTTTTGCTGCCAATGAAGGTGCAAGACAGGCAATAAAGAGCATAATGTAACCCTATGATCTATGTATGGAAGACAGTAGGCCCGTTGAATCACTGCAGCCAGCTGGTTCTGCACCTAATTTTCCATTCCTAAGGTAAGGTCATATTGATACTTAATTTACTTTCTACATACTATTCCTGATTGTCATTTCTTCCCCATTGTCTTTCAGATCTTTCTTGATTTTATTTAAGTTAATCATCACAGAATCAAAGCCTTGCAATCTGGAAGAATGCTTCTGCATTATAAGCTGCCTCTTTTTTTTGTTGTTGTTTTGTTTTGTTTTTCATAATTTTCATTTTATTCCCACTCTTTTCTATTCAATCTTCTTCCTGACATCATAATTTTCTAACTTAACGAGAAAGGCAAATATTGGTGTTACCTTTAGAAAAGGTGAGAATTCTTTCCACTGAGCTGGATCTACTTTGGCTAGCAGTCACACTCAGACACAAACTGAATTTGGTTTTAGATTCTAAATTTCAGGTGTTCTCCTTCCTGCAGACGAATGGGAAAAACCCCAGCCCTTGAGACATGACAATTCTGAATTTTTATGTCTGAATTGGCACATTGAAAATGAAGTCCCTTCTAGCTTTTCTACTCAAATTCCCACCATTTACCTAGTAGTACTGTATTTTTTCCTTTCTTACATTTTTTTAAAACAGTAATTAAAAAAAAGTTAGATACATTTTTACTTGAAATATTAATCCAGCAGAATGCAAAAACATGGATATATGAGTGGGAATTGTGTATGTGATTTTTTTGAATGATCATATACTAAAATTGTTAAGCAATTGTCTTAAGAGTGAGTGTTCAGAAAGTTCAGAATGGAAGGGTTAAATTACAACCTGATTTTTCAAAAGTGAAAGCATTGACAATCACTAGTGGAATCACAGAAAAAGCAGATTTAAGTACATATTTTTAGATGTGTATATTTGAAATTTTCAGTTCAAATCTGCAAAGTGTAAAAGGAAAGATCCTATGCTATCACTACTCTTTCAGCAGCACAATAGCAAAGCAGTATTAAACTGTCATGCTTTGCTGTTCTAAGACTTAGTAGATATTTTAGGTATTAGGTATTTTACATGTAAATCCTTCCTATAATTATATCAACAGTATCTATTTTGAAACTCTCCATTTATCAGTTTATGGAAATAGACAAATACACAGTGTTTAGAAAATTTCAAATGTTGTCTTCTTTCACTCTTTTTCCAAATAATGTACATACTACTTCTTGTGCACTCTAGGTGCTTTTTTCTAACTGTAAAACTTGTCTTTTTAACCAATTAACTTTAAAATATTAATGCTTAAACCTCAGGTTTTTTATTACTCCTAGTATGGAAGGTCAATAAGTCAAAAGTACTGAAAAAAAATTTTGAAGGGTTGTACTTCCTACTATTTAGTTTTGCCTTTAGCTGATGAAACAATTCTGTTCCATGATTGAAATGTTTAAAATAATTGTAATCACAGATCCTTTTTGATTTAAAGAGAGAGATATTGAAATTATTTCACTTGCAACTGCCACACTCCTCCTCTCTCCATCTTCTCTCTCCAGGAAACCTTCCAACCATGAAAACTTTTAGAACCCAACCTCAGCTGATGACAACCAGGAGAGGTGTCCTGCAGTACAACCCACCTCCTCTAGGACCAGACTCTCAGGTACCACTCTGGACTTGTTGCCATTTCTACTAGCCACTAGCGTTAAAAGCCATGATCTAAACTCCACCAGGAGTCCTGGTAATCCTACATTCCCTAAGTTTTTCATTAGGATTTATAATTATGTTGTATGATTTATTCAGGATACTGAGGTGAATGAATGAAGTATTTTACTTCTTGTCTGTCTTAAAACAATCTCATTGTGAAAATCTTCAGTTAATGAGTTATCCTGACATGCCTTTATGTTTTCTAAACAGGAAGGCTTTGTTGTCAAATTTCCACTTGGAAACGTGGTAGGGGTTTTTGGCTGTTTTGTGGGTTTTTTTCTCTAGTTGCACATTGGCTTGTGGAAAAATCAAAATTTTGTGGAGGAAAATTGTGATGTCAATGGAACAGAGAACATCCCTTGGTAAGAAGGAATATCTCACACTGAGTGAGCTAAACATGTATAGGCTATATCTGAGTGGGGTAGTTTTTTGCTGCATGGTCTCCAAAACTTTTTACCTGTATGTCCTAACTAAATTATTTGCCTTGTTGTTTTGTCTAATCACATAGCACAAAGTTGTTATTCCTTCTGCCTACCTGAATGCTGACCAGAGCAGTGCAGGCACAGTGGCACAGATATCCGTGAGGGGTGGCAGTCCTCAAAGGCACCCATCATACCCCATGGCAAGCCTGTTCTGCAGGCACGTTCCCAGTTGCTTTGTCCGACCCTACTAGAGTATGGCCAAGGATGTCATCCCACCCCAGGGGAAGCTGGTGAGAGGGACCTGCAGGGACTTCTGCAGTTCTTGGTTTGCCCTGTTTTGCTTCTGTGGGGGAAGAACCTTAACCTTTGCTATGCATTGTCCTGTTCAATAACCAGAAATAAATGAGAAATTGCTATTTTCACCCTTTATGCTGCTTTCTTTCCTGGTGACGCTTGAAATGTATTTAAGTCCTCACTTATGAAAAATTAATCTTGTCTCCTTTTTAACCAGTTAGCAGGTAATAAATTTTTATTCTCTGCAATAACTGGCAGTCCTACAGTGATCAGCACAGTATAAGACCCGAGATAGAAAAGAATGCGTATTTGTAAGCCAGCAGACTAAGGATTTAGAATTTTCCTCTTTCAGCTTTAAGAAAATCTTGTAACCTGTGTGGGCCATCCTTTTAGGTCAATTTCATGCAGACTATTTTCTCTTTTTCTATATCAATCCTAAATTAATACAGTAGGTGCTCTGCAGCCAGCATGGTTTTGCATTGATCTTGGCCAGCTTGTTTACAGTGTTTTGGCAAGTTGCTGATGTACTTCTCCCTGGGGATAGAGCAGGGGTTAATTGCTGTTAAACTCTCAGTGCCAAGTAATGGTTCAGGCTCTGTGCTACATTAAAGATGACACTAATAAGGAAAGAGTGCACTGGATTGCTCTGTGTTGAAAATTGGACTTGTGGTGACAGAAACTTGGAGCAGAGCTGATGTAATAGGGAGGCCATAATGTAATTATAACTGCTGAACATGTGTCATACCAAGTTAAATGATACATTAATGAATCAAAACAGGTGATGGAGTGTTGCTCTTTCAGCAGATAGAGGTGTTTTCAAGGTCAGATTGTCATTAATTTAATAATCTATATAATGGATATTTTTCAAATTATAAGCAAAATCAACTTTAATGCTTTTGAGCTTCTTTAGTGTATTTTTTGTCCTGTACCAAAGAGATGAAAAAACAGAAGATGTTATTCTCAGTATAATTTTGTTTATCCCTCTTTTATTATACCTCTATTACACCTAATACAATATATGTGTACCTAACATTTTTCAGCCAGGTGTGAGCTCTCTTTCCCTGTGCTCCAAGCAGGCTAAACACGAGCCAAGAGGTTTCTAGACATATTAATATAGCATCGAGCCAAGCTAATATGCTTTGCTGAGACACAAAATACATTACACCAAATACAGTCAGTAAACGGCTTCAAGTCAGCTGGAACCACGGACCAAACAAGCTCATGCCTGCTCAGAGCAGAACTTAGTATGCAGTAATACTGTAAGTTATATTATGTATAAATGCTCTTTGCCTAATACGATTCTGCAGAAAATGAAGAACCATCTCTTACCTCAGCTGGTTCCTTGTTTAACTCCAGTGTCATGGGTGAAGTTCCTACTTTCTTATTTCTGGTAGGACCTCTACATTCAGGAGTTAAATGAGGGTTTCTGTTCCAAATCAGGTGACAGTCCAAGACACCCCCATATGAATGAACATGAGAGTATCTATCTGTCTCTCCATCAACTTCTGAGTACTTGAAGGAACTCATCATTGAAACCTACAGTATATTTATGAGTAGTCTTGGTTGAGAAGTTAAAATAGGGGCCCACAGGACAAAGAATATAGCCATTTTTGAGAAAAAAAAAACAACTTTTCTTGAATATTGCAGTCCTCTGATTCCTGCCATGTCTAAGAACATCTGTTTATTTCACATTTGTCTTGCATTCTATAAGCTTCTCATTATCCTCACGCTGTTAAAAAATGAAGAAAAGGTTTTTTTAAAAGGGTCTAGCTGAGTCCGGTGCTGAGATTCTGTTAAAAAAATGGGATTTTAATGCCTAAATCAAATTGGGTCTTCTGAAAATGTCACAGTAAGGTCACACTAACTTTATTTTATAATTATTAATCTTTTTTTTCCTCTAATATGGCCAATAAATATTAAAAAATAGAATTTTGTAACAGATTCCTTACTTCTGTATTGTTTTCATCTTTTCCTTCCTTTTTCATAAAATTTTTGAGGGCTGAGGTCCTTGTATTTGAGAAAATCTTGGATTTTACATAATTTTCCTTCTGATGTCATACTGTTTAAGGGAGGTATTTGTTTCCTATTGGGAAAGTAAAATAACAGTAATGCTACAAGCCCTTGTAGGTCTCAGGAGACCTGCTAGAAACCAGGTCCATGCCAGGTCTATTTACCAATATGTCCTGTCTCCCAGCGCTGTTCTTTGGCAGAGTATCTCCTGGAGGCCAGGCACCTCCTGGGCGTGAGTTTGTGAGGAACACCTGAGGTAGGAGTAACTGTTCACATATCTCAATCTTCCCTGTTCCCCATCCTCTTGTCTACATCTTTTCCTTTCTGTATGTTGATGAAACAGATGATAAGCTATGCAGCTCAGCGACTTCCTTTTATAGCCACCCTGCAAGAATGAATGGAAGGGCAGTAGCGCTTGTCTTTAGCAGATTAATTCTGATTTATTAAGTTGCTTCCAAGCACATTCACAAGAGAAATTTTACTCCTTCCACAAAGTTCAGATTTGGCTAAGAGGAATTTACATTTAGGGATTATTGAAATAAAAGATTTCCCTTTCAGAAGGTGTCAGGGAAGCCAAAATTTCCTAAAGAGAAATGTCCACAGGGCAGATTTTACCACTGGGGACAGGAACAGCATTCTCTGTGTCATTTGGCATCCTTGGCCCTTGAAATACTGGCCATCCATTTCTGGTGGGGAGAGGTAAAGGAAAATTGCTTCCATGGTATGTACTGTAAGTCGTCTGCCTTCATGGTCAGGTCAGTATTTATTTTTTTCCTGGACTTTTTTTTTCCCCTGGAGATTTTATTTCGAGCCACATCCACCTTAGTGAAAAGTGAACTTTCCTTAGCAAGCTGAGACCATGCATTATAAAGCTGTGATGTATGGTCTCCCAGCACCACATCTACTCTAGTAATCCTTACTGTAGTGGCTTGATACCCCAGCACTTTCTTGTTTGGCTGGTCAGTTAACCACATCTAAGAATCATGGATATTTATTATGGTTGCCAATCTAAGACTGAATTTCACCTTTGAGAGTCATAGTAAATTTCATTGCCCATTTTATTTATTGCAGCGTAAGATTGGAAAAGAGTGGCTAAGCACTATAATACTTAAAATGACATTCTCAAGGAAAATTTGTTACCTTACAAGGGATAAATTATCTAGAACAATTCATTAAGAAGGCGTTTTGAAATACTCAGAAGTTAAACGTTTGAGGGAACTCATTGACTCTCCAAGGTGTAAACTGCCACTGTCTTAGTGAGGGAAAATAGAATAATACTTTATCATGAAGCAGATCTGATCAAAAATGTTATGTCGTCAACACTGGCATGTTCTGTGGGAATATAGCAAATTTGTAGAGATATCATGGGGAAAAAAGCATTTTAGTTTTGGAATGGACCATTGAAACTTTTGGATTTGAAGCAATGTTTTGTGTCCAGATGTATTAGATTTTGGATTGTTAACCATCATCTATGATTTAAAAAGTCAAGATTAGATTAAAGGATTTTAATTTTATAGAGGCAGAGCATAACCCTAACACAAAATTAATTTCCCTCATAAATTTTTACTTAAGTGGAATAAAATAAATGAAGAAACGCTCTTGTTCTGACTGTATGAGGCATAATATGAAGAGGAATGTGAGCCAGAGTTGAAACACATAAGGTCTCATCCAGCAGATACTGAAAGCTTACCTTCAGGAATATCTTATTCTTGGTGCTCTCTGAGACAAATACATTGATACCCTTGCTGAAAGTCAGTGACTGTATGAGATTCATCAGTCTTTGGCTCATCAGTATGTTGTTATTGATTCAGAAGGAAAATAGATCTAAAAAATTGTGATATATGCTGCAAAATGGGACTTCCTGGCTTTAAACCAAACTTTAAAGAATTTCCGAATTCTGCTTTTGTCCAAATCTCTCTCCCTATATTCAGACACCCATCCAAGGAAATATTCCACTCTCTGGTACATGGCAATATAAAATTTCTTTTTGAGTCTTTATAATCATGAAGCATTGCCAGAGTCTGTGGAGATGCTCTCATAGTACTGTTACTGTTACTTGTATGACACCATAGAAATAAAAAATGTGTTTACGAGTAAAAGTACGGTGTTACCAAGTGCAGCAGGGTTTCTTTCACCAAAAGCAGTGGCAGGTTTTCTGTCCAGTATTTACATAACAGCAGGGTCATTTGCATCATTGTTATCCCCATGGTTATTACGCATGGCTTCACTTGTTACAGGCCTGTCATTCTCTAAGTGTCCCTTATCTACTAGTGATCCTTAATCAGTCCCTGGAAAATCTTTCTGGTCCTTGAAAATAAACAAAGCTCCAAGGAAAATTTTAATGTCTTGGTATTTCTCTGCTACTTTTTTTAAACCCATATGTAGATGTTGAGTTATAGTCTTGATGGAAGGATTCCTTGGAAATATATTGAACTGTGTAATGTAATTCACAAGAAATTGCAACTGAGTTATCACCTGTTACTGATGGCCACCAAAAAAAAAAAAAAAAAGCTCAAATCAGCTACTTAAAGCTAATGTGCCTGAAATACTATTCAGATTTTTCTGGTTGGGTTGTAGAGTGATTAAGTTCTCATGATTTGGTCAAACGGATTTTTCCTCTCTCCAGTAATCTATTTACTATGGTCTGAATCCTGCACGTCTTGCTCTGGGGCACTGAGAATGATATACTTTAACAGGTCTGAGTATAGATAAAATTACGTCTTTGAGACCATGTGAAGCTGGATTTAGGTAATATGTCCACCTGGCCCAGGATAATCTAGTCCTTGGAGGAGGAGCTAACTAAGTTCTTAGTATTGCCCTTATAGTTGCAATGCTCCTTTTTATGAAGTGTCAGATCTTGAAGACACATGCCTTTCCTAAGGAAAAGGAAAGGTGCATTTCAGAGACACTAGCATATTCCTAAGGTCAATGCTGTTTGGTTTTACAGTTACATACATTTTTCTACTGGAAACACAAATTCTTTTATGGTACAGATGCTTGAGCTGTGTGCATTATCTACATTCTCTGTCATCATAGTCCCTGTATGGTGTAGCCAAAATCTGGGATTTCACTTTACTGAGCTCTGTAGAAACATAAAAATGGTTCCTTCCCTAGGGAATTTACAATATAAATTTATTTTTTTTTTTAATACACAATAGTTGAATTCAAGAACAGGAGACAGAAAGAAGGAGACAGTAGCAGTCTCAGCACAGCTGGTACCTAGCATTTATCAGGTTGTGTTGGTACCACACAAGTGAGTTTTAAGATTACGAAGATGAATAAGGAGGTAGCTTTACAGATAATAATAAGGCGCTCTTGGAGGTCTATCTTCATCCTTTCTAAGTTTTGAAATACACATCTTCCTCCTTTCTTGCACAACCTTTGTAGCCTGAGAATGGAAGAATGAGAAAGAGACGCACTTCAAGATCCACAAGAAGATGGACACTTGTCTCAGGTACTGATTAGAGGTCAGTGTCACACTTTACTGAGCTTTTGTTTGCTTATGAGATTACCCAGAAAAGAAAAACAGGGAAAAGAAAAGCGGACAGAGGACAAAGATTACCCAGAAAAGGAAAACAGGGAAAAGAAAAGCGGACAGAGGACAAAGGCCACTCAGTAGCATACCGGAAGAGAATAAGGAGGATTTACCATGGAGTAGACTGTAGGAATGGTCAGAAAAGTAGGAAGAAAAGCACAAAAGAGGAGGGTTGCTGAGGCCAAAAGAGAACAGTTTCAAGAAGAGTGTGGTTTGCTGCCTCAAAGGCAGGTAACAGGTCAGTGAGGATGAGAAAGGAGGCATTGCCCTAGCTATCCTGATGTAAGAGACCAGTCATTTTAAACTGGGAAGAATAATTTCATTGCACTGGAAGGAGCATGATGGTATTTTTGATGGGATTGTAGAAAGTATAATCAGCAAGTTCATAGATAAAAGGAGACTGCAGATAGCAAGCACAGCCAAAACATTTCCAATTGTGCAATAGCATGAATATTTAGTTAACAGCAACTGTTTATGTTGATTTAGAATTAAACGAAGCTTTCCTTTGTCCACAAAGTTCTGTTTCTTCTATTTCCCTGAATTTGCCATGAGTTTTAAGCACCTTTTTTTATATTTCTTGGTGTGGGCTTGGGGTTATTTTTTGTTTCTTTACCTTACCCATATAGAAAATGCAAATAGATTATCAGCTATTGCTGCATTTAAATGAGACACATGTTTACCTTAACCTTCATTTGATATTAAGGTTTCTTCAGTTGTTTGAAGAACCGATACCAAAATTACTCCTGCAAATTACCTATTGAACTTCGACTCTGATGCAATCTCCTTCTAGTCCCTTCTACACTCCAATCGTCTTTAAAAATGGTCTTATCATCCTTTCTTTAGATTTTCCTGAAAGTACCATTAGTAAGAGTATATTTATTCCGTCCTTTTTTCCTTGTTTATTTATAATCTTTCTGCTATTTTTTTATATATATACATTTCTCTCATAGGACATATACATTCTAATATTTTATCTGGATTTTTACTAAGATGTCTTCTGTTCCATATCTTTGAAAAATCTATTTGTTTTAATATTTGCCTGTATCATATGCTTTTGAGCCAGGAATGTAGACCTAAATATTCTAAAGGGTTCTGAAGTGTTTCCATTGCTACAGGTTTTGATTCATACCCTGGGAATTGCATGACACAGGAAACAAAGCCCAGTTTTTATTTATGTATTTCAGTTTTTCTAGAGCTTCCTCTTGGCTCAAGGTGCAAACATTAAGGGTGCCAGTTTCCCACAAATGCAGTTAACTATACAATGCTGCTTAAAGAGCTAAGTAAAGCAGCCTTCCACAGCCTAACTGTTGCATGTGGTAAATCTTTGACACCCACAATCCATTAGTATTCCCCTCAGAATTGTCAGTCATAGCACCCTTAGCATCTTCTAGGTTGCAGAATTGTACCTTAAAATATAGTATACCTACGATATTTACTGTTTATGTGTTTAAAACTGAACAAGTACCTGATTCCAGGGAAAAAAAACATGAAGAATATTCCCCTTCCTAGTGATTACTGTTTCATTGCAGCAGGGACTCAGCTAATAAAGTTTTTTTATATTAAGGGAGTTATAATTTGCTAGCAGGATCTCGACAGTTGTCTTTAGAATAAGACAATATGCCTTTCCCCTCCCTACCGGGCCTAATTCCCTGGTAACCTTATTGAAAATGTGCATGGGCTACAAAACTAAAGATTAACTGTCCAGGGACCTGCTTCCTGGAGCTTATTTGAAGATTAAATCAAATGGCAGGCAATATATATTTGGTAATTCAGCTTTGTTTCAGACTTTTCCAATCTAGTGGCAAGTATAATAGAAGAATCTGACACTCAAAAGAACTAAATGGGTTTTTCTTTTTTTTTCCCCCTTTTTTAATTTGAAAATGCCTGGTATTTCTGTCCATAGCAAAATTAGAATTAATTATTTATTTCCTCATGTCTGAAGATCCTGTTCTTTTATTTTTGAACATGAAGCAAAGTAATTCTAATTACAGATGATGTGAACATTTTTTCTCTTTTTGATGAGATATTATTCTTTCCTTTTATTTTCTGTAACAAATACCATCAGAAGAGTTTAAAGAGAAGCAATAAAATATCTACTATAGCGTTACAGCATTCATTTAAATAGAAAGGGAAGCACATATATTGTTTTTTAATTCAGTGTTTAGACTATGTATTAGTTAAACAGATTTCTATTCAAATTGGATTGAGATGGATGGAGATGTTATGCTGTTTTAAAAAACTGTATTTAGAAGGCACATTCAAAGACACTGAAGTGCGATTTGTCCTAGTAGCAGACATCTGAAGAACAAGTGACATTCTTACACAAAATCTATATTGGTGATGTATTTAATTACAGAGTTGATTGCAATTGACAGCTTCAGTGACCTATGAGTGCACTGTTACTGACTGATGGATGCTTCAAATCTGGTTACTTTTAAACCAATTCACATACTGTTCAATAATATCCTGTCAAACTGCAAACTACATTTTTGCATGTATATGGACTAGGCAGAGAACATTTTAATTAAAATAAGGTGGAGACAAATTATTTTTAAAATTCATGTAATTCTTAAAAATACAGTCATTATGATTTGAATAGGAGATAAAGAATTCTCAGTATTATTCAGGGTGGCTGTATTCCTTAAGAAACGTATATTTTACTTTCATACTCATTCATATCAGCCCAGAACCTTTCAACACAGATTACCTTTTCAGCCTCTTCTGCATAGACACGGGCAGTTCTCATTAATAGCTGGATGAAGTCATTGAGAAAGTGGTACCTGAGCTCTCTGAGAGCACTTGGCACCTGCTATGGGAGGCTCTGGAAGCTCTGGAGCCAACTTCAATGCAGAAGCCAAGTCCACTAGCACCAAAAAGACGACTCTAATGGCCACTTTGCTACTTTGCTCAGACTTGCTGGAGCATGAATCACAGTCTCAACCACAAGACATTTCTCATGCCTTTGTAACAGCACATGCAGTGTAGAGTGAAAACACAAGTCCGGGATTTGCAGCAGGCAACTCTTTGCCCCTCTGTGTCCTTTGCTTCCACTTCTCTGTAGTTCTGTGGGGGGTAGACCATGCTTTTCTCAATCTGTTGAATGTTGAGGTGAGACTCTGTGAACAGGTCGCTATTTCTTAGAAATGTCTAGAAGCGTAGCTTATCTCCTGGAAGAGTGGCCAACAAGGTATGAACTTCTGGCTGAAGCACTCCCGTTCCAATCTGAAGCCCTGCAGATGGCATAAAGGATGAACAGGTACCTGAGATGTCAAATCATCAAGTGTCCTCATAATCGCATTCAGTTAATTTGCATCTATATCCTGGTAGTAATGGCAGCAATAAAACAATAAGCAAACTTTCTCTCTTCCCAGGTTGGTCGTAGTGATCAATGTCTTCCTTACTTCCAAATTATATTGCTATGACTAATTATGTACACAATTTAAAGCAGATGCAATGTTGAGGCTCCAGTATATAACAAATATGTCAATTTAACTATCCAGTGAGATCACTTCTCCATTGAGCATATCCAGAACTACCTGAAGAATCATATTTCTATTGATGATATTTGTACTTGTATTCTCTGAAAACAAATATTACAGAGCCTGTGTGAAACAAATATGATATGGGTACAAAACATCAGGCTGAAAAAAAGAGTTTTCAGTGATGACTAAGCTCTTTAAAGTAAACTCTAGGCCTTCTGCCTTGAAGGTGCTTTCTCAGTGCAGCTAAAATTATTGTCTTTTTACCTAAATGATGGAAAAATCTGACTTCCTATAGTCTAAATTTACATTTAGAGGAAGAGTGAAATGTTTCCAATTTACAAAATAAAGGTTAGATAAAATTTTAAAAATAATTGCTAATCATAATGAAATTTTAAAGAAAAATTGTAGTAACTTTTTCATAGAAAGAATTAAATATGTTCCTTATTTATTTTTGCTCCTGTTTCCCTAACACAGTTTTACGTTTTACTTATTTAAGTAGAAGTAATAGATTTCACACTTCACCCTTGGAATCATCTTTACACTCACTGAGACAGGGTAAGTAACAGAACATAACAATATTAAAAGTCTTAAAGTTATCCAGAGTTTTTCCAATGGAAACAAATTCACTCTGCCACCAATAAGGATTGTGAAAATATCCTTTGAGTGAAAAATAAGGGAAAATAAGAATATTTAGCTTTAGAAGAAGTTCATGGAGGGACGAAGGATGTTACACTACTTTCATAGCTTGTATCAGATTTATAGTTAATAGTGTAGTCATGGTAGCATGGAGCTTGTTATGGACTAGCCAAAAGACTTACCCAGTTTCTCTGTGGCCTGTGCTGAGCTCTGAATTGTCATTGAGGATAATTTAAATTAACACTTAATCTTTACATGTTTTAGTTGATGGCTCATATACACCTAAGTGAAAACAGTACAGTAAGTGCAGGCATAGCTTACAACGAATAAATCTAATAAAACATGTTCTTAGCAGGGAGAAAAAGGAAGCTGTATCTACCAGGTATCTCTTGTTTGCAAGCTCAGAACAAGCTATTCCTGACCAGAAAACAATTTCTCTCCAGAAGCAATTAAAACTACGCTAACCTGGTTTCTCAGGGGTGCCCCAGCCCCTCTTTCTTTCCCGAGCATAAGGATTCTCAACACTGCAGAGCCATCCAGGCTGTGGAACTAGTCTGGGGTTAAAGTAAGCTTTCCCCCAGCCTGGGTCACTACATGGCCTTATCGACATGCACTGCGATCAGAGAGGAGACAGGTGTAAATAGAGGATCTCTACGGATTACAGCAGATTACTGCTGTGTAAATTAAGCAGACATTGGAGCTTCCTTCTTTTCTATATGAGTGAGAAACCAGTCAACGTAATTTTTGTAATAATGGGCCCAGAGGACCCAGAGATAAATGACATTGGTCCCACCTTATGATTTCCCATGCTGGTCTTCTTCACTTTTCTGGACATGCTTATACTACACACTGTCACTCTGCTGATCTGAGGGTATCATAAGGGCTGTAATAGCTTTTTAAGTGTAAGGGATAAAAATGAGGACAGCAATAAAAATAATGACACACTTGCTGTGACCTATATCTAAAAGAACGCAGAAATTTTTCTTTTCATCAGGAAGAGTACGTACTGAAGTCTGATGATCCTACATTAAAGATTTGTACTGTAAAAAATAAAACACAAATAAAACACAAACAAAACCACCCAGATTTCTCAACCAGGAATATCTGTCTCTATGACAAATGGTCACCAAAAACTACCGGTTGTAGAAAAACAGCATTCTGCTGAGAACAGAAGATAAATTATTTGGGCAGAATTATTCATTTTTCTTTGGCTTGCTTTTGAAAACAGCGCACCAGTAAGTTGCTAACCTTTTCTACTTGGTTATGCCTTCTTCTCTGGATAGCCAGCCACTCTTCATGTGTCTTGCTTACAGGCACAGAGCACGTGGCTTGTGGACTTGTTCTCGAGCTGGGCATAGATCAGATCCTTCTGGCCCTTTACATGTGACTGTAGGATGGCTTGGGTCTAAGCATGTTTGGTTTTTTTATTTCTTCATTGTATAAAGTCATAATCTACAAGACTGATTTTGGCTTGAACTTGTGTCAGTTTTATGCAACTTCCTTTACAATGAAGGCTCTGAAATGTTTACATTTCTGTCCGCACGTGAATGATGTAAGTGGAACAGCTTAGGTGGCACAAGCTATGCCGCTAACTGCTTAACTAACGCTTTGGAGTATAGGACCTCATTTTCAGCTATTTGCAACTTTTTCAGACTTCAGAAATGTTGGCGGAAATTTTCTGGGTTAAATGCCTGCCTCAGGCTGAATAGGCTAAAATAGATCAAGTGATTCCAAGAACAAGATTAGGGAAAAAAAGACCTTGTTTTCTCATGTTAAAAACCATTATTTGCAACAGGATTAAGAGAAAAACTTGCTAATGTCTATGTTTTAATAACAGCAGGAGCTGGGCAGTCAGATCTCTGAGTCAAAAGGAAAACTTATAAACTCGAAGTACAGATGTTGCTCTGTCCCCTCTATGCCTTGCTTCATTTTGTACCAGTCAGAGTGTGTGGGGAAAGGCTGCTGGAGGGGCAGGCATACCTCTGACAAATCCCAGTTTGGTTACTTGACTTGAGAACTGGTGTGCCAGTTTCATCACTGTGCCAGCAAAGCTTATGAATTATGCAAGCAGTGTCTGACCCCTAGAGAGCAGAGACTGGCCATGAATTGCCATAACTGCTCCACTTTTTCACTTTTTTATACAACATCCTCTTTAACCACAGTAGCCTCACGCTGTCATGAGCTTTTCAGTATGGGCAGGATGGACCTCCTTTTGTACCGGGCTAGCCTGAAATTCCCTTTGCTGATTGCATTTCCTTGTTGGCCAGTTGCAGACTTCCTGGGGTTTATTGAGGAGGGTGAGCCAACCAGCAGGTTAGCTATGAAGTTACCTTCTGAATTTTGTTGGATTATAAACTGAGATATAGGTGTTTTGTTCACAATGTTGGTGACCCTGGCTAGCTGTGATGGTTGGATATAGAGCTGGACTTTACTAAATTATTCTAGTATTCAGGTCTTTTGTCTTTTTTCAATGATCTCTTGTTTAGGTATTTGAAACTTTCAGGAAGACTTTTCCCTGAATTAATTTTCACATTTATCTTTCCCCATCTAATCTAACAAAGATGAGTTAAGGCAATTCAAGCTGCAATAGTCAAATGTTACGCCAAGTCTGAATTTTTTTTCTCATCAGCTTGTTCACTTGGCTTTAAGTGTAGTACAAGAATAATCTCTGCAGATCAGGAAAAGAATTACAATAGTGTATTACACAAAATTTGAACTGAATAGCAGACTCAGTGCAATTTTAGTAATTCTTCTTTTCATTCTCAACTTTTCTATTTTCCTCTCTAATATTTCTGGGTAGACATTCCAAAACCGTCACTATGAATAGGATGTAACAACAGCCATCTGCAGGTCAGATAAACCCATCCATCAGCATATCAGCAAGCGGACCTAAAATATTTATAGAATTTTTATTCATGAGAGAAAGAAACCATTAATTGGTGATTAACATAAGAAGGTAATAATGAACTCAAATCTGTGTAGTACAGTTTTGTTATTACTCATTTTCTGCAGGCAAGATAAGAAAACAAAACGAAGAAATTAGTTTTCATTTGCCAGAAGAGCTATTTTGTGTAGATTACTGATGAAATGCATTTTGAAATCTGATGCATCTGTACATAGCCAGATTCATTTCTCTGATCTAGTGAAATATCACAGATACTTCCCAAAAAGGGAGCTTTATAACAAACAGTAAAATCTGTATCAATCACTGTGTATTCATAATAACCCGTAGCCCTGATATTTAATTATGGCTAAATATAGTTTCTGACTTGAAACATTTTCAGCATAGCACTCAGCATATTCCTAACTTAAAATGCTTGGGTTTTTGTATTAAAAGTTCAAATACTTTAAAGGATTTGAGGCTGTCATGAAGATGTCTATATGGTCAGCAGTTACTGAGTTTAAAATATGAAAATAAGTTTAATTTGCGTAAAACAGACAACTCTGGAAAAAAAAGGCAATGTTCCTTTAAGTGGTCTTCTTCATAAAAAGAAAAGCTGAAGCGCCATAAAAAATTATATCCATTGCTTGTCCTCTCCTAGTTCAATTTCATTTTAACTTTAAATAAACATTTCTTTACATTTAGCAACAGTGATAAAGGCTGTTCTTACTCATTTTGTATGATTAAAACTAAGTTAGCAATATAGATGTATTAATTTACACATACAGATACTAATTGCTTAAATATTGAGTTCAAAACTAGACACTAGTACTGGGAAGGGATAATTGGTTCTTGCCATAGAAAAAAACTATAATAAAGAACTTGAAAGTGCTGTCACATTTCACATAACAAGCAAAATCTCAGAATATTTGAAAAATATTCTGAAAGAAAATGTCTTGGGGCTTTCTTAATGAGAATGAATATGGTTTGAAAAGATCAAATAATATCCACATATGTCAAATACAGGTTCTAATAACAGTTAGAGATAATGAATAAAATTAAAGTAGGTCATTTAGGATCCAATAAGAGGCATACCTCTTCATAACTGCTTGTTAAAATATAATTAGAAGCATTTGCTGTATTTACAAAAAATATCAATATCAAAGATTAAAAAAAATTAAAATGAGATATTTTCACATTCCTTAATTTTTTGGTTTTGTTTTATTAACATCTGAGTAGTAAATGGCATGCAAATATGTTAATACTCTAATAATTGGCATGGCATAGCATAATCATAACCATAAGTAACATGGCAACCATAAGTAATTTGATAGGGAAGGTGGATTTTTTCAGCTCCTCCTGATTGTGATAGCTTTTAGCAATCCAAAATTGACTACGTTTACATGGAAATGACCATACAGAATTATGTAAAGAAAAGTCCAAATTACAGCATTCTTTGAACACTAAGCTAACCTGTCGATTTTAGTTGACATCAAATTTTTTTAAGTGAAAATCTACAGAAAGTCTTAAGGGAGGAGAAAAAAAAAAAAAAGGTGAGGAGTCTGATACAGAAGTGGTTATATCAACGCTTTTCAGCATTGGGCTAAATTTACCAAGCACACGCTGCTCATTCATCCCTTACAATGATGCTTATAAATGCAGTGGCTTGTCAGGGTGTTTGTTTTAGAGGTGGATTGTGCAGTCACCACTGGATCTTGGTTTACTACTGAGAGAAGTGGTAGGTAGAACCAGTTGGCATTTATGGCTGAACCGTTTCCTGATTCAAAATGCTGATTTTGAAATCAATTTATTTGCAATTTTGACAAACCTCTACATTGATATTTTTTTTAAGCTTTGTCGTTGTGTCATTTTGAAATTTTCAAGAGGGAAGATGTTGCTTTGTGTAATTTTCTGTAAAATTGAGGTTCACTTCACAGAGCCGTAGAAGAAGGAAGATGTTAATCTAGACAACAGTAAAGGAACAGATGAAAATAGATCATGCTGAAAAATGATGACAGAACTGCAAGGAAGCAGAATGAGACCACTCATGAGAACACAAATGGAATGAAAGGAGTCAAGAAATGAAAGTGATTCACAGTAAGCCTTGGTAAATGTCTTAAGGCTCAGGGAAACCTGTAGGCCAGTGAACTCAAGGGGTACCCTGTGAATTGAACAAGACTAATACCTATTTAGTACAGGACACAGGGAGAGAGATTGTTAGCTACAGATGTGTCCCCCTGGCATCATCTTGAAGCAAATGTGATCTCACGTGAGTTGTCCTGTTGACTGCNTTTTCAGCTCCTCCTGATTGTGATAGCTTTTAGCAATCCAAAATTGACTACGTTTACATGGAAATGACCATACAGAATTATGTAAAGAAAAGTCCAAATTACAGCATTCTTTGAACACTAAGCTAACCTGTCGATTTTAGTTGACATCAAATTTTTTTAAGTGAAAATCTACAGAAAGTCTTAAGGGAGGAGAAAAAAAAAAAAAAGGTGAGGAGTCTGATACAGAAGTGGTTATATCAACGCTTTTCAGCATTGGGCTAAATTTACCAAGCGTACGCTGCTCATTCATCCCTAACAATGATGCTTATAAAAGCAGTGGCTTGTCAGGGTGTTTGTTTTAGAGGTGGATTGTGCAGTCACTAGATCCTGGTGTACTACTGAGAGAAGTGATAGGTAGAACTGGTTGGCATTTATGGCTGAACCGTTTCCTGATTCAAAATGCTGAGTTTGAAATCAATTTATTTGCAATTTTGACAAATCTCTACAATGATTTTCTTTTTTTAAGCTTTGTCATTGTGTCATTTTGAAATTTTCAAGAGGGAAGATGTTGCTTTGTGTAATTTTCTGTAAAATTGAGGTTCACTTCACAGAGCCGTAGAAGAAGGAAGATGTTAATCTAGACAACAGTAAAGGAACAGATGAAAATAGATCATGTTGAAAAACGATGACAGAACTGCAAGGAAGCAGAATGAGACCACTCATGAGAACACAAATGGAATGAAAGGAGTCAAGAAATGAAAGTGATTCACAGTAAGCCTTGGTAAATGTCTTAAGGCTCAGGGAAACCTGTAGGCCAGTGAACTCAAGGGGTACCCTGTGAATTGAACAAGACTAATACCTATTTAGTACAGGACACAGGGAGAGAGATTGTTAGCTACAGATGTGTCCCCCTGGCATCATCTTGAAGCAAATGTGATCTCACGTGAGTTGTCCTGTTGACTGCCTATTACTGCCCATTTACAGATGTCTCATATGTTCTTTCACCACTGCCTTCTCAGTCCTCACCACCTCCCTTTGGATCTCCCTCTCTTTCCCCCTTCTCTACTGCAATAAGTGAAAACTGCTGATGTCCCCTCTGAAAGCTCTTAATGATCTATTCATACCACTCCATTGATAATCTTGTACAAAGGCTATTACTGAATGCAGTGGGACTCTTTGCATGTATGAGGAGCCATAATATAGGAAGAATTTCAGGGTAGGGCCCCATTATTGAATTTATTATTGCAGTTTCACTCTTTCTTTTCTGCTTTTTTATTTTTAGTTTGTCTAGTAATTTTGAGTTTGCCTCCCTTGTGGATTTCTTTCCTTTGCCTTTTATCTACCCTTCCTGCATTTCTTTTTCCTACAATACTTTCTCCTGATGCTCTTCCTTGGCTTCCTTGCCAAATATATTTTTTTAAACCTGTTATTTATTTGTTGCTGGTTGGCCTAATCCAGTTCTTTCAAAATCTCCCCGGGTGTTTTTTACAAAACTATTGATTTTTAAGCACCCCAAAGATCAAGTGTGGCTGCCAGTTGCAATGTGTTTCTCTCGCTGCAGCAGAAATGGCTGACTGAGTGGGATATGACTCAAGGCATGAGCAGGAAAAAAATTATTTCCTTCTGCTTGTCTTTGACTAAGTACTTGGCAAACATCAAGAGATCCTGCCAAAGAACTGACTCATCAGCTAGTTCCTGTTTTTCATTTCTTTCTCTCTCTCTTTTTCTCCCTGCTTCTCAAGCACACATTGTGGATGGTGGGATATTCTCAGCAACACCACTATGGTTCAATAACCCTTCCTAAGATGTTACCAGGAGAGATGTGTCAGTATCACCATTTTCCCCTCTCACTTTTCAAAGTCTCCTCTATATGATACTGCATCTTATCAAACTCTTATGAATGGTACAGATACATGAGGAAACCAAGGATCACTCCTGCTCCTGTTGAAGTCAATGCTTCCTGCAAAGAAAAGGTGGGGTGTTTTTGAACACAAACAAAATCCCTGCAATCATGTGAAGCAATTTGTGATTATGTCCCATCATTGACTCAAATCTACAATCCTAATTACTTCCAATTAAATGTCAGAGATAAGCCTTTAGAAGAAAGGAGAAAAGAAAGACCCTCAGTATAATATCTGTAAAGTCTTCGTTAAAGTCAGGATGTTTGGCAGGTTGGTTACTGTTAGCCTCGTGACTTATTGTTGGTTTGTCTTAGCTTTTTTTTAATAGTTTATCTTGAAAGAGGAATATTGAGGTTTGATGAGCCTCAAGACATCCACTGCTTTTGTAGAGTATTATGGTAGTGTAATGACCCTATTCATACGTATCTTAAAACTTTTTGTGCTAAGAATTGGTAAGGTGAAGGCCAAAGTTGAATAGTGTCTCCCTGCTCTTCATGTAAGGATGGGTAAGGCTTTCATTTGTTTGTTTGTTTGTTTATCCTGGTAAAAGTATAGAGTACAGTGGCATATGGATAAATGATGTTGTGTTCTTGAATTGGTTTTCTAGCCCATATCTACAGGAAGGCTCTTGTCAGTGACTGGACTGTTTTGCACAAGCATCCCTGTGCAAACTGCAGTTTGTAATTTGACCCTGGATAATTACAACATAGACATGCCCTCAGTATCATGCCAACAGCAACCTAGTCCAAAAACTCCCATGGCAGAAGAGGGGTTTTTTTGTTTGGTTCGGGGTTTTTTTATGTTGGGCGTGTCTGTTTTTCTGTTGTTTGTCTTTAATTCTAGGTAATCAAAACCTCTTTAAGAAATAGTCATTTATTTCCTGAAAACCTAACCACAAACTGCTGATGTTCTATGATCAAAGATGACCCAGCTCTCCCAAGGATAAGCATTCTTTGCAGTTTAAACTTCTACTACAGGAAGTTACTGAGTAAATGGACACTAAGTAGGTAGAGTTTTTCCATTTTACTAATCCTATGACTGTATGAGGAACAATACAAATGACAAACTGGCAATCAGGTCTTTTTACCAATGCACAAATCATTGCATTTTGCACTATTCCCCTCTGGGCTGTATAGTAGAACATTAATTTTATAATCAGCAAATTATTTATTTACTTTTTACCAAGCAGCATAAAATGCTCTTAAAGTCAAGTCCTCTTAATGACACAGAACGTTTTACACCCTTCTTTTGCTAATATATTCTTCAAGGGAAGACTTGCATGTTTGAAGATTACTCTCAGACATAATGAAGAAACGACAGAAAGCCTGTTGGCCTAGAAAAGAGCCATTCACATCCATTCATTTATGCATATCCCACTCACATGCTGATAGTGTTTTGTGACATGTATTTCTATCCCCTTATATCCATGCAGTTATCAGGCACCATATGTAAGGCAGGCATTAAAGCAAGAACATCACACGTGACACCTAGTTAGTTGGTTAGAGACAGACAAAGTCGTTTCTTCTTATCTCAGCAGGAAGCCACACTACTGTGAGCCCAAAGCTTCTTGGTTCAATTTCTTGCTGGAATTGATTCCTTATAAATATGAATTACTCTTCATTTGATCTTTTCTCATTTGTGGGCAGGGCAGCAGTGCCCCACAGATCTGTATGTGGAGGGTCCACATAGGTTTTCTATGTTTTCTCTGCGGAAAGCGAAAAATAGGGATTCGGTGTTTCTCTACACGAGACTTTGGAGAGTGCACTTTATTTGATGCAGCCCCATTGGAATGGGGGCTTAAAAGCTTAGAGGAGCAAAAGGACAAATATGGCAGATATGCAATAAGCCCCTTTTCATCATGTAGAAATTCATCACAGACCCTAGGGAAAATCTATCTCTAAATGGTGGATCTATGTGACTTGAGCTGGGATCCTGTTCTCTGAATCATCATTGTGCTGTCATTCCTCAGGTATGCAGGATTAGAGAGGAGGTAAACAGGGCTCTAAAACTGATGAAATTTGTGCAAGTGTAACATAGGTGCTACTTTTTCTTTTTCAGGGAGAAATGAAGCTATAATCTGTTCATTCCTTTGAGACGAATCAAGCCATTATCTTCTTAGTCACATTCGATGGGTTTGAGAATAAGAAAGACTGGCCCAGCCCTTGGTCACCATTTTGTATTGTAGGAAGTTAATTTGCACCTTTGGACTTTATTTTTATTCTAGATAGAGTGTATGTGTAGGCATACATGTTAAAACCATTCAGTTTTAATCAACCAGCTCAATGATGTGTCATTAAAGTGTTCATATGCATCATCTTATAAATGTAATCCCTTTTAGTTTTTAGGGTATTACAATATCACAGAATGTCTGAGGTTGGAGGGCACTGCTGGAGTCCAACCCCCCTGCTCAAAGCACAGTCAGCTAAAGTAGTTTGCTCCAGACTGTGTTCAGTTGAGTTTCGTGTATCTCCAGAGATGGAGGGTCTCCAGTCTCTGTGGGCAACTTCTTCCACGGTCCTATCAACCCCACGGGTTTTTCATCTGCTTAAATGGACTTTACTGTAGTTCAGTTTGTGCCCATTGACTCTTGGCTGTTCATTGGGTACTACAGAGAAGACTATAGCTCCATCTTCTTTACTCCCCCTGCCCTGCCATGTATTTAGATGCATTTTTTCCTGCACACTGGGACCTTACTTGAACTTGCAGAAGTTGATCCTTCAAAACCACCCAGCTCTCCTGGACCTCTCTGGGACCAACCCACCTCCATGACCATATCACAAAGGATTCTTTCAATCAGGTCCCTGAACAGAGCAAAGTTTACCCTCCTGTAATCCAGGCTTATGATCCTCTGTTTTGCTTTCCCGTTCCTCCTTTCATGATCCTGAACTCCACCATCTCATAGATCCTGCAACCCAGGATGTCCTTGATCTTCACATCACTGACCAGTTCATTGATGTTTTAAAGTATGATGTTCAGTAGCATCTACCTTTCTGGGTTCCTCAGTCACCTGTATCTAGAATTTATTACCAATCTGCTTCAGAAACATCTTGAATGGCTTGTGCTTTGTCACGTTGCCTTTCCAGTGGTGGTTCAAATTCTTCGTGAAGACCAGGGCCTGCAGATGAGAGGCTTCTTCCATTTGTCTGAGAAAGGCCTCCTTTGCTTGTTTTTCTTGATCATGTGATCTGTAGCAGATTATCATGTCTTGGTCTGCCCCCAACTGCTGACTGGTAAGCTCTCAGGTGGCTCATTATTCCAGCACGTCTCCATGCTCCCAATGGGATCAGAGACCTGCATCTGCATGCGGAGCTCTAATTCCTCCTGTTTGTGCTCTGTGATTCATATGTTAGTATACAGGCACCTCAGAGATGCAGCCAGTCATGCTGGTTCCCCAGAAAATTCCCATAATGCTGTCCTATCAGTGTTTCTTTAGGCACCTCTTTCATCCCCATTTTGCTGATTACAGGGTCTCCCATATCCATAATCACCCTGCACTCTTTTCATGAGGAAGTCCACCATTTCCTCACTTGATAATGAGTTGTCAACTCCCCACCAACATCATTCCTAATTTAATACTCTCCTTACCAGGTTGGCCAACCTTTTGGCAAAGATGCTTTTTCCCATCTTGGTCAGGTCTTAGTAATTATTTACAACTTTAACACAAACATTTATCCTTATGAAGGAGCAATATTAATGTCAACCATCCCATTGACTTGGTTGAGTCTACATGTGCAGATTCTTGTAAGGGTGACTAGAATATTAGACTTATTATTCTAGGATAATTCGTCTCCAAAGTTGAAATTGTATGTTATATGAAGCTTGATTATGACTCCATTGTCATTTGCTAACCACTTGTGATCACACAAACTGATCTGTGACTAAGACATGCAACACCTTTTGAAGAAGAATAGTATATGACATTAAACATCACAGGAAGACTCCATTATTATACAAGCAATTATGATACTAACTGAGAGCTATCAAATGATGCTACATCTTGCCCTTCTTTGGGTAAAAGATAAGTATCTTTTTTCACTCCTTTATGGCTTTTTTTTTTTTTTAAGGTGCATGTCCCATATTTTGACCAACATTTCCACTTTTTCTCAAAGTTCTGATATTTGACTGTGTGTGATCTATTGCTGACTGTATAATGAGAGTCAAGTTTGCCAACACAGTCATTCCATTATCTAAGTCATTGCTCCATAAAGTGCTTTGAGGTACCTTGAATACAAAAGGCCATATATCTAAATAAATTCTATTTTATCCTAGCTGGTGCTCAAACTGTGCCGATACATATTCAGTGTTCTGTGTGATGGGAGGAAAATGGGAGGAGGAAGAGAACAAAACCCATTCTTAACTGTATTACACTAGTCTTTTTTTTCTTCACTACACAACTATTTTCTGACGTTTGACATTCTCTTGAAATTGTTTCAGTAGAGTTATAACTCTGTAATGAAACATGGCAAGGAACTCCCTTTAAGCAACAAGACTTAAAGGACTGCTATCAGAACTAAAAGCTGTATTTTAAATTTTGCTTTTGTGTATGACATATTTATTGGACTACCAGAACTTTTCAAAGGTGACACTTAGTGGTTCTTTTTACTATTTTAGCATGCTGCTAAGGTGTGGAAGACAGTGTCCCTGGCCAAAAGGCTGATGCCTCATGAATAACTTCAGGCTTCACATTATTCTCTCAGTCTTTTGAACTTCCCAATCACCTTTTTGTGGTATATTTAAGTGAAATTACGTTCATTTTCTATGATTCTTAAGCCTGTTAGAGGTTCTTTAGAGGTGTCTTGTGGGTGCTGGATTGTAGACATATGGAACGGATGTTCTGCAAGCCTTTCTGGTTAACATTACTTGTTTGCATACACAGATGAGAAGAACACGAGATCCCTCATACTCCATACAAGAACTTATAAAGGAGATAATTTTTTTACATGCAATTTGATTTCTGAGAAGCTTTTGAAATATTTTGATAAATTCAAATTAAGTGTGGTTAAATTCAACTATGAGGCTGCTTCAGTATTTCAAAATATGGATGATTAAGTGAACTTCAGTAAATACCATGACCCTCCTGAGGATGAAACTTGGCTGGAAAACTCAAGATCTGGCATAAAATATTGGCATTAATGTTTCTGGCAAGGCTGGAATCAGGATATGCAGAATGCAGTGAAGTTCAAAAATAAGAAGAAAAGTAACTTTTTTCAAATAAGTTACTTTGTGTGAAGTAAAGTTCATTAAAGGTGGCATTAAACTGCAAAATCAGAACATGATCTGGTTCCGGTCACTTCAGTGTCTGAACCACTAATTTTTGAGTAATTCAATGTAGGGAAAAGAGGCACATACATGATTTTGGTCTTTGTGTTGTGTGCTGCAACTGTGTTTGAATCAAGAGTTGCACTATGATGTGGCTCAACATTTGGCTTCATATAAAAGTATTTAATATATTTCTGGTTTTTCTCTGACTAGTTCTTCTAACCCTACTTGAAACTGGTCTCTGTTATTTGTGTCCCATGACTGTAGCAAACTTCCACTGCTCCTTATGGGTTACCTCATGGATATTACATTAGAAAAAAGCAGACATCTATCTTGAGTTGCATTAATTGTAAGCTGAATGGATGGCTGTATGCCTTCAGTATTCTGTTTTTAATGTTGTCATGGGTGTCATCTCTTTTTCCAGCTTTTTGGTTTTATTGCAGTTTTATTTTCTGCAATTTTCTTGAAGTGCAGAAGATAGAGTTATGCTGTGATGAATGAGTTGGGGAGCCTATATCTCAGACACTAGTTTGTTCAAAGACTGACCATTGAATGTAAAGTGTGCAAGGCTAAGAACAGTTTTGATATGATCCATTGTTGAATGTGCAGTGATTCATTTTCCTTTTCTAAATACGCTATCTTTGCTGTAGTTCTACCATTTGTCACATTTTCCATTAATAAGTACCCAGAAGGACAAAAGCACGAGCAGTCTTTCCAAAGTTCAGTATAAAATAAATTAAATTAGTATATAAGAAATATCTTCTTAACATAACAAAACACACACCTGACAGCATAACACATAAATTAGCAGCTTCTAAGATAGTTTGTGCAAAATGATAGCACAAAGAAAGCTTTTCCAAAAGGTCATATTGAGAGCTGAATGGGAATTTCATGAGCATTTTGGAATAGTTGGCTCTCATTTCAAGTTATTTTATTCATAGTTCTGTCTGTGATGAGGCAAGTGCCTATATTTATAGGGACACGCATTTAAACCTGTGCAGGTAACTTTGCAAGCCTCAGATCAACAAAGTAGGTAAACATTTACTTTATACTGCCCCTTCTCAGCAAAGTTATAAACGTATGGTAAAAGTTAATCACATGTTTATATTCTTTACAGAATGGATGGCATAGTAGTCTGTGCTATTGAACAGATGTATGGCCGTATTTTTGTATGGCCATAGGCTGTGAGGTTCATGGCCAAGTTGCTCAAGGAATGATCTTGAAATATTGCAACATACTGGAATATGCAGGATTTAAAATAAATTAAAGAAAATGAAGAATCTGTGTGAGTGCAAAACCTCCTTACTGCTGATTCCACTGTGAGGATTGGGAGGGTATTGGTTATTCAGGCAATGATACCACTGGATTAAAAACAAGCCAGGTTGGTAGAGATCCAGGGTAAGAGTGCTAGCTGAGAAAAAATGAAAAGGTAAGCACATATGGCTGAACAGCTGCTTTCAAATTTATAAAATATCTTCTTTAATCCCTGCAGCTTTCTTAGCTTTTTCCTCGTAATTCTGTTTCTTTACAGAAAGCACTGTGAACATCACTCCATTTTTTTATTGTAATGTTCCCAAAATATTAAATCACCTCCATTTCAAGTTCATAGTTTTGGCTTTCACCAGAATACCCCAAAATGCAGAAGTAAATACATGTGGAGGAGCTTAACAGTTTCAAATACTAACATAGAGAGAGAGGGAAGGAGAAGAAGAATTCTTCTATAGCAAGTCAGATTATTTATTCTTGTATGGTGGTGGTAACTTTTTTCTTACTGCTTTTGCTGCAGCAAACATCAAACTGAATTTATATGCATGCTTTTATATGTAGTCAAAATCAGGGAGGTTTTCTTGCTTCAGTCATGAGATAATAGTTTTTAACAACACCAGCTTTCTCTACTTTGCCTTGAAATTCTCAAAGCACACTTAAGACATTAATTTATTTAATTTAATAATACTCCTAAAGGGAGAGAATATATTCTAATTCTCAGCCATGAAATATAGAGATTGCTATGGTGCCGACATAATACAAGGAGTGTAGGACAGAGCAGAGACTGAATCTAAGCGAGCAGCTCCTTTCCATCATTGTCTTAACCCACTGAATTATACTTTAATTTATTTCAGTTTTCATGTGAAATTAAATAATCCCTCGTGCTGTGGGTTGGTCTATAGGAACTGTCCACGAACAAGGAAAGTTTTCAACTTCATTGTATATCTCTACAGAAGTGTTTTATTTTTGCTTTAATATACTTTTTTGTAGCTTATAGTATGTCCATTTTTATTTTGATTCTTATTAGCTGTGGGAACTGAAAGTCAAATTCAAGATGTAATGGGGTTTTTTGAGAAAAAGGTCTTGTTTCAGAAACTGATTTTCTTCTCAGAATTTCATTAAATAAATTTCAGATGACATTTTAAAGAACAATAATTTTTTTTCAGGATTTTTGTCTTAAACTGTTTTTTTGATTCCTTCAACCAAATAGATGACCTCAAGAAAAAGGTCTTATTTTTGTTTTTCTTTTCAAATTTTGTTGGGGATGTTTTTAGATACTGAGTTGTTTTTTAATGTTCTTTTGGTTTACTTCCTTTTGAAAAGAAACAAAACGAAAAATGTTGCCCCAGATTCAACTTCTTGTGTCAAATACGCCCTGTGTGTCCAGACACAGGTACTAGTTTGGGAATGGTAAGCAGTTAAAGTAGCATCATGATGACATTTCACTTGGTCTTCTGATGCTTAGGTTTATGGAATCATTGCTTTGAACTTACTACAAGTGCTTTTTCACAGTCCAGCACTATGTCACCCGGACATGGATTTAGACTCCTGGATCCCATTTTTTTTAAAGCTGTTTAAATGTTTCTGGACGATTTTTCAAATCTTTCCCAAAATTACCTGGTAAAATAGATAGGGACCCACTGGGATTTCAGTTGCTTCATTCACTTTTAAAGAAATCAGTCATGGATTGTAACTAATGTTAAAGAGAGAGAAATTCCAGTTAGGTGGCTTTTGCACCCATAAATACCTTCAATACCTTGGCTCTTGGACCTAGAACACCTAAAGCCCTTCAGGATGAGAAGTCCTGTCACTGTTTAAGAGCCATTTGGACATTGCCTTTAATAACATGCTTTAGCTTTTTGGTCAACCCTGAAGGGACCAGGCAGTTGGACTAAATGATCATTGTAGGACCCTTCCAACAGAAAATACTCTATTCTTATTCTTATTCTTTTCTTATTTTTATTCTTATTCTTATTCCTAATCTTATTCCTAATCTTATTTTTATTCTGTAAATACCATAATAATGTAACGTCAGAAATAACTGGTAAAGTCATTCCTTTATAAACAAATAACTACAAATAACTTCCAAGTTTGATTCACTTTATGTATAGTTTTCAATGAGTGTTTTACTATAGAAGGCCTGAATAATCTTAATTTGATAGTACATGTATATTTTACAGACAGAAAAAACCTCCAGTTACGACCACATCTGCATTTGGCTGCTCAGTAGATCTGTATTTTTCTCTTTTCTTTCAGCGTATGGGAGTTTAATAGCTCACCTGTAGAACAGGAAGTTTAGACCTGGTCTTTAAAGACCTATGTCCTATTCCAGAGGAGACCTCTATCATTATTCCAACTACGCTGACAACACAGAACGCACTGTCAAAGTCCTCTAGGTAATACCCTTATTACATGTGTCATTAGAGGATGTTTGCCATATCTGCTTTAACACCGCAGACATTTTAAGTAGGTTATTCCATCACTTTGCCATTTTGATTATGACAACAAAATGACACCATATTGAAATGGATTTTGGAAAGAAAGGCTAACTGTCCAAAGAGGTCCATGCTCACTCTAATTAAAATTGGCTTAGGTGGCACAACCTTCATAATTCAGACTATGACTATGAAGGATATGCATGTTGAAAGCGCTCTTTGCTCATTAGTGCTATTTCTGTCAGACACTGCTACCTGCTCTTTTCTTAATGAATGCTAAGCCATCTCTTTAGAAGATTGTGCTGCTTCCCTGAACTGAGGGAACTGTCTTATTTCCTCCCAAGTTCGTTGAGAGTAAAATCGGGGAGTCACCTCTTTGACATTTCCCAACCTCTGTACTTATTTATCTCTTTGAGACCCTGCGCTCCAGAGATATCACTGTCTTAATTAAGAAGAAGGATGTGACCATGGTAAATTGACTGATTCCATTGATTAAGGACTAGCTGTACAAGTAACATTGATTTTAACAGTGGGTCTACATAAATGTAATTGTTCGAACATGGGGCTGCATAATTATGGTGATGTACGAGAATAGTTGGTTTGTCCTTTTCAACCTTCACTAACATTCTTTTGCATGGTAATGTACCTCGTTCAATTAGCAGAAATCTTAAATGTTACAAAATGTCTTTTGTGAAGGCACACAGTAATCATTATAGTCTAATTTAATCTAACAGCATCAGACAGATACATCTCTTTCTTTTCCTTTCTTTGTTTCTAGATTTTTCTCCCCTAACCCCCTTTTTTTTAGCGCTTAGGACCACTCATACACACATAAATTAAAAAGACAGATGGGAAAAAGAACCTTCCTCACTCTACTCAATTTTGAAAGTGTATGATTCTGAGCCAGAACCCACAGAGCTAATTCACGGTTACGGACAATTTGCTTTCTGCTTTCCCCACTTCAGATGCCTTCAGGGCACACTGGACGTATTCTGCATCTACTCTGTAACTTTCTCAGCCCTACCTCTGGTGGAAAATTTGCGTTTTTCCCCAGATGTGGTCAAATCTCATGTCATTTTCAGAATTAACCATCCTCTGTCTGTCTCTTATCTCCATGCTCCTCTAAAAGCAGTGTATGCTTGACTGCACATCTCTGGAATCCCTTTTTATGAGGAATTCATAAGGCTTTAGTGCATGCCTTTTGTTGTTTGTGGGAATCAGTAAGCAGAATCTGGAGACCCAGAAATTTAAGCAAGGAAGTGGCAGAAAGCAGCACAAGAGATGAAGTTTTAATTGCTACAATAAATATGTGGGCCACTTTCAGAGTATAGTACTTGTGCTACCAGTTCATTATTATTTTTTATGGTATATTCTCCAGGCAGAGCAGAGCTCTGTGGGGCATTAGATTGTTAAGTTTTTTGGGCAAGAACTGTCTCTTGGTGCTGTGTTTATATGACTGGTGAGTAATTCTTGGTAAGAAGTAATAACTTAGTTTTGTAGGGCTGTTTATTTGCTCAAAAATGTGATTTTGTGGCACCAAAAGGTACTTGGAAATCTGAGCTGAATCACTGGCTTCCATTCTTCTTCAATGTTTCAATGTCAAATTTCAGTAAACACAAAACTGGACATTTAGGCATTCCCAAATTAGTTTTAGTGTACCATTTTGATGCTGCTTATAACTGGAAGATACAAATATGCCTGTAAGCTTGGTTCTATAAAATAATATTGTCTGATACAGGAGATCCACGTAGATTGAGGGCCTCACTCTTGCCGGTTTTGAAAAAAGGTCTTGAACATTAGTATCCCAACCTTTGGAGGAGAGCTCTAGCTCTTAGGCAGGAAATTTCTCCAGGTAGGCTGGAGAAAAAGTGGCTTCATGGAGGTTAGGGCTGTCAGGCTAAATTGAATTAACAGTTTAGTTTTGCATACAGATTCAACAGGAAGTGTAGTGTACCCCAGAACAGGAGATCAAGTTAGTGTCCTTGCTGCTATTCAAGCAGAGATCAAGCTGTGCTGCCTGAGATGTGGCAAACAGGAGCGGCGTTCTTCCTTTCGCCTTATTGCATGCAACAAACACTGAAACATTCTCCTCTTCATGACCCAATAGCCCAATAATTTAAGTGGTCCTCTAAAGGATGTAAACAGAAATGGGGCCTCTCCCAAGTTAAAAATGTGTCCGAAATGTCATGAAAACATTTTTGTTGACGCATATGTTTTCCAGCTGATCGCTGCGTAAGTCGTCTCACACAGAGTCCTATACCCAAATTTGCTATCGTCTCGTTATGGCTATTCATTGCTACCGAAATGGACCCTTAAGATAATTTTTGTGGTCATTGTACGGCAGGTATCCTTGAAAAGTTTCATTTACCTTCTTTGCCCTACTACAAAATGCATCAATATTTATTCCCTATAGCTGCAGTAGGAAACATTTTGGATAATCAGTCTCCTCCATACTATCAAAAATAAGCAAAACCTGTCCTTACTGTACGTGTGCGTGAGTACATGATATATCTAAATGAGAATGAAAGCCCTCCAGCAATCAAGTATGCACACAAGTTAAGAGAAGTGATACCAATACACACACTTCAGCACATATACATGCACACGCACAAAAAATCATATCCTGGATTTAAAGGGCTTCAAGATTAAGGGCCCAAGGGGCTTAAAACTTAAAGAAATATTTCTTCTACCTCATTGCATATTCATGAGAGAGTGTTTTGGCAAGCAAGCTGAGCAAAATAGCTTACAGAATTATGGAAGGAAGATTATTGTTGATTCCTGTGTGCCACAACAGTGCTTTCACAGAGAGAAAAGAAAATGTAAATAATCATCCAAATGACTGCATTGACACCAGGTAACTCTGAGGGCCCTATCCAGCCCAGATCTTGTTACATATTTTTGATCCATGTAAGCTGCGAAACATGGAAGAAAGGTACTCAAGAGGCCAGACCCTTCTGGAGACAGGTTAAAAGGTAAGAAAGGAAACCTGTGCTGTGCAATGTGGTGTTGCAAAGGTAGCTTTCCCGCAGCTTTTCTCTGCCACTTCTTTGTTTGGCCCAGACCTAAGGCTCCCACCAGACATCAGGGGTTTGTGTAGGTTTCTCATGTGTTCCACCAAATTGACTCTCAATTACTGTGCAAGAGAAAGAGTTGCCAGAGGCCAATTTTAATCCCCAGGGTTTTCATTTCTTTATGACCAACCACCTCTGCTGTGCTGGTTACTCTTCTGGATTTTTCTGTCTTCCACCGGTTTTAATTGTTCTCATCATCTATTTTGCCAAGGCTTTATCATGTCTGTAAATCTATCAGGGCAGAAAAATGTTTTTTCCTGTATCACTTTGACAAGTACCATGAATTGATGTGGTACTAGTGCTTTATACCCTGATTAGCAAAAAGGTTCAAGGAATTTCAGTGATAAAACTGAGCAATATTAATGAGACAACAATAGATTAGAGGAATAATAGGTAAATAGTGTAATTAAAACAGCAAGAAGGAAACTCATTGCAGAAGTACAAAAATAAGCAATTTGCCACTTGTGTACCTTTACTCAAACTGACTTAATTTACACTAAAACCAGCGTGAGCAAAGGACAGCCTCTTTAAAAAAGCACAGTTTGCGTTCATCCTCTGGTAGCAGGTAGACAACTCTGAGAACAAAATTACTGCTACCTTTGCAAGTGGAAAGGGTGCTTAGCAGTGTGAAAAAGGTAACGAAACAAAGAACAAAAGCATTGCTATGGTCAGTATGTGAGACATATCAAGAGTCAGATATTTCACGCAAATGGCAAAGTGCCTTGATTTCTGACATGAGACCAGACTTTTTTCAGTAAAAAATAAATACCTTTTTTTTTTTTTCTGTTAGCAAATGGGTAGCTCTTGTGGAAGTGGAAGTTCAGTGACGCTCCAGGTGCTGCAGGGATAGGTCATGCAGAAACTTGCAGCCATGAGAAAGGTGTTATGAACTACATTCAGAAAGACTATTTCCACATTAAAATAACATGAGATTTCACCAAAATACTTTCCTTCAAAGTTAGCATTTTCATCAGAAGGCTTAAAAATGAGTATATTCTGTAGGAATATTTCCAGTTTATTCAGAGCCAGGGTTTCATGATCTCTTCTGTGATGTTGTTTCTTGTACAATATTGTTACTCAGACGTAACAGCCTACTTTTAGAGTTTTATGCTTTCTTTTCTCTCTCTTTCTTTTCTTCTACTACCCTGCCCTCATGCCTTTGTAGATCATGAGGAGTGAGGGAACTGGGGTTGTTCAGCCTGGAGAAGAGGAGGCTGAGGGGAGACCTCATCCCCCTCTACAACTCCCTGAAAGGAGGGTGGAGAGAGATGGGGGCTGAGCTCTTCTCCCTGGGGACAAGGGATAGGACAAGAGGAAACGGGTTCAAGTTATGTCAGGGCAGGTTTAGATTGGATATCAGGAAACATTTTTTCACTGAAAGGGTTATTAACCATTGGCAGAGGCTGCCCAGGGAGGGGGGGGATTCCCCATCCCTGGAGGGGTTTCAGAAAAGGGTAGATGTGGGACTGAGGGACAGGGTTTAGAAGGGGTTTTTGTCAGGGGGGGTTAATGGTTGGACTTGATGATCTTAAAGGTCCCTTCCGACCTTGCTGATTCTATGATTCTATTCTATGTCTCTTTCCTTTGGAAAAGGAGTGCTTGACACCATCTATCCCCATGTCAGTTAAGCCTGACCTTCTAGTTCTTCTCTGGGAAGAAAAGGTGAGCTGTTGAGACTGTGTTCAAGAACACCAAAACCATGGTTGTCTTGAACATCTAGGGGAAAAATTCAGTTGCTGCCTGACCTTTGCAGAGACTTTGGTCACTGAGGCATAACAAGATAACAGGCCATTGCTATGTCCCTTGTGCAAATCAGTGAACAGGGACATAGGGGCAGGCTCAGTGGTCTTCAACACATGTAAGGTGTGAGTGTAAGTTAAAGACATCATTTTTTATCTTCATTGTTAGTCCCAAGGACCATTTTCTTGCACTCTGGCATTATCAGTGGAGCCAGAAGTACCTTAGGAAACCCTGAGGAGAAGACGAGCAGTCAGTGAACAGCCTTGCTCTAAAATGGTGCCTGGCCTGAGCAACCTTTGCCTTTGAAATAGCAGTAGTTCTCTCTTGTTCCCATTTATACAGCTGGTTAAAAACACAACAGCGATGTGTTTCCCAGTGTGACCTCTGTATTTGAAGTATCAGCACAAATTGAATTTCTGCTGACAACCTGCAATTACTTGAGCAGAAAGCAAAGCATAGTCCAAACCTTCAGGACAGCACTGCTTACGGTACTCCGATCTTAGACAAGGCCATTTCCCACAGGCCATAGGATTAGTGCCTGAACAAGTGGAAATGTGGCTCTGGGGTATATGTGATGACGATTTATAGCACTTCCATCCCAGAGGGGATTTACGGACCCACAGTATACAATATCCTTTTTTTTTTTTTAATTTCACTGCCCGTTTTGAATTAAAAGCATGTTGTAAATACAAAACATGGGCTATTGAAAATATTCTTAATAGTATATTAGAGTCTAAAGACTGATTTTTTGCTGTTCTTTTAATGGATCTTTTTGGTGAGATAATTCCACTGTCTTGAGCTTTTGCAAGGATGACTCTGGTATGCATCAGCAATGCTTCTCATCTGTGTCTGCGTGACACTTAACAGAGACTGTGATGGTTTTGTTTGAAACTGTAATACTGAGTCCGTAATTAACATTTCTCACACTTAGAATTAGATGCTGTAACTTGACCCTGCTGCCACTGATTTTAATAACTTTTTTTTTTTTTTTGGTCTTTCTGAAAATATTCTTGCTCATTCTTAAAGCAAGGAACATGAGAGAATTGTGAGGACAGCTCATTGGTAGATGGGCTGCTGTTTGGAGTACTGGATTTTGAAAAACTGTTGCCATTTTCCTGGTAGCCTTACATTTTTTCTTGTAGAAGCTTAATTCAGAAACATTTTTCGACAAAATCTTCACATAATATTCAACTTGTCGATAAGAAATACCGCATAGAGAGAAATTAAGGTTGGTTGGAAGGTTTTGAATGTAATAGATATGAATTTAATTTTTGTGAGCTAATTGTGGTCTGTGAAAGTTAAAAACTTTAGGAGGGGGCTAGTAGAAATCACCTGTAACATGAAGAAATGTGCTGAGTTTCCAGAAAGTGAGTGAAATAAGACAGTGACTTCCTCCAATATCTACATGGTTTTTACTTGTATCTGGTGGACTAATGTGAAATCTTTAACTGGCAATGTTTGTAATACATCCCTGACACAAGAAATTTACAAAGAAGTTTCATGCTCTTTGATAAAATACTTGTATGAGGAAAGAAATGTTTTCATTCTTTGGAAATGCTTCAAATACTGATTCTTTTGCACCCCTTTAGCACTTTTAGAATTCCTTTCTCAAAATTTCTTTATTAGAACTCTGTTTTTTATGGGTTGTTTTGTTGGTGGTGGTGGTGTTTTTTGGTTTGTTTTTTTTTTTTAAATTCACAGCCACTAGGCTAGTATTTACAAAGGTATACAGACTGATTGTTTCCCACCGTATCTCAAAAGTGTCCAATTTACTGAACAATTTCCAGATGCAAAATAGAGTTTGAGGGAAATTTTCATGTTCTTGGGTCTAACCAGTGAAGCCATAGTTTTAGAGATGACTGTCCAGGAAACAACACATCTCCTTGGTATTTTGCAAATTCTCTTTGCATGTCACTGAACGTATAAATACATAAATAAATACATAAGGTAAATTTCTGACAACCAACCTGGTAACTGCACTTCTCACCTATTTCAGAATTTCCTTTTATTCAAATGCCGTAAACTTTTTCAAGATTGTTAATTCTGCAATGCAAATAAGCTTGGATTCAAAAGAAATTCTATAATTTTCACTTCGGTCGGTTTTATAAAAAGTCTAGTTTGAGGAAATTAGCTAAGCCAAACTTGGCTTCACACAAAAGTTACACCAATTTAATTTGAATCGCTTTATAAATCAATTTTGTTAAACCGATCTGAACACTTGTTTGGACACTCCTAAATTGATTTTGCCCTGGCTTATATTGATTTAGCCTAAGTCAGGAAGGAATTCACTTAAGATAAATTAATGCAAGTCTGAAATAAAATTAAAAGTGCCCACATAGGGTTTGCATGGGCTTGCTAAATTGATTTAAAAATACACTTTTAATTAAACTGATGCAACTTTTTTGTAGGCCAGGCTTAACACCACAGAGAGAAATCTTTGGCTTCCAGAAATGACAAGCTCTGTCATGGCCTGAAAGGACCTTAAGCCTTGTAACTGTGTCAAGGTATTACAGAGTTTCTCCATTGATACTTGAAATAGCTTACAGTAATTTGTTGAACACTCAACTCCTCTCCCCACCCAGAATAAATTTACCTTCTCTTACTCCCACAGCTTTCTTTTTTTTCCAGTCAACAGCACTGTTTTGCTCAAAGATAATTGTGAAACACAGTCTGATTTCTGGATTTAAGATTTTTCAAAATCTGAACACAGATTTTAGCTTTTCAGATCTCCACTGCCTTTAAGCAAATCCATCTCCAGGTCAACTTCCTTCACACCACACAAGCATTGATTTTGGAACAGGTAAGTGCAACTTGCATATTGGGGACTTGTATAAATTCTAGTGCAGGTATAATAGACCCTTGCTGGCTTCCTAACTAATGTTGTATTGCTATTGTAGAGCTGTAAGTTTTCTTTGTACTGCTAATTGTTGAATTTTCGTGTGCACTTCAATACACGATTACCAGTTCCTCCTCAAATCTATTTGTCCAGCAAAGAGGGTCTAGACACCAGTGCCCTTGCAAAGTAACCCTGAATAATGATTTGGAAACCAGGCTGTAACCTTTGTGATGCTGTTGGAATTGGCAATCAAAATCAGAGATTATGCAGAAACCTCTATCTCAAAAAGTGCCTTATTTGCTGAACTTTTGCCAGATGCAAAGTACATTTTGTGGGAATCTGCATTGCAGGTTGTCATGTAGAACTCACCCCACTCCCTCATCTCCTAGGAACAGAAAATTTAAAAAATGACATATTTTGAGAGACAAGACTATTCACAGGACAGTAATCATAGCTAGTGTTGGATAGGGCACCCATGTTTGAGAGCTGCTTTACTTCACAGACAGACATTGTCCTTTGCAGGTTTCTGTGGTATTCCCACTTCCTCCCTGGGATGGCTCTGCATGGAATTCAGTGCCCTGGATTCCTGATCTTCAGTTTACTTACAATCCAGGAAATCTTAGTTGTAGACCTGGCAAGGTGACTTTGGCATTGATGAATCAACCAGTTGTATTTTCTGGGAAAGAGTTGCCACCTGTCTGCTATCATCTAAATAAGAAGCTAAGTCTGTCCAGTAACCATTTTTTCTGTGTATCCCTCCAGTAGGAAAATAAACAATTGATAATCATCTGCATAGTCATTATAGCGTCCATGCACAAAAGTAGTTTCTTAAACCTATCCACTTTTTATTGAGCAGCCAACTCATATCTTTATTAAAGTATGGTAGCCAGCTGGCAACAATAGTGTGAAAAAAATAGTATAGTGGCCTCCCCGTCTCTTACGTAAAGTGTTCCTGCTGACACCATTTAAAATGAGATTTATCCTTCTGTTGCTGCAAGTAGTTGACATGTTTTGTTTGTAATACACTTCTGTGTCAATGTTTCATGAGTCGTCCCTCATTTTGTATTTGTGTAAGGAAAAGTTTGCACTTATCCATATATAATTCCATCTTGGTTTTGGGAATGTTGGAAAGAGCCATAGAAAGGTCAGGACTGGATGGGCTATTGAGGTTAACTGCTTCATTGTTAAATTTAGTTTGCGGCACTTTTCTGCAATGGAATACAATATTTGTAAAATATTTATCCATGCCACACCTGTATTTTTTCAAGCATTGTGTTTCTGACACTGGAGCGTATTTCAACAGTGAAAAAAATTTAACTGCATTCATAAAACCTAGTATGATTACTTAATAAAAAGAAAAAGGTGTAATGTATGAAAAGTACTTAAGAAAGAAAGATACACTTACTGGAAGAGTCATGGGCTCAGGTTCCACTGCCTGAAGGGTGTCTACATGGCTCCAATGACCTTTTGAACTTCATTAGTTAACTGTAAAGGAGATTTTCCCCTCTTGGTTTGGTTTTTTTTTGGTTTTATGTTTGTTTGTTTCTTTGTTTTTTTACAGGTATTCGTGCCTTCAGTGGATACTATATTATGCTTAATTAAGTCTCATGGTAGAGTCCAAGGATTTTAATTTCCTTATTCCTGACTTCAGGGTCTTTTTGAATAGGTTCATCACTTTTTGAAATGCCATTTTTCCAAAGTTTTTTTTAACTTGCAAGGTTGTAATGTGATTCTTCGCTAACTCTGTTGCACTTTCTTATATTCTTGTTTCTAATACCTGGGGACTACAGGTATTAGGGCAACATAAGGCTAAGTCAAGAATTGTGCTGCCTCTTTTATACTACAGAAGTAGTTTCGAAGTGATGATTTAAATCTACATGATTTAAAAATATTTAAACCTAGTCCCAGGATCACATTTTATCCGGCTATTGGAGCCATGTATTCATCTCCTGCTAGACTACATTAATCTCTTTCTGCATTATGTCTTCACCATCTTTATTTCTAGTGAGCAGGTAGAAATCTCTGATACATATAAAAGGGAGGAACTTTAGCTCTAGTCCAACACCATCTGAGTCACTGTGAGGGCTACCATGGCTCAAAAGCATTTCTGTATTTCTGATTTGTGTCTATCCAAGTTCTCCCTGCTACACCAACATAAATAAAATAATACTTATTTTTAACAGAAACCCATAGATTCCACAGTTCTACTTGTCTTTGCTACGATTATTCATAATTCTTAAATTTTGAGCAGTAGTAACTACCAAAAGCACCAGTTGAGATTGATGGTCTCCTGTGCTTATATGAGGCGTATACAAATTTAGCTACCATCAAAAAAACACCCCATGAGTTGAGGTAATCAGCAAAAAATAAAATTTAAACCAGAAAGAAATCATAGATGGGCTTTCAATATAACCATAATGGCGACAATAACATTAAGATTTTTCTTAAAGAGGGATGTGAGCTAGCAGAGAGTTTATTTCAAGAACATGTCCTGTATACAGAGGTATGAAAGGCAGCTAGTTTCAGTAGTCAAACAGAATCCTAAAGGTAGAGCTAAAGTGGGAATAAGTCACATTAGGACTCAACCTAAATGCACAGGCAAGACAGGAAAGACAGAATTCCAGGGAGGTGGTTACATGTGTGGAGCGTGGCCAAGGGCTGTCTCTGCTCTGTGCACATACCTCTCTGATTGCAGTAAAAAGAAATTGCAGTGAGGAAGAGGAGGAGAGGTAGTACTGGTCGCAGGGGTGGGGATGCAAAAGAGGTCATAATGAGCATAAAGCTATAGATAATGATGTAAACCTAAATATGTAACAGCAAAACCTTATTACAGAACGCACAAACATACCTGGTACCCGCTGATGGATATCACTTTTCCTTGAATAATGCAGCACACTTTCTTGCAAGAAAACAATTGATCCCTTTTTAAAGTTCTCATGTAACACGTGGCAGTTGAGGACTGTGGACCAGATTCTTACTGTATTTAAAATACCCTGAATTTGGAGAGACTGAGATCAGATTTTACCAGAAAGTAGAGGAAGTAAGGACAAACTTGTGCTTTGTACTATAAAACTGCAGTGTCTGTAAGTGTTAAATTTGAGCTGATTTATTATGATTAATTCTTTTCTTATAGTTATCTTTGGTCACCACTTGCTCTGTGTGGGGAAGTGTAACAAAAAGGTGGGAATCAAGGTAAAATGTATTATTATTTAAGACTTTTCTTATTGTGCTGTTAAAAAAATAATTTTATGCAGAACAAGTTTAAGAGCAGCAGATACCTAAGAAGCTGTCATATAGCACTGTTAACTATAATAATTTATCCTATAATTTAATGTAGCCCTGACCCCTGTCATAAGTTAATACACCATGAAGAATAGTGTGCAAAAAACATGCTTATTAATGAATTGGAGAAATAATGTGACATTGTTTTTTGCCGTTTCCCATGAAATATCTTAATATTGGAGTTAGCAGAGCCTAGACAATTTTTGCTATGTAATTATGTCTGTCCATATCTTACTAACTTGCGCTGTGATTAAAAGGTTTGCAATTTTAATTACGCTATCTGAAGCCAGTTGTTTGATTTAAGACAAAAATAACAGTATGCATGAGCTCCACATCATACATTCTTTTATTGTGTCTATTTTTGCCAATAGAGTGTCTTAATTTGAAATTCTTTAGATATAAATGCTAGCTGCAAATGTCTCTATATACTGCTAGCTCTATAAAATACACAGTTCCTCAGGGACCTTGTAGTGGTCCAATTATTCCTTTACTAATGATCACGTCTTCTGGTTGCAGAGTGGCACAAGGCTCTAAATATGTTGGAGCTGTTCTTCTGGAGTTCCTCTGCAGAGCGGCAGGGTATGTCTGTGAGGCTGAACGTCCAAGTGGAAAGGTTGGCTGCTGGTACTGTGATTGTGTTCCAGATATTACCATATCCTGCCTCTGATCTTCTGTAGCGCTCCTGCAATTCTGTAGTGTCATTACTGCTTTGGCCCAGACGATGTGTTAGGCTGTAGTCACCAAGGTAAGCTCTTCCTTTAAAAAATAGTTCAAGTATTTCTAGACTGGGCACCTAACAACACTGTAGAGTAGTAGCATTGTAAGATGGAGGCAATTTTTCTTATAGGTCCATTTGTTTCAAAAATTGAGACCTTAAATTTTGTCTTTTAAGTGTGTTATTAAAAAGCTAGGCTTCAATTCAACAAAGTACTTCTGTATGATACATAGCTTCAGTTTTCAATAAAATGTTTGGAAACTGAAGCCAATGGGATTGCCAGACAAGCTTAGTAATTTCTTTTTTCTGCATAGAAATGGGCTGCCCTAAGTGGTTTGGTTTTTCCAGATCAATGAATACTAACAGATTCTCACTGATATTGACCACTCGTTTAACAATGGACTTGATGGGCTAAACTCAGGCCAGTTTTAAAAGGCTGTCCTTTGTTTGCTTAACCATTTGATAAGATTTTTTTTGGACACTTGTTTTCCTAGTAACTTTACAGTAAAAATGCTTGGCCGTTTTATTCTCATTTGATTCCTCTGAGGTTTTCTGACTTGGCTTGCATACAATGCTCAATAGCAATGAAAGAGTTAACCTTCTTGTTGTTTTTAGGCTTGCACTGTATACAGGGACTTGACATTTTCACACTAATTAAAACAGGCTGCCTGAGTCCCTATGTACATGTAACTCATATTTAATTCAATGGAAGCATTGAGTGTGCATTGATGGAAGAGTTGGGTTCATACTTCTACTATTGTGACAATCAGGAAATATCTTACTATATTTAATTTACCTGAAGCCTGAATATCGAAATATTCAAGCCTTTGAAATATTTCGTTTAAATGAAGTATTCATATCACTGAGGGAAATCTTAAAGACTTTCCTGAAGCAAAACTTTCTATATGTTGGCACTTGAACATATATACGAGCAGCACCTCAAATACACTAAAGTTATTGTAGAGGTTTTCACCGCTGCCATGCAGCGTGAATGATACTTATCTGCCCAAGGTATAGGAATTTATGTTACATAATTTTTCATGGATTTAATTTCCTATTTAAGTGTTCATTTACTGGAATCCCATGCAGAAGTGCAGACTTTTTGTTTTAGCTACAAAAGACATGAAGATTTCTAGTGTTTCTGAGGTACTTTTTATTGGTTTGCAAAATGAGAAACATGCTCTGCACAGATCTAGACTTAAGGATGGGTTCACAACATAATAATCATAACCTGAGGGTGTTGGTCTCTCAGTAGCCCAAGACAAAGATTTGTTAGGAGTATGTCTTATTGCTTCCATCCCATGAAAGTAGTTTTCCTTTCCCTCAGGACCAAGGCACAGGGAGAGGCTTTGTATTCTGAAGAATCTTAGTATGTTGCTGAGATGCAGTATTCCAGTATCCAATAGTTGAGACTCCAATATATAGAGTTGTGGTTTTGTCCTCTGTGAAGCTGGATCTTCAGTAGGGTCCATGCTCTTACCCAAAAATAGTCCATTCTGCTGAGAAGATGTATACTACACCGGAGGTGGGAGAGGAGGAAGCAGGTTGTTAGGTTACCTTTGCCTGGCAGAATAATTCTTCAATTCATGCTGATAGTTAAGGTCTATTGGTGCCATTTTTGCCCTGATCAGTGGAAGAAAATAAAAACTAAAGAGGAACAAAAGAACCCTCTGCTGATTTCCATTTAAATATAAAAAGATTTAGCAGCTAAATAATCATAGGCTGTTACTTCTATTCTGCCTTGACACTGCTGTGAGCACTCCTAAGTGTATACAGTTTCTTCCTTAAAATCCTTGGAAATGTTGAACTATGTGTCTTAATATAGTTTCTTATATTTTAGTGAAAAGGCAGCTGTAGATGTCATCATGACTATGGACTTTTATAGTGCTGTAAAAATTCAGTGTCATCATAAATACATGCTGCTGAAAATGTCGACATTTATGGCAACTTCTACAAGGACGTATTTTAAAATGATATTAAAACTTTATGCAGCAACTTTTATTTAGTTAAAAAAGTAAGATTATAAAGCTAAACATTTACTCTCATTTTAGAACAAAAAGGCGTGACAAATAGTTTATAAAAAAAGGCAGAAAATGAAAAGGTTTTATAGAGCAGATCAGTCAGCCCCCCAAAACACAAGACACTTGAATTCTGTTTGTGTGAAACCAGTATTTGAATCAAATAATTAATATTCACGTCGGTTGTCCTTAGCATAGATTGTTTATCATTTGGTTATGTATCAATGGCACAGATATATTACAACATTGCTTTGAGGGCTCAGCATCTCTTTACGTGATTTACACTTAAATATCCTTATTTCTGCTGGGCTTTTAGGGCCTGTAAATTAAGTGATCTTAATGAATACTGTTAAGATTAAGAAATAATGGAAATCTGGGTTCTTGTATCTACTAAAATTTGAGCTGCAGTCCTTTGGGAATGCTGCAGTCCTTTCGGAATCTCCCTAAAAGGGACTGCACTGACCCAAAACCAGCATAATCCCACTCATTGAAATTTCCAACGTAGGGACAGTTGCTTGTGAGGCACCTGAGCCAAAGCTCTTACACTCAGTTAAACCATTGATTTCAGACGGCTGTGCAGTAAGCATAGCCTATATTTCACAGAAACTAGCCAAAAGGCAATGTGACAGAAGTGGGGGAAGGTTAAATATCACTCAGTTTTGGTCCTTGAAGATATTCAGGAAGTATCTAACTTCTCCTGAGTTTCCATCAACTTTCATTGAAGCAGCTTCAGAGACTGATGTACCTCAGAGAACAAAATATATGGAGTATTCCCTCAAAACAGTGACATTTATGTTTCAGCAGAGCTTTAGGGACTGAGTTTAGGGACCTAGCCCATTCTTACTGAAGTCGTTGAGATAGCCCTATTAAATTCTTTGCAGCAGTATCAGGCACTAACACTGAAAAGAGCTGAATCAAAGACTTGAACTTTTATACCAATGCATAAAGAAGACATGGAATGAATTTTCTGACCCCTATGTTCAGATTTGCCTAATTTTTATATAAAAGGACAGTCTTCTGTAAGTTTAATGGTAGTTTTACTTATGCATCTCTACAGTTTTCCTTACACATTTCTCCATCATGTGGTTCTGTTTTCAGATTAAAGAAAAAACAAAATTATAGTCTCTCTGAAAGAGCAGCTATACAGTAGCAGTAACTGAATATAAAAGAGATGACACATATATAGCAAATTGTCTTCTTTCTCACAGGGTTATCCACAAACTTGCCTTGCCAATCATTTCAAAGGCTGTTGATATAGGCAGATATTCACTACATCCAGAAAGAATACTCAGTGCTTCAGCCCATTTGACTTAGGGTACCAAGCAACATTCATAAAATAAATCTACATAATGGCATACCCAAGATGAATCTGAAACGGAACCCTCTGCACAAAAACAGCCAACCAACCACACAAACCTCTGTCCTATTGTCAGGGCTCTCTCTTCTGCTCAGTTTCTCCTTTTTTGTTTCTCTTGTAGTATTGCCAGGCATTATGGAGGCACATGGAAGACAGGGGGGTGATTAGAGACAGTGAGCATAGCTTTACCTAGGACAAGTCCTGCCTGACTAGCCTCATGGCCTTCTATGATGGAGTGACATCAGTGGACAAGGGAAGAGCTACAGAAATCTGGACTTCTGTAAGGCCTTTGACCTGCAACACCTTTCTCTCTAAATTGGAGAGATATGGATTTGATGGGTGGACTGTTCAGTGGATGAAGAATTGTTTGTATGTTCACATTCAGAGGGACAGAGAATCAATGGCTCAACATCTAGATGGAGATCAACAAGTGGTGTCCCTCAGGGGTGCGTACTGGGACTAGTACTGTTCAACATCTTCATCAGTTACACAGACAGTGGGATCAAGTGCACCCTCTTCAAGTTGGTGGACAAAACCAAGCTGAGTGGTGCGGTTGACATGCCTGAGGGATGAGATGCCATCTGGAGGGACCTGAACAGGCTTGAGAAGTGGGCCTGTGGGAACTTCATGAGGCTCAGCAGGGCCAAGTGCAGGGTAGGGGCAACCCCCAGTATCAATGCAGGCTGAGGGATGAAGGGATTGAGAGCAGCACTGAGGAGAAGGACTTGGGGTTCTGATGGATGAAAAGTGGGACATGAGCTGACAATATGTGCTCACAGCTCAGAAGGCCAATAGCATCCAGGGCTGCATCAAAAGAAGCGTGGCCAGCAGGTCAAGGGAGGTGATTCTCCCACTCTACTCTGCTCTCATGAGACCCCATCTGGGGTACTGTGTCCAGCTCTGGAGCCCTCAGCACAAGAAAGACATGGACCTGTTGGAGGGGGTCCAGAGGAGGGCCAGAAAAATGATCAGAAGAATGGATCACCTCTCCTGTGAGGACAGGCTGAGAGAGTTGGGATTGTTCAGCCTGGAGAAGAGAAGGTTCCAAGGAGACGTTATAGCAAGCTTTTCAGTACTTAAAGGGGGCTCACAGGAAGGATGGGGACAAAATTTTTAGCAGGGCCTGTTGCAATAAGACAAGGGTTAATGGTCTTAAACTAAAAAAGTGTAGATCTAGACTAGATATAAGGAAGAAATTTTTTACAATGGGGGTGATGAAACACAAGAACAGGTAGTCCAGAAAGGTGACAGATGCCTCATCCCTGGAAACNGAGAAGAGAAGGTTCCAAGGAGACGTTATAGCAAGCTTTTCAGTACTTAAAGGGGGCTCACAGGAAGGATGGGGACAAAATTTTTAGCAGGGCCTGTTGCAATCAGACAAGGGGTAATGGTTTTAAACTAAAAAAGTGTAGATCTAGACTAGATATAAGGAAGAAATTTTTTACAATGGGGGTGATGAAACACAAGAACAGGTAGTCCAGAAAGGTGACAGATGCCTCATCCCTGGAAACATTCAAGTTCAGGTGGCACAGAACTCTGAGCAATCTGATCTTGTTGAAGATGTTCCTGCTCATTGCCAGATGGCCTTTTAAGGTCCCTTCCAACCCAAACAATTCTATGAATCTATGATTCTGTTATCCTCTATAAACATCTCTGAAGCTACCCAAGGAAGACAATCAACAATATTTAGTTTTTTAATTCTCAAACACATTTTATTCAGTCTTGCCAGTTCAATATCACTTCTACAAGCCTATGGGGCTGATGTAAGATGTCTTCCCAAGTCTCAATTTTCGTGTGCTGTGATCTAAATTACTTATTCTTTTGCTTCAAAGACAGACCTTCAGTTGCACATGACCACTTAGAATACCAGTACTCTAAGACCATTTTATTTCAGAGAGATAATCTAAAAAAGACTGGGGATGTGGAAAAATACGCAATTGGTTTAATATCTTCAGATATTTTTATGTGATGTGGAGAAGTAAAATACAATGGAGAAAATCTTTTCTTACAGTTGTCATAATTTCAGATATATTTAAAGTAAAGGAGCAGAAAGACATGTATGCTTGATACAGAAAAATGTCTGTTTGCACCTAATATATTATAGAAAAGTTCAAAGACAGCTTAACCTTGTAAAAATGTTACCTCTGTAATGCTGCCAAGATCAGTAGCTGTATGAATTATTACTTTTACTTGCACACATGACTTTTTTCAGAATTTATCTAACTTATGCATTCATTAATTGGTGATTTTCATATGCTGGTGATTTCATACATTGATGATTCATTTCCTCTTTCATTCAAACTCCCAACTTTTAAAAATCATACATTTTTCTACCCTCACACTCATACAAACCTTATGAGGAAGGACTGAGGGAACTGGGGTTGTTCAGCCTGGAGAAGAGGAGGCTGAGGGGAGACCTCATCCCCCTCTACAACTCCCTGAAAGGAGGGTGTAGAGAGATGGGGGCTGAGCTCTTCTCCCTGGGGACAAGGGATAGGACAAGAGGAAACGGGTTCAAGTTATGTCAGGGCTAGGTAATTATGATAAAAGCCATTCTTTTCATACCTAGTAAAAAAAGATTGTGTAAACCATAAGTAAGTTTAAACTTCCACCTGATAGTCCTTTTATTAGTATGATATATCGATTCTAGATACCTTGGTTAGTTTGTCCATTGATCCATGTGAATACTTGGCCTCATGTGAAAGCGGCTTTTTCAAGAACCTTTTGCCATTCATTGAATATCCCACCTGCCTGGTTTTGAAAATCCATCTCTTTTGCATTTTGAAAATGTGCTTCAATTGGAAAAATGTACCACTCTTGCAGAAAGAGAAAAGTTCTCAGCAGTACGGTCAGGCATATAAGACATAATTCTTATTGTTTCAAAAGCTTCTCTCATTATTAGTTATGCGAAATGCAAAGATATAGGAGCATGTAAACCAATAATAGTTATTCAGTCTAAACTCTAAGGATAACTTACTATGGGCACTGGAGGCTGAGATGGGATATTGTATTTGCATACATACAGTATATGGAGAAGTGTTCTGTTTTATGGAGCAGCAATCATATTTAGTTTAATGTCTTATAAGTCCCATAAAATGACATTAAGAAATTTTGCTATTTGGCTGGTGAACAATCTAAGCAGTGGTGTTAACTCATCATAACACCACTACTCTGAAAGCTCAAGCCTCATAAAACTTGGGATATAAATATGCCAGCTCAACTAAACGAGATCAGAGATCTTGCACACATCCTTTCATAGGATGGCATCCAAAAATCTAGTGTTCATCTAAATCTTTTAAGAATTTCTACCATTTGTAGGCTACTGAGGAGTCTTAATCTCAGAAAAATCATACTCTTGCCCTTTTGTTTCTAAATATATCCAGTCACCTGGAAACCTAGTAGACAACCTAGTGGATTTAGGAGATCATCACAGTGCTAGTAGACGTGACATGACACCTCTGAGAGTCCTGAACTTTTATGAAATGGTAGATAGGTAACAAGAAGCACTCCTAGGTCATGTAAAATGGTATTTGATGATTTCCGGAGTGGAAGAGATAAAACACAAGGCTATGACAAGAATAAAATTGCAACAGCACATTATTTTTTTTCTTTTCTTTAATGTGGATGATTGATGTTTGAGATTCCCTTTAATTTTTACTTGAAGATTTAAGGCTGGCCTGACATAAATCTGTATAGCATCTGATGATGCTAATTGTGGGCTCTACCTACCCAAAATAACAGCAATTTCGGTTTGGGACACTTTTTTATACTCATTGTTCATCTCTGTTTTGATTCATGTCCTTCTTTTGATGTATTAGGAACTTCCAGGTGGTAGCAGGCGGAGTTACAAATGTTAGACAGCAAGGGCACAGATTTTGCACCTGGCTAGACTGATAACCTATATATTTTGCAATGTGAAAACAAGCTTGCTAAGCCTGAATGCACTGGCCTTTCTGTTCTGTACCAAAACTCCATCTGGGCTGTTCTTTCTAGTCAAACTCTTCCCATCCTCTTTATGGCGGATGTTAACTCCATATGGGTCTTCCCTGCGTCTTCTGCGGTTTCACAGAACATGAGTAAAGATGCTATCCAAGAAATCATCCACCCATGATGACAATTTACCAGAAGCTGATACTAACCTTCTGGCAAATCTGTGATTTGCTGCAAGTGGATCTCACCTGGGGACACCTGCTTAGTTCACACAAAATATCTTCTTTACGTTTAATAGATAGTAAAGAAAAGAGACACAGAAATATCAGCTGGGTCTGCTGTGCATCATTTTGTGGTCTGCAGACTGAATTCCTTAATGACATTCTCATTAAAAGTTCCTGCTGCCAAATACTGTTTGCTTTTGCCTTTAGAACTGTCTACATTGATAACGAGAGACTCATCTTGAAAGTTATTTACATAAAGTTTTTTTCTCATGTCACTGCCACGGTCAGCAGGTCCATGTTGGTTGTGGACAAAATTAATAGTCTGTGAATGAATTCACAGCAATGTGTTACTCTAGGGGCCGCAGACTACCTTATCCACCCCACCCACCCCACCTCCCTCAGAAAATCTAACCTTGTCCTTAGACACGACAGCTGTTTTATGAAAGGAAATGCCTTCTTTTCTCTTTAACCTCTGGTTCTGAGTGACTCACCCCACTCTGACCAGGTTGTTTGGCTAGCGAGTCTGGGGAGCAGATGAAAAGGTCCTGTAAGGCATCTCATGTCAAGTGATGGTGTTGATCATGTCCTGGCTCCACTCATCACAAGGGTGATGCTGCTGCATGATAGCAAAAGTTCTGATGTTTCTCAGTGAAACAAACACAGAGATATTTCATTCAAATACTCCTTCAGTGGGCCGCAATCTGTAGCTCAGGGATGCCCTGAGCCACAGCTTGTGCCTCTGTGTCTGATGGGCCTTGAAGTCGCACCTAGGATTTGTTCCCTTAAATTATTTTTATGTATTTAAGATCACAACAATTATTTTGGATTGACATTTTTGATCTGCAAAACAACGGGGGTTTATGTGAACATTAAAAAAAAAAGAAAGTATCTGGTTTCTATAAGCTTCATTTGTTTAATTTATCAACAAATTGTATTACTTTAACTGTTAAAATTAGATATGTGTAGACTAGTTTAGATTAACTTTTTAAAATCAGATAAAAGTTCATGGCTTTTCTTGAGATTTTAAGAGGCCGAGTAACTTTATGTATGTGTCTTCTCTAGTGCTCTTTATCAGAAGAAACAAGAGAGAAGAAGTAGTGCTGTTTTTACAGTATTTCCAGTACACATGGAAGAACCAAAAGTCTTATTTCCAAACTGTGGCGGTTTATGACATCACTCTTTTTTACCCAGACAGCTGCACTGTTAGTCCCAACTCTACAGAGTTTAGACATTCAGACAAAGTTTAAGTAAGTATCTATGCTTCTGGTGATTATTCAAACAGTCTCTCAACCTTTTGTGGTTCACCCATCACCAGTAAGTACCACATTAAAAACTGACAAATAATCTTGCATTTTATTGCAACTTGTACAAGCTGGGTAACCTGCCCATTAATTCTCTGCTGCTTCTCACTTAGCATCATTCTCTTCCTATAATAGCAAAAGGACTAACGATTGTATGCAGCTAAAATGAGGTTTTAATTAGTAGACAACTGAGTCTTTTCCCTTCTTTGTATTATTCAACCTGGATGGGGAAAAAAATATTTTGATTATGCACAGTGAAAAATTTATTTAATTCATGGAAACAAAATACTTTTATAAGGTTATGAATTCACTTCGAGTGAGTCAGTTTTGTTTCCTCAAAAAATAACTTTTCCTATAACAAATACACTTTGCAGTATTTTCTTTTTTATTTCATTAGAAATTATTTAATATGTTGGCAGAAGAAATTAAAGTGATTTTTTTCTCTTTTCCAAAAGTATAAACTTTTTTGGGTTCCAAGAGCCAACAATACTGGATGTTGTTTTTTTTCCCAGGAAGGAAAAACATTTTCATCGACTCACCAAAAGTATTTCCAGTGTTAATCATCTCTCCATTCACTTGAAAGAAGATGGTGAGATTTTGGCTTCGGTAATTGAACTGCACAAGGAAGATGGAATCCTAAGCTATATGCTGTGAAATGCTCCATCTTCAAAGTAAGTGTTTTTCATATTTTTATCAAAGACAAAGGCACTTGAGATGAAAGATCTAATTCTCTGTTGCTCCATAGAGTCACTGGCACAAGCACAAAGCAGTTGTAACATGATACTAAATGTGAATTGTATCATTTACACTCATTTTGCATTTCTGATGAAGGGCAATCTGAAGAAAATGAACCTAGGCTTTTTTTTAAGGCACACATACAATTCTTATCTTTGTTGGGAGACAATCTTATCTTATGGATAGTTTTATACACACAGTAATGCAAGCAAATTAATAGTTTTTAAGATGCATTTCTAAAAACGGAACAAAAGCTTTTAAACAGCTTGTATCCCTTATGTCCTCGTTACATCAGTTTGAGGCTGATGTAACTGGAGGGCTGATGATCACAGGGTTAAGGCTCAAGGGGCCGCAGTCTCTCCTCTGGCAGAGCTGTGTGCAGTGCAGAACCACAGGGTAAGGCAAAGGTAGCTTTCTATCTCCCCTAATATCCCTGTAGACCACAGGACTACATCCCAGGTCCCTTAACATAGCCCCAGATGGCAGTGCTGGTAGGGATGCTGCACCCCTGTGCCTGGCGAGGGGCTGTGTACCCCCAGGTACCCCCAGATCTGGCCTGGAAAGCAGTGTGACCAGCAGACCACCAGCCACGATGGAGTCGGGACTTCCAGGTTCAGTCCTTCAGGCTCACAGCCCCTGTGGGCCTCAGCCTCCCTGTCTCTGAGAGTGTTTATCTTCCTCGTCCTGGTGGTTGGAGGCTGAGTTCATTCCTGCTTGGAGATGGTCTGAGGGAAGATAGCCCAGAAGTCCCCACTTTGTTCCAAGAGATCTAGTTATAGCGTTTTCTCAACATGACCAAACATCCTAAAACTCTCTCTGGGAACAATTTCATGTTATTGTTGGCATTTATTGCCGTGATAGCTTCGGACTTTTACCATCTTGCTGTTTACAAATGGATCAAAAGGCAGTGCAAATCATTAGAACTAGCAGTGCAAAGTTACTCTTTTTGGCAAAATCCCGCCTGCTGTCATTTTCTATAGTTAAGACTTTTGCCTGAAGCCTTGAATGTCTCACCCTGACACCAGCCTGCAGTAATTAATCATTAAACAGTGATTGAGGCAGTGGACCCCAGAAAATATCTTCATATTCTACCATATGCTGAAGCCAGCTGCAGCAAGCACTTGGAGAGAAGCCGCACAGAGGAAAACACTCTGCCTAACAGTCCCCTGCTGTGAAGTCCAAGCACAGAAAGCCTCTAACGAAGGGCCGTAGACAGACTGTTTGCTTGTATTGACCTTCATTACCTGAGATTGTTTAGAAGGCGAAATGTCAGTGTTAATGTGCTAGAATTTTAAACGTTATCGCATTTTAATGACTGTTTCCAGCCTCTCGCATACTCACAATGTGGAACAAAAATGTGGATTAGTGTAATGAAAGGTTATAACAACAATAACAACAACAATAATGAGGGATGGGCAGATGCGTTTTGTTTAATTTCGAACTCCCCTGGAGCATCTTGGGCTTGGAATTAAGAGCAGTTTCCCCCCACCCGAGGTTCATGTTTTATTTCGGGCTGGCCTAGAGCCACGTCTGGGCAGTCACAGGCCACAGGAGTCATCCGGAGCTGGGCTTAAGCCTGCCTCCAGCTCTGGCAAACGCGACTGAGTGTTCAGGTCCCCACGGAAATGCTGGGGTCCACAGCTGGGTAGGGGAAAGGCAAGAGGCATCTTCTGGGTTATGTAGTCACCAGAGCGATTCACAGGCCGAACACCATTATTATGGCTTCAGAAGTCCCACTATATGACTTCCTAAAACTCACAGGCATCCTGGATTTGCCTCACATGCCTACCACAGGTTGCCTCCCTTGTGTGGTCTACCTTGCACAGGTATACAAGTAAACAGCAAGCTATACAAGAGGCACATTTTAAGGGATGTTCTCTTCAAAAAGTACAGGCGTTAATATTCTGCTCTTCATTACTAGGCACAGGATACTTGTTGTTTGTGCTACTGGAATTTCTGCAGACACACTAGGAATGGTTTGAAGGCTGAGAGAGAGCCGTAGCATTTCTTTTTTCAAACTTATTTCCCACTCTGCATGATGGCACCTTCCTTTGTCAGAGTGCTAAAAACTGTCCTTCTCTGTCTTTCTCATAACTGACCTCTTTGAATGCCTCCATTTGTTTATGCAAATGTGAGTCTCCATCTGAAGCCTTCCTTAAAAACATAAAAGAACTTTCACACAAATGTTTGTTTTATAGGATCCCAGAGAATTTACATTTCCATTAGAAATACAGCAAGAATTTTAGCCTATATAGCCCCTTCCCTACTCTATTCTTGTTTTGCAAAAGGAGTTAATCATACCTACATGGCATAAAAGACACTTGTTTCCAGTGGGCCTTTACATATAGAGGCAACAAAAAGATTTAACACTGAAGGAAGTAATTTTCCATACAAATCATAGCTATGCTGTGATTATTTTTTTTTGCCCCATGATGATGCAGCATTCAAAAATTTAAATGGCTTCAAACTAAAGTCTGAGAAACTGACGAAAGAGAAGTTCAACTGAAACTATTATAGAGCCACAAGGAAACAGTCCCTGGCTTAGAACTATAGTTGCATTGCAGTGTTCGCTAATTTGTGAGGAAAAGCATCACTCTGCACCTGCCTTGCTCCTGTTCTCTGTCTAAGCATTAATTACAGGTCCCTTTGAATAGAGAGGAACTTGAGATAAGAACATCTTTCCTCCACCTCATTCATACAGGCTATAATGCAGGACAGAGCAAGACCGTAGCTAAATACAGAGTACGGAAGATGTATCAGTGGACTGGACAGTCCTGTGTTTGCCAATCCTACTTGTGTGGGGTTACATCTCAGTCCTCCAACACCTAAATTCAGGAAAATCTGCTGGACTATGTACATCTGGTATAAGAAGTACAGAAGTGTTTTTGATTTGCTGAAATAGGTTAAATTGTTTTATTTTGAAATGTTTCAGTAAATCATTAAACAGCATTTCTTTGCAAATGCTCAAAGGAGTAGTGGTTCAGGCTTCCACTTTTTTCCGAAGGCTAATTTCCTTGGAGGATTTTCCATAATGCAATGTGAACTTCCCTCAGACCAACCTTTGCCTAAGGCCTAAAGCGAGTCACGACTCCGGGGGAGCACAAGAGGTGTAGTTGCACCAGGGTCTCACTGGGGACTTGATTATGAGGAGGCCAAAGTCTCCCACTTTTTAAAAAAATTTAAAAAAAAAAAGTTATTCAAGATGCTCTGCAATGTCTTGTTTGTTAAACAAGGAAAAATTCATCTATAGTTCTGTTCTGCTCCAGGTATGTTTCAGTCACAGATTGATAGCAGCTTTATTGCGGAGACACTGATACTTTGGCCCACCTGTATATATGTATGATCTCATATTACACAGAACAGATGTAACAGAAGTTTCTTTGTCACTAAAATTTCTTACACCATCAGAAAGTGCTGCCCATCTGTTTTTTCTGCTGTTTTCAAATTACTGACACTAAGAGTATGATTAATTCATGGTCTTTTTTAGACTGAGAAAAAAATGTTTATTTTCACCTGTTCAGCTAAGAAAATTTCATCAACAATGACAAAAGAAGTGAAAGGCTGTATGCGTACTTTGACATGGTGTAACCCCAGACAGCAACTAGGACCATGCAGCCGCATGCTCACTCCGTGCTTTCCAAACCCAAGAAGGGCAGGGGGGAAAAAAAAAAAAAAAAAAAAGAGGGGAAAGGGAGAAAAAATCCTTATGGGCTGAAATAAAGAGCATTTAATAGAAACAATAACAGAAAAGGGAAAATAACAATAATAATAATAACAGTAATAATAATGACATGGGTCACTCTCACCACTTGGTGAATTGGCACTGTCCTGTGCAACGGTCACAGATTCCTGCCCTCTGGCCAAATCCCCATTTATATACTGAGCATGACATCTGTGGTACGGAATATTCCATTGGTCATTCCATCTTTCTGTCTATGCTTCCACGGGAAGCTCAAAAAAGTCCTTGAATATTGTAAATGACACTTAGCAACAACTGAAAACAATAGGTATTATTGATATTCCTTTCACAACAATCACTAGAAAGAAAATTAACTCTTTCCCAGCTGAAACCAGGACATAAATACATATGACTGACCTCCTTGTCCTTGAGTATTTCCAGAAAATAATCGACGATATGCTAACTCTATTTTTCAATTGAATAAAATAAGGCAGAAGTTCACAGCTACACAAGATTGTAGTACAGTAGAAAAAGATTTATGGGGATGATATCTCCTCATTGTTTCATGTCCAGGATCTGACATGGTATTTGCACAGTGGTAGGTCTTTAACGGTGTGACTTTTTTATAAGATAGTTACATTTGAGACTACATTTTTAGGAACTGGTGGCTTGGGCTCTTTTTGCATCATTTCAATCTTTATCATTATCTCATTTATATTTATTTTTATATAAATGTAAAATATATGTACATCTATATTTAAATATACACACTTAGATTTATCCTGTAGCTGAGGAGATTAGAATGAGATTGACCATACTGGAATAACTATCCACTTATTTTTGTTTACTGTAGCAGAGAAAAAACTAGCTTTGGTCCAGGCCCCTTGTTCTAATGTGTAAGAATTTATAGTCCTGACAGTAGAGTTTAATATTTATACTAGATAGACTGAACGCAGGAGGAAGAAAATTATATTGTCAACTATGTTTTTCAGGTAGAATATAAAGGCAGAAAGACTTGTACAAGGAAGTATCTGGGAGGACAGGGAATTATACCTCTTTTTCTTACTTTCACTCTACTTTCCACCACCCTCAGTGAATAAAACCATCAAATACCAGACAGAAATGAGTGATAGGATTAAAAATTTGTAGCCCCTCACTTGAATTTTTACATAGAAAATACCTAATTTGAAGTTTGTTGCATTTCATAATTAAATAGAGAAAAATCACTTGAGAGCTACAATGAAGTTGGCTTGCATAACTAGTCATGAACATATTGAGGTATGATGAGGCCACAGAATTTGAAAAAAGTGCATTTGTAGATTTAAGTGGCAGCTTCAACACATCTCACCTGTGTATGATAAGGGAAACGAAGGAGACTACAATGGAAATGCAATGATATTTTTTTTTATTTCAGCTCTCTGAGGCAAACCTCTTTTCAACCATATACAAGGGATAAATAATTTAGTGGTGTGGTTGTCACTCTTAGAGGCGATGATGCACCTAAGGCCTGAAATGAAGCTGGAGAGAGTAACTATCAGGTTTTCTTCCTAGGTCCCCATTGTCTTCTTCTAGTCTTGATCTTTTTTGACTGAGGGCAGAACATACCTGGACAATGTTATTTATTGTCATCAGCAAGGGAGAACAATGTGAGGAACATGTCTAAACAGCCCAATCCATGTGGAGAGGTTGAAGGAGTGAATTCCTGTGACAGGTTCTCCTCTAAAACTACCAGTCAATGTAATGGTTTCATTTGAAACATTTCTCTGTGGCTAGAAATACTGTATAAATTCAGAGTAGCCAGAAACACCATGACAATCACTTGCCCCATCCCCCCAGTAGGGTAGGGAGAAGAGGGAGACAAGGAGAGGAAAGGAAAAAAACAACCACTTGTGGTCTGAGATAAAGGCAATTTGATAGAACAAAAATGGAAAAGGAAAATAACAAAAACAACAATAACAATAATAATAATGATAAAATAATATACATAGTAAAGGGATAAAACACGAACCACTCTCATTAGCTGGTGAATTGGTTGCCCAGACCATCCCAAGCAGCAATCGTGGATCCCTGCCCCCCGGCCAGTTCCCTTTTATATACTGAGCTCTATGGTATGGAATATTCTGTTGGCCACTTTCTTCTGTCTGTGCTCCTTCTTAGCTTCTATGAGAAGCTGAAATGGTCCTTGACTAATGTAAAACAGCACCTGGCAACAAATAAAACAGTATGCATTATTAGCATCATTCTCATGCCAAACACAAAACACAACAATCACTAGAAAGAAAATTAACTCTTTCTCAGCTGAAACCAGGACACAGGATATAAAATATCTTTATCTGAAAGAAGAAGAAATATGTTACTTTATGTCACTCCTAAAAATGGGCTTGATAGGGCTCATCAGGAAAGCAGCTCAATTTTTACTAGTACCTGGCTTGTGGCAGACACACTGATACCGTGCTTTTTTTCAGGGGAGTCAAGTATGAGAAATGAGTTGTAATCAACAAGCTATAGGCGTATGAAAATACATTTGATGATGAAGGAGCCATATCAACTAAATTCATTGAAACACCTAAGAGGTGAGTAAGTCTTAGCAAAACGTTTAAGCAATTTGCTTTTTTTAGTGTAGGACAAGGAGGTAGAAAGTATGGAGACATGAAGAAGATACAAAAGTGCACCTGGAATCCTATTTTATTGGCTAGCACCTGCATCCCTTGAAAAAAGTAGACCGCTTCATACTTTTTTCCATTATTTTGAACAAATCTAAATATTGACTTCATGCTTACCGGAAGTAGAATCATTTTAGGAAGTATGTTGTATAGATACTGTCTAATGGTGGGGTGGGGCATCTTGCTCTTTGTGCTGGGAAAGTTATTAATATTTTCTGGTAAGCCATCTAAATTTATGGTGCCTGAAGATATTTTATATATTCATTCCCAAAGTAGAAATTACAGCAGCCTTGTATATTTTTTCCTGTCTTTTTCAGAGCTATATATGCAGATGAACTCCAATAATTGATTTATATATTTCTGTTTCATAACAGAATTACTTATTGTAAAAAATATCTCTTGTCTTAAAAGCACCTAATTTTATAAACGAGTCAGTAAATGTGAATACTTAAGAAGATAGACTTTGTACTTCCAAACAGCAGTGTAACTAAATATTCTTTTAATGGAACCTAGTTTACAAACTTCTTTAATACAAAATATAAAGAGTTCCCTTGCCTGTTAATAACTATTTTACTGTTCCCTTCTTCTTGATTTTGGAAAAGTTTTGAGCTTCCCGTGGGATCTTTGTATGATTGCATTTTACTGAGCAGGTAAGACTTTGAATGATCTAGGAAAAGAATAACAACAACAACAACAAAATCAACCAAACCTTACTCTCTTTTCCTGACAGTACATATTTTGTCCGGAGGAACAATGGGTTGAAACCTAGTACTTACATTTTCCCACAATTCTTTGGTTTTGAAATAAATTTAGCTGCTCTCAGTGGACTCTGAGAAAAAGGATGTCATTAACTGTCATTTCAAAGTTACTCATATGCCATATGTACTTTTTAACTTCATATTTGTAAATAATCTCTCTCAGAGGACAAAAAAAAAAAAAAAGAAAGAAAGAAAAGAAAAAGGAACAACCTGAAAGAAAGTCATAGGAGGAAATGTTTACCCAAATTTGATGAATTCTATATCACAGGAGCAGACAATAACCTTGATACTATGAACTCCATATGAGTTGTATTACTTTGAAGGACACAAGCCTGTATCTATCTATGATAAGAGACTGTTGTAATTGTAACATTTACTGTAGGACTCAACCCAAACACATAAACTTTCCTATGGAAATCAATTGGCTATTCATGAACATGAGTGCTTCACTAGATCAAGGTGTGGACTGGCACTGAAAAATTTTCCAGCTGCAGGAAGCAGCTGTTTCTAGCTGTCTCCTGGGAGCTGGCTCCTCTGAGTGATTTTGAGAATTCACATTTTAGCAATCCAGAAGAAATATTTTTTTCGGAGGTTGGAACCTGAGAAGGCAAACGATGTAGTGGCTTGTAAAAAGCAACCCAAATTAAATCTATGTTTTTAGACAGGGAAGCGTGTAGACCCGTCATCTATACAACAGCAAAGACTGAGCACCTTGTCTGTCTTTGGCCTTTGAGTTTGTAGTTACTCACTTCTGCAGCCAAAGGTATGCGTACAAAACATTGTGTGCTGCACACAGCTCCCAGTTTTACCTCCCTTCCTCCCTCACATAGGCCTACGGAGAAAACCTGTGCAAAGCTTTCAACCAGGCATCCCTGTCATGCTCTAGCAGTTCCTGGTGTACTCTCCGAAGGGCGAGAGGCAGCCTCTCCATCACAAACCTCAAAAGAAAAAAATGGCAAAAAGAAGGCCTCAAAGTTCCACAAGATTTTTACCATGGGAGTAATTAACACTGCCCTCAATATTAATGAGCAATTAGAGTACAGTCCACTTGCCTGGCAGCACAAATGGCCAAGGTCCTGAGACTTCCCTGAAGCAAGCCTAGATCTGTATCACAGCACATTGTCTCCTCCCTCCACAGAAGACCTCCACTCTCCTTATGGCGCAGAAGCTAGAGGGATACAAATTGTTGTAGTGTTCCCACTAATACTATTTTACAGAGAGGAAAAATAAAAAAAACTATGTACATTTATTCCAATTTACTTTTAGATCATTTATACAAGCTAGGTGGGATTTTCAAGTGCAAGAGATGCACAAACCTTCCTAACTGACGGCAGTACTTTTGAAAGTGTGTTTCATCATGGAGCTTAATTCTATCCATTGAATTAATGGCTTAATATTATAAACACCTATACTGTTAAGTACCTTAATTATGTTGTCATCTCATAAGGAATAAGAATTTTAGTTCTGCTGAAAACTGACTCCATTTTTTTTTTTTGTGTTTCAAGCCAAAAAAAAGAAAGTTGTAGATTAAAATTTTATACCAGAAGGGGAAAACAAAGAAAAAGGATTTGAGATCTCAAAGTAATCTTTAAATAGATCATTTTAATTTATTTCAAGTTCATTGTTGCATTTCATTAAAACACTAAGTATATAGATAATTTCATTTTGAAAAAACCCTGTCTCTTTTGACAAGAGCAGTTCAAACAAAATATATGTTATCAATTATATCACTTGGATTGACATTCCTTTGGTACCTGCAGATGGATAATTACTTTCCTATTTAATTAATTAAAAGTTTACACATTCAGTGAAGAAAAAAGTGCGCATATTTAATATACATCATGATGTCAAATTCCAGACAAGTAAATACACAGCTGAGGCCTCCTATATTCTGATATGGCCTATGGAATTCTAGTTATATACAGACAGAGACAGGAAAGAGCAAAAATTTTTAAAATCACATTTGTTCCTGTTCAGAAGAACAGAGAAGAAAAATTTTCTCATACCACATGTGAGCAAAATACACAGGAGATGCTATGGCAAAACTCTTTAAAGAGGTGGAAGTTCACCATTAGGTTCTATCACAATCATACCTACCATGAGATGAGAAAGAAAGAAAAGAAAATCCATCTAAAACCAGTTGAATTAACTCAACTCTGCTGGATCTATCCTAGGGAAGAAGATATATTTATTCATGTTATTTAATTATATGATGCCAGTCTACAGGGAAACCACAGAAGTGTTTCAACTCTTCTTGGTAGTCCCAAGAGAAAGGTTGAGGGGTATCTCCCTCACTCTGTTGCATGAAACATCCTGACGGTGCCAAATTCACGTTACAGTTTTGTGTCCGGTGGCAGCAAATAGATTTGAAGAAGCTGCATCCCATACAATGTGCATGTATGGGTGTCTTAAGAGTTAAGTTGACCAGAGGCAGTTCAATTTTGAATTTAGAATCAGTGGTTTAGCTAAAAAAGAATTGCTGAAAATATGGTGGGGTTTTTTTGCAGATTTTCAGCTATTCTACAAATTTCTTCACATTTCCACTGTCTTTTTAAAATGGCTTTTTCTTTGTTTTTTGCTTTTTCCTTTTTAGTCTATTAAAAGGAAAGAGAAAAAGGAAAGAGAGAAAGGGACATGAAGCCCTTAAAACATCCAGTATTATTTTCCAGAACAAAATCTGTTGGTTAAAGGGCAGAAGAAATCCATTTCAAACAACTGAAATATTTCATTGTGTTCCTTGCAGACTCTTCATCAGCGAGTGCTCCCATGATTTGCCTAGCCTTGACTGGCAAATTCTTTCAAACTTTGAGTTTGAAAGAATAGACATCTTGATGCTTTGGCTGCAGCATTCAAGGCAATGTTGGTTAGCTCTTCAACATAGACATCAGGCTTGAAAAAAGGGAAATTGTAGCAAATTTACTGACAATGCAAATCATAGAAGATGGCAAAAACCTGTTTCCTTGACAACATGACTGCCCCAGAGGATTCTGAATTTTTTGTTTTTTATTTTGGTAAGGAGGGGATGAGAGATGGAGGATTTTGACAAATGAGGCTTGAAGAATAGCATGCTGAAATCTGTACGAACATATATTTTTGTCCGCGTTGTCTCTTCTTTTGGTGCCTGACATTGGAGTCTGAAATGCAGCACTTCCAGAGGCTGAGTTTTTTATATTTAAATCCGGTCATGGAAATATATTTTGATATGTGAGTTAGATTTCCTCCTTGCCAACAGAAGCCAGCTACCAAGCCGAGGCTGCCTGCTGTTAATTAAACTAGGTTTCACTAAAAACCTGCAGCACAAATACATGGTAGCAGAGCATGTTCTGTGTGCTGTTCCTCCTCATGTGATAAGCAGTGCATTTCCTCGATGGATGCACATTGCTTACATTTTTAGAGCTATTAAGCCAGGATAATTATGGAACAATCTAGGCAATGTTCAATAGCCCATGCAGATGCCTGACAGGGCATGTTGTCTCTTAATTAGGAATTTGAATGCCTAATGCTTGTATATTAACTGAAATAATTGGATAGATGTTTTACATTTTCTTCACTTTTACTGACAACCAAGCAAGGGACCACAGGAATCAACATATCTTCCTAAAACTGCTCATTTCCTTTGCTCTTTCTAGGTGATCTAATCTGTTGTTTAAGTGGGATTTTTAAGAGAATTGACTCTGGCTACTGTGTAAGTATATTGTATGATGTTCCTCAGTGAGTCTAGCAGTTTTAAGTTGGTATCTTGTTGCGTCCCGTACCATTATGATCTACACAGTGTAATTATCTGACTGTATCTTTTTTGTTCCTCAGAAGTCAAGTAAAATTACAAGAGTTATTATTTTTTTATTGTTTTTAAGCACTGACAATGGGATATGTGTTGTTTCAAACCCAGTTTTGATACCATACTAGCACCGTCTACTATCATTGATGTGAAAATCTGTTTTGCACCATACAAGGCTGTTTTCCACAAATTGAGGATGCTTTCCACAATTTGAGGAGCTGGGCTTGCGGGACTGGACTCTGCAGGTCTGGCTGCAGAGAATAGGTCTACTTGGACATCCCTACCCTTGCTCTCACTTTCACTAAACGCAGGGGAAAACCTTTTTGGTTCTGGCCAAGCTGTGTGGAAGCAGGTAGGACTCAAGGCATTGCAATCAGTGGTACCATCCATTAGCCCATTTCCACAGCTGAGACACCATTTTTCTCCTATCAACGTAATAAAAACAGTCAAAAAAATCCTCTGGGCTCCATGCTAGCACAACTGGGCCCCAAATTAGCAACTTCTTTAATCCATGTCTTCTACATATGTGAGGAGCACTATGCTTGCCAGTATATACATTGTTTATATTTAGGATGTCTGATAAATGTGTTTATTCACAACTATTAGTATAAAAGCTCCTTTAAAAGCAACAAATTGCTCTCTATTAGTAATGTGCATAATGACCTATTTCCATAAACATTTTTAGTAAGAGAAATTTTAATGTGCAAAACCCTGCAGACATTTTATGGAAATTTGACTGCACTCTGCAGAAGTGCATCACAGTCATATTTTGTTCTTTAATATTTTGTTTTGAGAGGTGAATTACTTTCATTCTGATATATAGTACAAAAGGAGCAACCTGGCACAGGAAAAAGGAAAATGAGTCTTAATGTGTTTCCTTCTTGCTAATATATATTTGCTTGATTGATGTAAAGATGTTATTTGCGGAAAATATACAAGCCCTGTTGGTTGTTTTTTAGGGGTTTTTTTGCATATTGATTTTAAAAGGATGATGGAGGCTTTAAAAAAAAGCTCTTCAAATCCCGTCAGAAGGGAAAAGAATAATAAAGGAATGTCTTTATGGTCAAAAGGATAAATAGAGCTGCTGAGTCTCTATCTGCTGTATTGCACCTGATTTCTGTACCTAAATGCAGGTCAAGTGTACAAAACTGTATTCACAAAATATTGTGATGCCGTTTTAGAGGCATGGCTTAAAAAATTAGCCTGAGGGGGTTAAACATGTGCTAGCTTTATTTTTCTGTTTGAAAAGCACACAAGCAAATCATCAGTATTCTGTGGAGTCTTAACAGCATTTCTGTATGTTATGTACTAAATGCAACCTGAACAGCAGCAGAGCTTTTCATATTAATTTACTATAACTTTGGAGCAAATAATGCTTTTTTCTTCCATGTGGAGCTTAAAGATTCTGAACTACCAACAATTCCAACAAAAGTCTGTAAAAATAACCTAACTCGTGTCAAGTGCAAACTGTCTCATTTGTAGTTCCACTAAAATTATACCGGGAAAGAAAGCAAGGTTTTATTTTAAATTAAGCTAATCGCACAGCCATGCAGAGGAGGTGGAAATGGAAAAAACATCCATAGATCTAATTCTAAAAAAACCTGTGCAGTATTTCAGCTCTGCTTTGAAGGCACTCTAGGCAGCCTTTTTTTAAGAAAACATTGCTCTGTGTTAAAGCAAAGGCAGAGCACACCTCTGAGTTCAGCTTTGCCTTTGACACTAACTGCGAAAATTTGGACAAATCACCCAAGTGACATTTTTAAACTGGAAGATATTACCCTATAGCATGGTTACCCCATGCCTACTGCATACAGAGAGTGCTTGGTTAGCTAATAAAGTGCTTTGCAGATGTACAGAAAAAAAAGCATGATGAAGGATGTCAAGCATGTGAAAAAGATTAAAACATGAACGCTTTTAGAGGTACCTATGAGGAAAGCAGGTTATTGTATTTCTGATTTTGTTTTACAAATGTTGATATGCTTTGCAATGTCCATATGTTCTGTTCAAAAAGTTAACGATATATCCCAGCTGGGAAAAAAAAAAAAGTTTAAATTAAAACCTACCTTAATGAGGAGATACTTGGAGTAGAAATATAGCCTTGGATCATTGTATTAGTTATGCAGTTGCTTAACTTTTTGTGTGTGCCATTGGCTTCTATGATCTTTAAAAGAGAAGTGGTTATAATGTGATTAAGAGCTTGATAAAATATAGAATCACAGAATATTTGACTGATTATGAGGTTAGACCCTCCTGTTTTGCTGGAGGGTCATATGCAGCACGTCAGTGTTGCAGCTATAGTAATACAGTTGGTTTTAAGATCTCTTTTTTCAAAGCGCTGAGCAGCTCTTAGTAGCTCTCACACATACAAAGACAACCGAGAGCACATAGATGTATCAAGGCCTATACACAGTCCTTGTCTTATCTTACTGCAGTAAATGGTTGGCTGTAATTAATTTCAGCGCAATCAGGAATGTGATACATAAAGCTTCGAAAGGAAACCTTCTTCCTCCTCCTAGACATATTATATGATCTTTCCTGTCCTTACCACCGCTATACGTTCATGTAATAGACAGCTGTGAAACCTTAAATGAGGATGAATGAAATTTGAAGTGTTGAATTAGTCAAATGAATTGATGACCGTGATTCAGTGGTATTTTTGCTGTAGGAAGTGTAAGGACTCAGTCAAGATTTTCTCCTGTGAGGGCTGTATTGTATTGATTTCCTCTTCAAATGACCAAACAATTAGCATAGTAGAAACTTAGGTGCTCAGCCCCTTCTCCATTAAACAGAACAAATGTCAAAATCTATTAATATAGTCAGCTGTTCCATAGTGGTTGATCAGATGCTATCTCTCATTATATGTTTATTATCTTGTTGAAAGAGTATTATGAGGTTTTGCTGGCCATAACTTTGGATGGTATGCCCTTTTTCATTTTAATCCTTCTTTGTAGTTCAGGCACAATTTCATCGTGTCCAGGCTGGTAAACCATTAATTGTGAGAGCAGTTCATGCTGGTACAAAAAGTCTTCTTTCCCCCACTCCTCTCCCAGGTGAAAAGGATCTGTATTTTTAATAATAATAGAAAGAGATAATCACTTAATGCAGAAATGTCCATTGCACCCGAACAGCAAATCCAGCTTAAGTGGAAATTTACACAAAGAATTATTTATAGGAATCAATCATAATTACATTTAATGCATGCTGCAGCTGTTTATAATTGTGGTTTTCCCAAGGTTATTCTCCTCCTACCATCCACCCCCACACACATGAAATTTGTTTCTGTGGAAATGCTTAGGAAGCATTATAATTTTCTCGTAACTTGTTACAATGGCAGCTGACTGTTGTGAGGCAGACTAGATCCTGATTAGTGAGTGCAGTAAAAGAGAAGACTATTTTGTTGACCAGTAAAAGAGTCTTGAGAAGCTGGTTGGTAATGACTATCAGGACAAATATTTTCCATGTCATTCTGTTTGCTATTTACTATGACAAGTAAATCTGACTGCTAAATTAGAAAGCCAGTTTTTGGTAATCATAAATTCAAGATAGTGTGGGCCCAACTGAGAAGCCATGCATGAAGTGGTATAACTGGGACCTTCTCACACTCAATTAATTAAATTTCCTTCCCCGGAAACTCATTGCTATAGAACTGATTGTAAAATGCATTTTTTTAACTACTGAAAAAGCTGATTTTTCATAAAGAAAAAAGAGATTCTATTCGGAGTACATTTTAGCAGCAGTTATTTAACTAAAAAAATTAAGGCTTTTTTTGTTGGGTTGAAGGCTTACTTGTCCAACTAGAAAGTGTAGAAGAGAACACATTGGGCAGCCATCTGATGTAAGACTACTCATGAAGGACTCTGGTTGCTTTTTCACATATAATATGATCCAGAGAATGTGTAAATTTAAAACAATCATTCTTTTTGGTACGTATTCCTCTGGCCCTTCAGTTAGTAAGTTTTAAATTTTAAATTTCATTGCATATTGACAAATTTTCTATAAAGGAAATAGCTCTAAGGTAGTTCAGTGGAAAGTGTGACCTATGTTATACTATTGTCTTCATCCATCTGCAGTACACTCAGCGTCTCTGGTACTCCTGCCAGGGTTAGACCATCTCAGTCATGTCAAACATTGCTGAAGGAAAACTCTATGAAGCTTGAACCGCAAAATCCCCTGGGGGCTTTAGGGACAGTTGTTCTGGAGTGTTGGTTTTATATTATTTTATTTTATTTTATTTTAATTTATTTTAATTTTATTTTATTTTAGTCTATCTTTACAAAATATCTCTTTGATATGTGAACATTTGATTTTAGAAGTTCAGTTACAGACCTGGGTTCAGAAGTGCTGTATGTTCTCGTATGAACATATTTGAGTCATAAGATGGAGAACTCTTGTAGAAGTTGTAATGATATTGAGCTCACATACTACAAAATATTTCTGAGGGTGGAAATAGTACATAATTAGGAAAGATTTTAGTTTCTCGTTTCTATCTTAACTTCTGGAGCACAGTTGAGGGAATCCATAATGAGAGGCTACTTACATATAATACCAGATTACTGAATTTGTGATTAGATGTGAAAATCTTGAGTCAAAAGTTTGGTAATTTAGGATGGAGCCTTTCTTCTGACACAGTTAACTGAATTGTGACCAAAATTTGCCTCTTAGACTTCAGAAGCACATTACCGGGGTGCTGAGTCAAAACTATTGGTGTTGGTTTGGTGAAGGTGCCCAAGTGACTGAGGAAGTTCCTGTCCCTCAGAAGAGCGTCATCAGTGAGTGAGGCACAGAGGGGGGAGCTGTGGAGGTCCCAGTGTCTACCATAGCCTCTAAGACTAAGAAAGTTGAACCCCCTTATGTATCACAAATTAAAATCCCAAATCTTAATCCACTTGGTGGGAATCCTTGAAAATCCCTGCACTTCTGCAGTGTCCTGGGGTATAAAAATAGGTTCAAGACCATTCCAAATCAATCCACTCACTTGCTATTTGTGCTTTTATTTCTCCCCACGTACCTTGTAGCATAGAATTTAACTGTAGCTGAGATACAGCATAAGTAAATAACCATTGGGGACCAGTAATAATTGCAATAAACCTATAACTTTGATGCTCCAGTATTTAACATTCTGGATCAAACTCTGCCCAGCCTCACACTGTGCAGAAACCCCCTGAGGGCAATAAGATTTCATGGGGTATAAATCAGGGCAGAATGAGGTGATTTCAGAGTAGGTGAAATTGCTGATATGACTTCCACATCTTAAAGAGACTTCAGCCAAAATGTAGGGTAGTGAGGGCAATTGGGAAGAAGGTCACGGTAAGACATTTAAAAATAAACTAGAAAAATGTTTAAATATTTATTTATTGTTTGAAATGATTGTGCCAGTTTGGCAAGAAAAAAAACATTAACTTATATCAGTTACTGTATAAAACATCTTCCCAAACAGGTGCTTCAATTTTTCTCTTGCTGGTGGTACTCCACCTGAAAGAAAAAATGGTCTGTTTAGGCTATCTCTAGATAGCTGCTATCTGATATATTATTTCTTAGAATCTATGACTGACCGATATTGGACCATTGCAGCAATTTAGCACTGACTCCAGAAAAACTACCCATATTTTTACTTTTACAGACAAGAGGCCTTGAAAATCCACAATTGAAATGAACATTAGAGTTTAAAGTGGGAGTGTGGTTCTGTGGAAGGACAGCTTCTTCTGCAGAGGAGTAAATTGAAATCCCATTTATTCAAGGAGAATTTTCAACACTAAACACTTTTTAAAAATCATGTTTGTTTTTGAAATAAACTTCTACTTCATAGGATCTTTTTTTTTTAATTTTAGAATACTTTCATGTTCTGAATTGATATCTATATGTTTTGGGTTTGATTTTTTTCAGGAAACAAAATTGAATATAAATACTTTTGTTCTCATTTGTTTTATCTAAAAACACTGAAAGATTTCACCAGACGGAAACATCTCCTTAAAAAAAAAAAAGGTTTGGTAGCAAATATTTCACATTTTCACATTTCACTGAACTAAAAGAACAGATTTATTTGTCCTGTAACAGAATTGGGGCAATGGAGAAACTTACAGCCAAAATTGACACTGCTGCAACATCTGCAGAACAGAGTTGTTCCCAGAGATTATTTTCCCTTCCAAAATAAGCTACTGTCACTTCAACTCCCTAAGGAGGTAATTCATTATATTTTCTACTGCCTATTAGTATAAGACGACAACTTGCAAGTAAACCCACGGCCTGTATTTTGTCTTCTGTGTGACATTCCACAACCACTCTTATTCAGCAAGCTTTCTTGAAACCAACATTTTGCTGCTTTAGTTTTCCCTTAGATAACTTGCCCTGCATATTCCAGCGGAAATGGACCTGCGAACTGAGCTGTGAACCTCCTCCATCACCACTGTTGAAGTAAGTGCATTTCGTATCTACCTGACGGCCCAGGGAGAGCAGCCGCTCTGTGGGAGGGAGGATGCCAGAGGAGATGGACATCATGAATCCCTAATGCCCTACACCCTCCATCACCACTCAGGTTTCTACGGGAGATTTAACACCACCACAAACAAGGAGGCTGCTGAAGCAATCTTATATTAATTTAAAAGGTGACACAACGTACAGGGTACTGAAATCAAGTAACGCTTATGCGCTAGATACGAAGCACAGCAGTTACAGTGAGTAACAAGGTGCCACAGAGGTTTAAAATGGTTAGTAGAGCAAATAAACCGCTCCAAAAGAAGGCTCTGAATGTCAAAAGAATTGATTTTCAATGTAACTATCCATAGGCTGAGAATCCCCAAAAGGGTATTTTCAGATGGGGATGAAAAGTGACTATTTTAGCACAACAGCGTCTTCTTAAGCATTACAAGGAAAGGCTGTGACACCTGCCCTGTATTCGTGTAAAGTGGCACACAGTTTCTGAAGGTCAGGCTCCAGACACTGATTTTTTGGACCAAGTGCCAGAAGAGCTATAAGCCAGTGTCAAACGCCTATATTTAAATGATCTCTTTGTCGTGGATAAAGGGGTATGGCTGTAGTTTTCTGCTGCCCACCCCAACACACGGCTAAGAAACATAGTCAGAATGCAAACCTAAACTCTGCCACTGTTTCTCTCTCTCGAACTACAGTTTGCAAACAAAAAAAATGAAGCCTTGAGTCGCAGACAAGTGTTGGTTGGCATTAAGTGGCAGCCCTCCTGTCATGTGCTGAAAAATGCCTTTGGCATTCCCAGTCCGGCTCTAGCACGGGTTGGGAGGAAAGTGAGGTAGGTTCTGCTCATCAGTCAGACCTTGGCTGAGCTCCTCTCCTCTCCCCTCTCCTCCCCACTGCCACTGCACTGCACCCCCCTGAGGGAGGGGTGCTACAGAGAGGTGGGGATCTGGGAGTAATTCCAGAGGTTTGTGACCATCTGAATGGCAGCGCTTTGTTCCTCATGGCAGCGGGGAGGACCACTGCTCCTCACGGTGGTGTTTTGTGGTTGGCAGTGGCTGGACCGCATTTATATCGTTATACATAGCTGGGGTGCTGTCAGAGACAGGTAGATTTCAATTGTGACTTTTGTTTTATAGAAGGCTTGCTTAAGTAGTTGTTGCTTAGCTCATTTCCAGGGATACCAGAGGAAATTAATAGTGACTGTATTTCGTATAACTATATTGGGGTGGGGCCTTTACTCTACCCTTTGGTTTTAAAGCCATATAGAACCAAAATCTTGCAGCTTGCTGCCTTTCCTAGCTCTCCTCCTCCCGTGCTGAAATCTGCCCTGCCTGGGTGCAGGCTGAGAGCAGGGGCTGCTCCGCAGGACCAAATTTCTCTCCAAGGAAGTGTTCGTATTACAGATGTCTTTAGACCCTGGGATCAAATCAGACCTCAACCTGTCATTTAAATCCTTATTTCTGCCAGATGCACAAAGTCTCTGGCAGCGATGAAAAAAACTGTATCTCAAGATTTTCAAAGATATAGCCATGACAACTATATTAGCACAGATAGGCAAGGCAGCTATAGATTAATTAACTCATGTACCATTAGCTGTTCCACACAGGGTAATCAACATGAGGTAAATTACACAGGCTCTTAAGCAGGTTTTACAGCCCACACTGCAATTCCTGCTGTTGAGTATGGTATGAAAGCCAGGTAGAAATTGCTGTGCTTCAGTAAAAGGTTGTAAGAAAAAGAACTGATATATGTAAAGTGTTCAGTGTGGCCTTTCCTTTAGTTTCCATGCAGAAATTTGCTTTCACAGCCTATCCCCTGGAAAAAAAAAAAAAAATAATTAAAAATTACCCTGTGCCATGCTCTCCTTGAAACAAAGTAAAACGAGCCACAGTAACCCACTGTTGTGTATATATTCAAAGGTTAAGAATATAAACATTCTTTGTGGTTTAAAAAAAAAAATCAAACTGCAAATGGGATTTTTCCTTTTTCTCTAATAATTTTAAAGCATTGTTTGTTTCTGTAAAATGCTTTACTATTTTTCAGATCTTAAAAAACTCCTATGGGATCTAAGCTCTGAAGTCTTAGCATCAAAAACTGATTTATGTCATTACAATACGCTCTACCTCCATCAACTTCAAATTAAAGGTCCAACCTCCAAAATGCATTCACAGCATATACATAGTCCCTGCACGAAAGGAAAAGGTAGTTGCCTTGGAGCATCATTCACAAAAATTGGCATGTTGAGCAAGGAGCTCCATATTGTAACAAAGAATAAAGCTCAGGACATGAGTGTGGTGAATTCCACTTTTCCCTTAGATGCCTTTCTTGTCAGTACTCAACATTGTGGTTACCTAGGCCCTTTCCTTCAGAGCAATCACTTCTGTCTTTGAAAATTAGAGTATACAAGGAAGTGCCGCATTTTAAACCGAGGTTTAAGAGTCAGAACACTCCTCCCATCATGAAAGTTGTAGTTTCAGTCTCCTCCTCTGTCAGAGGTTTCAAATGTGCTTCCATGTCTGGCAGACTTTCTTAACCACAGGATATGGGCAAGCTGAGGGAGAAAGGGGAATAAGACGCAATGAAAATTCTGTATTTTGATTCCCAAGTCCTGCTTTGCCTATGTTGTTTTAGCTTCTAAACATGGACACTAAGGACCAGACTTCTAGGATGTGCTGAGGTGCACAGAAAAGGACTCATACACCTGCCTCCTTATTGTGAATCTGATTCATAAATTCACAGCAGTTTTAGATCCGAGAGCAGGATAAATCCTTGTCTTTCTATCAAACGGGCTGTGAGTAAAGCCAGGAGGACTTGGTCCCGAATTCCTTTGACAATGTCTGGCTCTGGGGAAACAATGTCCCATGCCTCTTTTAGTGGTAAATACAAAAACTCGGAGGTAATTCTGGCAAGTTGTTGGTTAGTAGTAAAGGTTGTTAGTACACATTTTTTAAAAAATTGCAGTCACCTTCGTGTAACGCCGGCATCTTTTTCCACAAACGCACACGTGCACAATCACACACGGACGCTGAAGTGTCTGTGTGCACTCGCACACGTGCGTGCTTGTGCATCAGTGCGTCGCTGAGTGTGCTGGGCTTATTTTTCCTGAGCAGTGAAAGCTGCGCCAAAAACTCTCTCTCTCTCAGCAAATCCAAGACCAAGGCTGGAAGCCATGAGAATTAGCTGCAGGTGCTTAGGGTTTAGAAACTGCTGAAGGGACGAAAGACCAAGGTGTTGGCTCCAGGTTAGTTCTTATGATCAGCTATTCTTTTTATCTTCCCGTAAGACCACCTCACTCTTTTGTTGGCAAGGGGGAGGGAGAAGCCGGGAGGGGGGGGGGCGGGGGGGCAAAAAAAAAAAAAAGAGTTAGACTGTTTGATTTCAAATGGGAGGGGGAATTGCTCAGAAGACGAGCCTCTAGCGGTCAGAAAAAGCAGATTAAGAGAAGCAGATGTGGGGAAGAGGGAAGATGGGGAGGGGGCTGGATTTATTTATGCAATTTAGGATATTAGCAGTAAATTGAGGAGGTGGTTTGTTCTACGTTTAGTCTTATACAAATTCTGCCCCCCCTTTTCAGCACGTTTTCCCTTTGTTTATCTCCTGAGAGATGCCCACATGTGTACAATACAAAGAATCGAGTCATAAAAGCGCAGGCCTGTCAGCCTCCCTGAGGACCAATTAATGGTGTTCCAAATCTTGTGGGCAGGCAGATGAAAAGGATACAGAGAGAGAAGGGGAGGTAGATGAATACTCAACGAGAGCAAGGCAGGCTTTTCAGATGTTGGTAGGAACTTCTTTAGGTATTCTTCGCTAACTTATTTGGGGTTTGGGTTTCTCTCCCTCTTCCACGGTCCCCTGGTCACAACTGCAACAGAGGCAAAAGCTGCACTTCAAAATATCAATTAGGTTTTTATCTAAACCAATAACAACACAATGCCAGTGCGAGAGAGGGGGCAGAAAAAGGCCATTTAGAATTTTTCCAACCCTCCTTTCATATATTGGCAGTTTTATTGATAGGTACTTGAGTTTATATTACCATTTGTATCTCCGAGCTGGGTATTGCTCTGAATGCAGCAGGCTTTGTAGTGCAACCTTTTACTCCTATCTCACCCCCTACGTGTCCACAGGCCTTTGAACAGCGAGCGAGTGGCACTTTGAAATCAGGAGTTGAAAGTGTTTGACATGGAAAGGGGAGCATGAAAGTCTTGCTCTTTGAACCTTTTCTTTTCAAAGTCCCACAGAAAGTAGAGTCAGGACAATAATGGACAGGCTGGGGGCTCTCAGGGTGAAGTGGGGATATGTGGTAATGAGGTTTTAAGTGTTTTGGCAGTGGTTCCGCCCCACAGTTTCCTCCCCTATGTACTCCCAGTGAATTAAATCTACTGCAAGGTATCGCAAAAATCTTGAGCTAGATACGTATTCTGACCCTGCATAATTCATTCCTCGGTTAAGTTCTGGAAATGCAACTGAGCTGATGAAAACAGGAAAGAATGGTAAAAATTATCACTAGATTGCTGACTACTGAAGGAAGATAATTTTTTTTTGTTTGTTTGCTTGTTTGGTTGGGTTTTTTCCTAATTAAACGAAGCCAGATGTACAGTAAATGAAAGTTGCATGAGAAATGCAGCCAGCTGTTGCACCAAATAGCAGGCGCAGGCCTCTCCACGCTTGTATGCAAGCTCACCTTCTCTCACCTGCTGGGGTCAGGAGGGTGAATTAGTACCCTTGGCAGCTGCTAAGATTTTGCTTCAGTTATTTTACCTGCACGCGAGATCAGTTAGCGTGGAGAGAATGAAAGAAACTTGGAGGCCCTGAAATGAAACATCTCATTTAAGAGCTTCATTATATTGAAGAAGAGAAGAAGTAGAAGGCTAAGTTATTATTCTGTGAGGTCCATGAGCTGATCTTTCACTCTTTAAAGAAAGATACAAAAATTAAAAAACCCAACAAGCTCCGGAACCTCTTTATAATGCATCTTCTCAATTGTGTAATCCTCTACCTGGGAAGAAAAAAAAAATCCTTTCTGAGTGATGTAGCAATCATTTTACACGCTCAAGCATGAAATTTCATCACCATTATCTTAGCTTGGATGACTGTACAGATGTTGTTTGGACATAAAATGTATTCAGCCCTTTTTTAAATCTAACTACTACAGTATCTGACTGGATGACCTCCTGCAGCAGTTGGTTCCAGGGGTTTGGACTACGCTTTGCTGAGGAAAATTTATTTGTATTGATTATAGAATTAGCCAGGGTAGGAGAGGAAAAGATGAATAAAAACTCTCTGACAAAATGCCTCAGAAAGCTCTTATCAGTTTATTTTGTCTGATCTCTTAAGCTTCTTGTGTCATTAGTCCTGGCCAACACTGCCTCTTTTTGGAGCCAGATCCAGAGAAGGTAAAAGGGTGCCATCCTTTAAAAATGGCTGATGCTAGAGTCCTCCAGCAAAAAGTCACTTTTTGAAACAATCTGACTCTGAATTTGGACTACTTGAGATGGGCTGGTTTTCTTTCCCACATGGACCATGCGTAATGCAGACACGAATCTGACGTGATGCTACCAGTCATTTTCAGTGAATACCAGTAAAGCTGGTGCTGCCACACTGCTGTGAGTGCCACACACAACTCCAGCTTCCTCGTGGAACCTCCGTAGTGCCCCTAGGCATCCCTCTGCTGCAGGGTCACTGACTAGTGTCTGAGAGGCTGATATATATAAGAAGATCTCCTTGGAAGCTGCCCTTTTGGAGGCCACCTTGAAGCTCCTAGATTCTTCTTTTCCTCTTCTAAACACGTATTTTTAGCCCTTCTCTTTGCAAAGTGAGGCTTGAGGTGATGAGGGAAACAAGACTCTCAAGGAGCAGGATTGTCTCCGATTTCTGTGGCTGAAGGATGTCTTTGGAGTCCCAAGGATTCAAACCTCTTAAGGTATTTTCAAAGGGCTGTTTACAGTTTGTGCATTGACAAGTACTGTGTCTCACTCCACGTCCAGAGGTAGACTTTCCTCTTGTGTCAGCTGGCGTGGCTGGCCTTGCACCGTGTTCCTCTCATGAGGAACCAACATCTGTGTGCTGTGAGATGGAGTGAGGCAAGGGAACTTGCACAGGGCTGATACTATTCCCTCTGCAGCCCGGATCAGCTTGCTTCACCTACCTGCCTTATTTCCTCCAGCTATCAATCCAGGTTGTCTACATTAAGCCTAGCTATATCGACTAATTAATCACTGTCTGTACAAGGGTATGTCTACACACAGGTATGCAAAATCACATGCTTGTACCTCATCTTATCCAGAGTCCTGGTGATCTACCTGACCTCATGGGTCACAATTGCTCGTCTTCTTAATTCGCATAGTTCTAAAATACCTTTTGTCACTGGAATCTGGTGTGTATTTCCTTTGAGATCAGGGCAACAATAATTATACATTATAATACTTTAATATAAGCTTAATAAATATGATGACTCAGTGGTGGGTTTTCACTTAGGAAAACATATTCTCAATGGTTTTTTCTCAAATTGGTTTGTTTCTTAATATTCTAAAAATCTAAATACTTGATAATGTCATGTCCAGTAAGATATTTGGGTAAGTATTCTTAAATCAGGTATCTTTGGCATTCTTATGACCACACTGAATAGTAATGTTCAGCAGATAGTAATAAAAGCAACAGTGTTATATGCAATACTTAATCATCTGAATGAAAAAGAAGGAAATAAGAGAATGTTGTAAATACCTGAGTTCTTTCTTTATGACCTGTCAGGATAATGTTGGAAGCAGGCAATGAACACAGTTGTTTCTGTCGTAACTCCATCAAACCTCATTCCTGCATCTCAAGGCATTGAACTACATTGACTAGCACGAAACCTCACATCTGCCAAAAGTCCAACTATTTTAAAAAATAATTATATGATGTGCCTTAGGAAAAAGACAGTCTCTGATACACTGTGTCCCGATCTGGTTTGAAAGACTTCAATGGAATAGTCTTCCCCCAAGTTTCTAGCTCACTACCTGTTTTTCTACATGTACACTTTCCTCACAAGTTAATTCTTCCAGTGTGCTGACTTTGTTTTGTTTTTCAGTGTTTTCACTTCTTTTCTCTAAATTCCAGATAGTGTGTGTTTCTGTTATGATTTAGTACAGGTTCCAGTAGGTGGTATGCTACCTGCCGCATGGCACAGATTGGGCTCAAAGTTTGCTCAATTTTTTATTTTCTCCAGAAATTTATATTAATCCCACCAGACCAACATTAGCTATGTCAAAAGAGAATTTCAGTCAGGCCAACAACCCCAAATTACCTTTTATCTTGAAAGCAGAATCTGAGCAGGCTTCTCTAGAGCATTCAGAGCTGTATCCCACAGGCAAACTTTCACATGACCCTAGCAATGGGTCTTTGTCCCCTCAGACCACATTTCACAGCCTAACTGACCTCCCTGCTGGGATGCTCTTTTGAAGATCCAGATGATGATTTTTTTTCTTCTTTACTTGCAGCTTTACTTATAACCTCATATCCCATTTAATTTGTTCCTCCCCACTCTCCACACCAGATTAGGAACCCTTATAGAGTCTTAACATATATCCTTTCTTAATTATCTCATAGATGAGCCCTACATATTGCTCTTTTTATCTTCCCTCATATGTAAATTCCACTGGTCCCTTGACCATTTTTGTTTCTCTTCTCTGAACTCTCTCTAATTTGTCAATATGTTTTTGGTAATTATGATTCTTGTAACTAAATGCAATGTTCCATATGCCTTCATGCCAGATCTCTACAGATTTTCAGGATAGGTCACTGATCACAGCTGGGGCCAGATTTCCAAAAGCACTTTGAATGTTGAATGCTTTTGAAAATATGGCTATAAAATATCATTATGGGACCTTTTGGTTAAGGAGCATTTTGAAAATCTTAGCTCTTACGTAGGTGTCTAAATGCAGTTGGGACTCTGTTAAAATGTGATGGCGTTAAACATATTGAGTACATGAATATCTGTCTCTAATCCCTTTTGGAAATTTGTCCTATAGATGAGAACTTTTTTTATTCCTTCTCCATATGTTCTGTATCTATTTCATGTTAGTAAGATCAGTGATATCTGTTACACTATACTCCTGTCTATAGTTTTAAGTAAACAAAGTTTAGCTTTAAACTCTACCTAAAGAGGTAATTTGTAAAGATGCATTAAAAGTAGTTAATTGTCATGGAAGAATAGTGCTCAAAGATGTTTACTGATAAGGTATCTGTACCAGCTTGCCATGTTGTTTACACATCACAAGCAGTACAGACATTGAGCAAAACTGAGAAAATAAATCGGGCAGGATGGTTGGTTCAATATTTGGTCACCATTTTTACAAATTGTTTATTTAGATATTTTCTCAGTGGAAAAAGGCAAAACTGTCTTTCTTCTGTTGAATATACATGGCTTGACAAACACTGCCTTGGTACTGTGGAGCTTCATACAGATCAATTCCATCCTTAACTAGGTTCCTTGGGGTCAGTTGGGATTTTATCTTTTCTATTTGGGGGCAGAGGCAAAGACTATTACAACCTTTTTTTCTAACTCTCCAGAGCACCCATATCACTGCCAAAAAATTTTGGATCATACATTTTTTTAAACATCATATGTTTAGGAGCCAAAACTCATTGATATATGGTATGGAACACAGTATTTCAGCAATACCATTGACAGAAAAAAATTTATTTTCCTTCACAGTTACCCCTACTAAGCTTCATACCAGACAGTACTGAGAAGAGAGGAGGGAGGAGAATTTTTTTGTTTGTCTGGGGAGGGGGCTTAAAATTGCGAAAGAACTACAGCTGAAAAATAGATTACAGAAGGTTAAATAATCTGGATTCTTTCCTGTGCTGCAGTAAAGATATTCACTAGACAGTTAAAAAAATTGTTTATGATGTGCCTAATAGAGCCATTCTAGTTTATCAGTTAAATATGTATTCATAATTTTTTAAAAGGAATATTATTTACCCAGAAGACCAGAACAGTTTCTAAAAGAGCTTTTCCAGTCCATCATGTAAATATGTATTTAGGACAAGTGCTGTGTGTACAGTATTAAAAAAGAATCCTCTGAAAATCTCTTTGAAAAGTTATTACACATGTCCACTGCTGCAGCGAAGTTTTAAATATTCATATCTCAGCTGTTTCCTTTTTCAGATTTCTCAATTTGGTTTGAATATGTTGTGGGTGAAGTGCTGTGCAAGAGCTTCATTTGTTGAATGTTAACAGGCTCATATCCCAAAGGACTGCTCATGTGTGTCAAGCTACATATGTGCTTAAATCTTTACCAGATCAAGGACTTAATTTTGTTAGGCTACCTTAAATATCACATTCACGTGTAAAGAACTGTCTTCCTTATGTGCTCACAAATCAGTAGAGATGGTTTATCTATCTATTACCTGTCTCTCCCTCCCATTTTCCCTTTGGCGCAATTTATCAGCACACAACCATGTATCTCCATTATTTGGACTCTTTGATGTACATGGGAAACTCCTCAATGCCCTTCAGAAGTTGTTTGAGAGGTCCACAGCACGCGATGCTGGAAGATGACGAAAGTGGGTGTAAGGAGAGGTGTGCATCTCTGCTATGCTGAGGCTTTAAGCTTATATTCCCCTTTCTCTGTGATACCAATCATGAGTTGAACAGGCAAAACCAGGTGACAGGGAGAACGCTTGGAAGAGAGGGGAAGTCCCAGTGCCATAATAAGTTCTCTTTGTGGTTAGTCTGGACACCAGATAACTGTCTGTGGAAACCTACCATGGCTGGGTAGAGGTTAGAGCTAGTCAGGAAGCTCTCTTTTATTTGCATAATGTGTCAAGGATTTGGAAAATTTTTTCCTTCCCTTTTCCACAAAAAAATTAGGTGCTCGTAAGAAACGCAGAACTACAATATTGCCTTTTGAAAATTAAAAGGAACAATTAAAAATTAAAAAAAGAAAATGAAGCCCTCCCTGCTCCATGTTCCTCAGTATGTAATATGCATGAGTTTGCTAGAATTTCAGTTACTAATTAATAAATTTTTAGGGGACAAAAAAGGGCTTATTTCAGTACTGCTTTGCATTCATTTTTGTTTCGTCTTTGAGTACAAGATGGGTGTACAGCAGTACCAAACCTGAGTCAGGGTATGTTGTGATAATTTGACAGTGTTACAAATGGTTACACTACTTGACAGATTAACTAGAGACTCAACACTGGAACAGAAAATTATTTTCTTAAATAATCACTCCAACATAGACTTGAATACACTTTAGATACAATTCCTTTTTTATGTATCTTGACTGTATGCCAGTGCAGAAAGTATTTCTTTTTAATTCTATTAATTTTAAATTTTCACTGCATTTTGCATTGATTTGCATTTTCCTGTAAGAATTGCAGAGATTTAAGAATCAGAAATTAAGTTTTCTTTTTACTCTCATGACAGAACTGTGTTTGGTTTCTTTTTTCCTTCAGTAATATCATAAAAATTTGATGCTTCAGGTCACTTAAGCAAATTTTCCATTGACTTCACCAGGATTTTTGGCTGTTTCAGGGATGGTAAGGTTTTAACCAAAACAGCAAGCACAAAATCATCAAATTTGGAAAATTTAAATTTATAACATCGTGGCAGATACAAAGAGAAAGTGTGGAGTGCCTAAGTAAACTAACTTTCTTTCTTTTCTTCCTTCCCTCCTTCCCTCCTTCCCTCCTTCCCTCCTTCCCTCCTTCCCTCCTTCCC